>PVKU01000743.1:0-404576 GCA_004027475.1 Anoura caudifer | reverse complement strand
AGCTTTGCTGGATAATCTTGGATGTAGTTCCTTGCCTTTCTTTACTTCACATACTTCTTTTCAGCCCCTTCTTGCCTGTAAGGTTTCTTTTGAGAAATTAGCTGATAGTGTTATGGGAACTCCTTTGTAGGTAACTGTCTCCTTATCTCTTGTGCTTTTAGGATTTTCTTTTTGTCTTTAATTTTGGGTAACTTAATGATAATGTGCCTTGGTGTGTTCCTCTTTGGGTCCAACTTCTTTGGGACTCTCTGAGTTTATGGAAGTCCATTTCCTTGACCAGATTGGGGAAGTTTTTCTTCATTATTTGTTCAAATAAGTTTTCAATTTCTTGCTGCTGTTCTTCTCCTTCTGACATCCCTAATAATTCGGATATTGGAATGTTTCAGGTTGTCCCAGAGAATGCTCAGCCTCTCTTCATTTTTTTGGATTCTTGTTTCTTTGTTATGATCCAGTTGGATGTTTATTTCTTCCTTATGTTCCAAATCGTTGCTTTCAATCCTGGTTTCCTTCTTGACACTGTTGGTTCTCTGAATATTTTGCTTTATTTCATTCTGAGTATCTTTCATTTGTTTTTTCATTTTTCAACCAAGCTCAGTCAGTTCTGTGAGCATTTTGATTGCCAGGACTTTAAATTCTTCATCAGATAGTTTGGCTATCTCCTCATCTCTTAGTTCTCTTTCTGAGGTTTTGCCGTGTTCTTTCATTTGGGCCATATTTCTTTGTCTTGGCATAGCTGATAGGTTGTAAGGGGGTGGGGCCATAGGTATTCACCAGGCAGGGCAACCCTCTTTGCTGTGCTGCCTGGGGGGAGGGGGGGCAGGCAGAGAGGGAACAATGCAGCTTGCTTGCTTGTCTCCAGCGCACTTTCCAACAGACTCTCGTGTGGGACTGGAAGTATCTCTCACCAGGGCAACCCCAGCCTTAGCCCACAGTCAGCTCGGAGTCTCAGTTCTCCCCTTAAGTCAGGCCCTTGCTCTAGGCTCTGCAGAGATTGACAGCCAGCCTCGCCCCTCAGCCACCTCACTGCAGTTTTTCTGAGTTACCCACCCTCCGTGGTCCACCTTACCAGTCAGGTGGTTCTGGTTGATTTTTTTCTTTAATTCCTCGGTTGTCAGAGTTCCATGCAGTTTGATTTTCTGGCGATTTTGGTTGTTTATTGATTTTAATTGGTTGTTACCCTCCTTTTGGTTGTGTGAGGAAGCGAAGGGTTTCTACCTACGCCTCCTTCTTGGCTGGAACTCTTGATGAATAATTGCTTTTAAACTTTTACTTTTTAAAACATGCCTACCAGAAAACTTAAAATGACAAGTATGGCTTGAATTCTATTACTGTTGGACAGTGCTGGCCTCAAGGTCATGCTCACCCACTGGAAAGGGAGCTTGAACAAACAGGAAATGCCTGTTGGGTTTTGGTGGACATCATGCTGTCATCCTGATGACCAGTGCTCCCTGGTCCTCACCATTCTCATTCCAGTGCCCAGTTCCCAGGGGCCAACATGTGCTGTTGTTACTTAGGTTTTGCAGATGGAGCACCACAAGATAGAGGTTTGTGGGAACTCACACATTGCACGCGCCCCCCCCCCCACTTTTGCTTGAAAAGATGTGGATTTGGTTGGAGTTGGGAGCTCTTGAGCCAGATCCTGCTTAGTCCTCTGTCCTTACTTGTTCCTTGGCAAGGACTGAGGCCTGCATTGCCACTGGCAGGAGGCAGCTGTCCACTCATCCCCTGCTTTAGAGCCAAACCCTGCACCTGGACCCAGAGATGCCAGGGAGCAGGGGGTGAGATGCCTGAGCTTGCCGAAGGGACCCCACAGAGCCAGGGAGCAGCCTGCCAAACAAGGCAGGGTACTGAAATTCATGGGGCAGCAAACAGCCCAGTCAGTTCCAAGCTCT
Organism: Anoura caudifer; assembly: GCA_004027475.1. Taxonomy (NCBI): domain Eukaryota; kingdom Metazoa; phylum Chordata; class Mammalia; order Chiroptera; family Phyllostomidae; genus Anoura; species Anoura caudifer. The sequence goes on along the minus strand of PVKU01000743.1, from coordinate 402,684 downwards.
GGCTCAGTCCTTAACCTTCACATGTCATCTGTGTCCCCCCAGAGCTCCAGCATGCCGCAGTCTCCCTGCAGACCTTGGTTTGAAAGAGTGATGTGGGTGCCTGTGGAGAGGCAGGGCTCCTCTACAACTGAGTTAACTGGGGGCCACTCTTCCAGGGCCACTCCAGTGGAGACATGGGAGAAGCAAGGAGTCCCCGCTTTGCCAGCACAGAGCCCCGATGCTGTATCGGGATTTCTTTTACACAAGCCCTTGATTGTCACTGCAAATTCCACTTCCCTCTGCCTTAAGGTTCCTACCAATCACTGCTCAGGTGACCACGGTTTTCAGAGCCATGTAATTTGTAATTCTTAGCCTAGGCTGCACATTGGAATTACGTGGAAGCTTTAATTCTAATACATCAGAAAAATACCGATACCTGCTCTTCCCCCCAGAGATGCTGTCACTGCTCTGGAGTGTGACTTATGATCTGGGTTTTAAAAACTCTCAAGGTTTCATTCCCATAGGGGAACTGATATGATAAATAGTCCTTTCTCAGATCTGTGTCAGAATTCCAGGGAATGGGGGTATGGTGTGCTTGTTGGACATGCAGATTTCTGAGTCCTTTCTCAGAAACCTGAAACCTTGGGAATTACAATATTTGGAAGTGCATTTTTAACAAACAGCCTCAGAAGATCATAGACACACTGTGGTTTCAGCATTACTGTAGTGAATCATTTAGAACTTATATGGATTTGTTTGTTATCCCTTGTGCTCATGAAGAAAGACAGTTAATATAAAACTCAAAATAAGTAATCTCTAATGGTAAAATTTCAGAGTCTTAAATAGAGAAGTATTTTGGGAATGACGGGGAAGGGTCTTTCAGAAGACCCTGAAGTGATGATGTGGGGGTGTGACTGCCATTCCTCAAGCCAGAACTGGGGCAGGTTCAGCAAGTCATTCAGGGACCCTGCCGCTGTGCAGTGGTAAAGCAGTTAAGTCGCTGACTGACCAAGCCTCCTCAGGTCATTCTCTTCTTCCCAGGCTGAGGATTGCTGGAAGCTTCAGCCATGAAATGCTTGGGTTGTGTTTTTCTGCATTGGTGCAGTGTCTCCTGGGGACCCCCTGTATGTTATTGCTGCGGCTTGTGTTCGGTGAGTTACTTTGTGTATGTGGTGGCAGAGTAGAGCCACTCTCTCTGCCAAAACTGAGTCAGCCATGTGTGGCCTCATGTTCTAGCCCATCCTGTGCAGCCTAATGTTTTCCTTAGGAAGAGTACCTGCAGGTTAAGCTGTTTTGCAGTATTTTGCTGAGGATTTCTGCATCTGTGTTCATTAAGGAGACTGCCCTGTAGTTTTCTTTTCTTGAAGTGTCTTTTTTAAAAAAGATTTTTGTTTATTTTATTTTTTAGAGAGAGGGGAAGGGAGGGAGAAAGAGAGGGAGAAAAACATCCATGTGGGAGAAAAACATCGATGTGAGAGAGAAACATCGATTGGTTGCTTCTTGTACATGCCCCAATCAGGGACTGAACCCGCAACCCAGGCATGTGCCCTGCCTGAGAATTGAACTGGTGACCTTTCACGCTGTGGGACAATACTCAACCAAGTGAGTCACACCCGTCAGGGCCTCTTTGTAGTGTCCTTATCTGGCTTTGCTGTAAGGGCAATGCTGGTCTCATAAAATGAATTTGGAAGTATTCCCTCCTTTTCAAGTTTTTGAAGAGTTTTGCAAGATAGGTGTTCATTGTTCTTTAAATATTTGCTAGAATTCACCCATGAAGCCATCTGGTCCTGGACTTTTCTTTTTGGGGAGATTTTTTATTTTGATTGAGTCTTATTACTTGTTTGTTATTGGTCTTTTGAGATTTTCTGTCTCTTCATGTTCAGTCTTGGGAGGTTATATGTTTCTAGGAATTTATCCATTTCTTCTAGGTTATCCACTTCATTGGTGTATAATTGTTCATAGTAGTCTCTTCTGATCCTATGTATTTTTGCATTATTTGTAATGTTTCCTATTTTATTTATAAATTTATTTATTTGAGTCATCCCTTTTATTTTCTGGGTTAGTCTAGCTATGGTTTGTCAATTTTGTTTATTTAAAAAGGAATTCAGTTTCTTTTTTTATAATTAAAAAAGTTTTAATTATCATTACCATACAATATTATATTAGTTTCAGGGGTACAACATAGACATTTATATAGCTTACAAAGTGGTCTCCCCGTAAGTCTAGTTCCCATCTGACACCATACATTGTTATTACAATATTATTGACTATATTTTCTCTGCTGTATTTTACATCCCCATGACTTTTTTTATAACTGGCAATTTGTACATCTTAATCGTTTTTAAAAAAAATTCTTTTTTTACCCATTCCCCTATCTCCCTCACATCTGGTAACCTTCAAAATGTCTGTATCTGTGAGTTTGTTTCTGTTTTGCTTGTTTGTTTATTTTGTTTTTTTAGATTCCACATATAAGAGAAATCATATGGTATTTGTCTTTCTCTATTTGACATATTTCACTTAGTATAATACCCTCTAGGTCCTTCCATGTTGTTGCAAATGGTATGATTTCATTCTTTTTTGGGGCTTAGTAATATTCCATTGTATATATGCACCACATCTTCTTTATCCATTCATCTATTGATGGGCTTGTAGTTGCTTTCATACCTTGTAAATAATGTTGTAATTAACATAGGGGTGCATATGTTTTCTCAAATTAGTGTTTTGGGGTTTTTTGAATAAATACTCAGAAGTAGAATTGCTGGGCCATATGTTAGTTCTAGTTTTAATTTTTTTGAGAAACCTCTGTACTGTTTTTCATGCAGCTACACCAATTTACAATCCCACCAACAGGTCATGAGGGTCCCCTTTGCTCCATATCCTCGCCAACACTTGCTGTTTGCTGATTTATTGATGACAACCATTCTGACAGGCGTGAGGTGATATCTCACTGTGGAGTTAGTTCGAATTTCCTGATGATTAGTGGTGTTAAGCATCATTTCATATGTCTATTGGTGATCTGTATGTTCTCTTTGGAGAAATGTTTATTGAGGTCATCTGCCCATTTTTAAATTGGATTGTTTTTGGTGTTAAGTTGTATGAGTTCCTTATGTATTTTGGGCATTATCCCTTGATCTCATGGATTACTTGAGAGCATTTTCTCTCATTCATTGGGTTGTCCTTTTGTTTTGTCAATGGTTTTCTTTGCTGTGCAAAACTTTTTAGTTTGATATAAACTTTTTAGTTTTTATTTGTTTGTATTTTCCTTTTCTTCCCATGCCCAAGAAGACATAACTAAAAAAATATTGCTAACAGCAGTGTCAAAAAGTTCACTGCCTATGTTTTCCTCAATGAGTTTATGGTTCGAGGTCTTACATTTAAGTCTGTAATCCATTTTGAGTTTATTCTTGTATATGGTATAAGAAAGTGATTCAATTTTATTCTTTTGAATGAGTCTCTCCAGTTTTCCTAACATCATTTATTGATGAGCCTGTCTTTATTGTATATTCTTGCCTTCTTTGTAACAGATTAATTGACTGTATGGACATAGGTTTATTTTTGGATTCTTTATTCTATGTATCTGTGTGATCTGTGTGTCTGTTTTTATGTCAATACCATCCTGTTTTAATAGTTTGATATCAGGTAGCATGATACCTCTAACATTGTTCTTTCCCAAGATTGTTTTGGCTATTCAGGGTCTTTTGTGGTTCTATATAAGTTTCAGGTTTATTTATTTTAGTTCTGTGAGAAATGTCACTGGTATTTTGATAGGGATTACATCAAATCTACAGATTGCTTTGAGGAGTATGCACATTTAACAATGTTAATTCTATCTATGAGTACAATATATTTGTATCTTTTATAATTTCTTGCTTCAGTGTCTTATAGTTTTTCAAGTAGAGGTATTTTACCTCTTTGGTTAAATTTATTTCCAGGTATTTATTTTTTTCTGAGGGCACTGTGAGATTGTTTTCTTAATTTTGCTTTCTGATAGCTTGCTATTGGTGTATAATAATGCAACCAATTTCTGAATATTAATTTTGTATCCTGCTACTTTACTGAGTTTATTTATCAGTTCTTATATTTTTTTATGCAATCTTTAGGATTCTCTCTATATAAGTGTGTCATCTGCAAAAATGACAGTTTCACTTTTCTCTTTTCAATTTGGATGTCTTTTATTTCTTTTTCTTGTCTGATTGCTGTGGCTAGGACTTTCAAAACTCTATTGAATAAAAGTGGTGAAGGTGACATCTTTTTCATGTTCCTGGTTTTAAAGAGAATGCTTTTGGCTTTTCATCATTAAGTATCATGGTAGCTGTGGCCTTCATTATGTTGATGTATGTCCTCTCTATTCCCTCTTTGTTAAGAGTTTTTATCATAAATCAATGCTAGATTTTGTAAAATGCTGTTTATGCATCTATTGATATGGCCTCATAATTTTCATCCTTCAATTTGTTTATGTGGTGTGTTGTGTTGATTGATTTGTGGATACTGAACAAACTTTGCATGCCAGGAATAGATTTCACCTGATCATGGCATATGGTCTTTTTACTATATTGGTGGGTTTGGTTTGCTAATATTTTGTTGAAATGTTTGCATCTATGTTCATCAGGGGTATTGGCCTATAATTTTTTGTAATATTTTTGTTTGGTTTTGGAATAAGTGTAATGTTGGCTTCATAAAATGAGCTTGGGAGCCTTCCCTTCTCTTCAGTTTTTTGGAATAATTTGAGAAGGATAGGTGATATTTCTTTGAATGTGTGGTAATTTGCAAAGCCATCTAGTACAGGAGTTTTGTTTGTTGGGAGTTTTTAAAAAATATATATATAACTGATTTGATTTCATTAGTAGTTATTGGCCTGTTCACATTTTTGGTTTCTTTTTGATTCAGCCTTGGAAGAGTGTATGTTTCCAGAAATTTATCCATTTGTTCCAGATTGTCCAATTTGTTGACCTGTGATTGTTCATGGTATTTTCTTACAATCTATTGTGTTTCTGTGGTGTCAGTTGTCACTTCTCATGTTTCATTCCTGATTTTACTTATTCAGATTCTCTTTTTTTCTTGATGAGTCTGGTTAAAGGTTTATTAATTTTGTTTACTTTTTTGGAGAACCAGCTCTCAATGTTACTGATTTTTAAAGATCATTTTGTTTGTTTCTGCTCTGATATTTACTTCTTTCCTTCTACTCACTTTGGGTTTTGTTTGTTGTTTTTTCCTAGTTCCTTCAGATGTAAAGATAAATTGTTTTATTTTAGATGTTTCTTATTTCTTGTGGTAGGCCTGAATTGTATGAATTTCCTTCTCATAAGTGATCTGTGTCCAATAATTTTTGAGTCATGTTTGTATTTTATTTGTCTCCAGATATCTTTTAATGTCTTCCTTACTCTCATGTATAACCCATTCATTGTTTAATCATCATGTTACGTAGCCTCTACCTGCATCTGTGGTTTTTGTTTTTTTCTCATAGTTGATTTCTAGTTTCATACCATTGGGATCAGAGAAGATGCTTGATATGATTTTAATCATCTTAAATTTGTTGAGACTTGTTTTATGACCTAATGTGGTCTATACTGGAAAATATTCTATGTCTGCATGAAAAGAATGTGCATTCTGCTTCTTTGGGGTAAAATGCTCTAAAAATATCAGTTAAATCCATCTGGACTAATGTGTAATTTAAGGCCACTGTCTCCTATTCAATTTCTGTCTGGATCATCTACCGATTGATGTCAGTGGGGTATTAAAGTGCACTACTATGACTATATTACTGTCCATCTCTCCCTTTATGCCTGTCAACATTTTATTTTTATATTTAGGTGCTCCTATCTTGGGTGCATAAATGTTCACAAGTGTTATATCCTCTGATTAGATTGATCTCTTTATTATTATGAAATGATCTCCTTTATCTTTTGTTATAGCCTGTTTTAAAGTCTTTTTCGCCTGATATAAGTATTACTACCTTATCTTTTTTGTTGTTTCTATTTAAATGAAATATCTTTTTTTTATCCATTTGCTTTCAGTCTGTGTGTCTTTTGATCTTAAGTTGGTTTCTTGTAGACAGCATATGTGCAGACCATGTTTTCTTATCCTTTCAGCCACCCTAAGTCTTTTGATTGGAGCATTTAATCCATTTATGTTTAAAGTAATTATTGCTAGGTATGTAGTTATTGACATTTTATTATTCATATTTTAATTTTTTTCCTTCTTAAAGAAGTCCCTTTAACATTTTTTATAACACTGGTTTTGTGTTTATGAACTTCTTTAGCCTTTTCTTGTTCTGGAAGCTCTTTATCTCTTTTTCAATTCTAAATGATAGCCTTGCTGGGTAGAGTGAATTTGGTTGTAGGTCCTTGCTTTTTATCACTTTGAATATTTCATGCTAATTCCTTTTGGCCTGCTAAGTTTCAGTTAAGAAATCAGTTGACATTCTTATGTGAACTCCCTTGTAGGTAAAGGTAACTACCTGCTTTTCTCTTGCTCCTTTTAAGATTGTCTCTTTAACCTTTGGCATTTTAGTTGTGATATATCTTGCTGTGAGCCTCCTTGGGTTTATCTTGTTTGGGACTTTCTGCACTTCCTAGATTTGTGTGTCTATTTCCTGTGCCAGGTTAGGAAAGTTTTCATTGTTATGAAACACTATTTCTTCACATAGGTTTTCAATGTTTTGCTCTTTTCTCTTTCTGGTCCTGCTGTGATACTAATGTTGGTATGCTTGATGTTGTCTTAAAGGTCCCTTAAACTGTCCTCTTTTTTAAAAGATTTTTTTTTTCTCTTCCAATTGGGTGTTTCCATTACCTTGTCCTCCTAATCATTGATTTGATTCTCTGCTTCACCTAATCTGTTGATTCCCTCTAATGCATTCTTCATTTCAGTTATTGATTCTGCATATGTGACTGGTTCTTTTTTATGATTTCTGTTCCCATTTTTATGTTTTTTAATTTCTTTGTTAGAGTTCTCACTGGGTTCATCTTTTCTTCCTCTAAGTTCATTGGGCATCTGTATAACCGGTGTTTTAAGCTCTGCATCTGGCAGATTGCTCATCTTCATTTTGTTTAGCTTTTTCTGGAGTTTTCCCCTACGCTTTCATTTGGGTCATGTTCCTTTGTCTTCTCATTTTGGCTGACTCCTCTGTTTGTTTCTATGTATTATGTAGATCTCCTATGTCTCCCAGTCTTGGCAGAGTGGTCTTATGTAGTAGGTATCCGATGGGGCCAAGTGGAAAATCTTTCTGGTCACCTGAGCTGGATGTTCCATGGATATCCCTGTGTGGCTGATGTATGCTTTGCTGTTGGCACATCAGTGTGGAGGGATTGACCCTCAGGTTGACTCTCTGTGAGGAATGGCTTTGACTGCAGTGGATGAAGTGTTGTGCTAGAGCAGACTTTACAAAGTGGGATTTGCTTTCAGGGCTCTGGTTCCTGCTGAGTCTGTCCTTTGGGTCTGTTGCTTGTAGACCTTGTTGCCTGGTCTTCTGCTGTGTTGTGAAGCGAGCTACTAGGTGTATTGGTTCTGGGCCTCTTGGGAGAGGCATTGGTGCAGGCTGAGGTCAACCACTCTCTGTGTTCAGCTTAGAGCCACTTGGTAGGAGTACAAAACAATCTGCAGATGATTGCTGCCTGTATTGGACTTGGAGGTGCCTGGAAGAGGCTGTGAACTAAGGTTGGTTGCCAGTAGTACTGGGTTTGGGGCTGTTTAGCAAGAGATATGGGGCACTTCAAGGCCAGATGCTACTTGTTTGGGGTTTGTGAACCATTGAGAAATTTTGAGAAAGTTTGTTCCATGAGCCAAGGCAGGGTGTGTGTGAGGAACAGCCACTGGAAGAAGTTCAAGCTAGGTGCTCGACTTGGGTGAGGTGAGGTGTCAGGGAATCACTGGGACAGTGATAGTCAAATTAATGGAGACTCAGATTTGGGGCCTGCCTATGCCTGTCAGCTGGATTTTGGGAGGGCTCAACCAAGGAACACTGGTGTCTGCTAACACTTCTGTCCCAGGAGTGAACTACTCTAAATCCTGCCCCTCCAGCTTTTGCTCTGAAGCTAGTCAGTTCAGCTTCTTCTCCTACGTCCCTGGTGCCTTTCAAGCTGCTGTCTCAGCTCTGGAGCTTAGAGTGAGTAGATTCATGCCTGAGCTCTTTAAGAGGAATGCCTTGATTCCAGAAGCCCCCTGTCTTACTGAGCCCTAATCCCTACTGGTTTTCACAGCCAGAAGTTATGGCATTCTCTTTATGACCCTGGGACCCCCATCTGGGTATTCTGGTGTGGGGCGGGGACCCATTGCTCCTCATGGGAGACCTTCACAGATGACATTTCCTTCTCATTTCATAACTACTGCACCATGGGTGTGGAGCCTGCCCATTCTGCGACTCTGGCTCTCCCACCAGTCTTCATGTGGCTTCTTTTTTTCTATTCTTAATTGTAAGAATTCTGTCCTGCTGGCCTTCAGGTGATTCTCTAGGGTGGTTGTTCTGTAATTTAGCTGTAATTTTGATGTGATAGTGTGAGGAGGTGAGCATCACATTTACCTTCTCTGTCATTTTGAGTGGAAGTCCTCAAAGAAACTCAGTTTCATTCATCTGTTGTATTTTCTTTATAGTCTCTATTTCACTTATTTCTACTCTAATCTTTATTATTTTTCTTCCTTCTGCTAACTTGGGTCTTAGTTTGTTTTTCTTCTCCCAGTTTCAATTTGTGGGATGATGCCCAACAAACTGAGCCACACCAGTCAGAGCTGTCCCAAGATATTTTTTGATTTTCTTTTTGATTTCTTATTGACCCATTAGTTGTTCTTGAGGTGTTGTTTAATTTACATACATTTATGATCTTTTCAATTGTTTCTTATGGATTTTTAGTAGGAAAAGATAGCTGATATGATTTCAATCATCTATAATTTGGTAAGACTTCTTTGTGGCTCAATATATGAAACCCTAGTGTACTGTTAGTGGGATTATGAATTGGTGTAGCCACAATAGAAAACAATATGGAGATTTCTCAAAAAATTAAAAATAGTACTACTATATGATCCAGAAATACCACTTCTGGGTGTATATCCAAAGGAAATGAAATCAGTATTTCAAAGACATATCTGCACTTCAATATTCATTGCAGAATTGTTCACAACCAAAACATGGAAGCAATCTAAGTGTCCATGTATGGATGAATGGATAAAGAAACCATAATATGTATGTGATTCAGCCATAAGAACAAGGGGAGTTTTCTCATTTATGTCTGTGTGATGAACCTGGAAAACATTATGATAAATGAAATAAGCCAGACACATAAAGACATACTGTTTATCTCACTGATATGTGGAACCTAAAAATGTTGAACTAAGAAAACAAAGAGTAAAACAGTGGTTGCCAGAGGCTAGGAGGAGGGAGAAGAGGAAAGTTCTTGGTCAAAGGGCACAACTTTCAGTTATATAATGAATAGATTCTGGAGACCTAATGTACAGCATGGTGACTATAGTTAATAATGCTGTATTGTAGCCCTGTCCAGGTGGCTCAATTGGTTGGAGCATCATTACATACACTGAAAGCGTTGCAGGTTTAGTCCCTGGTCAGGGCACGTACCTAGGCTGTGGTTTTGATCTCTGGTTGGAGCACGTGCAGGAGGCAACTGATCAGTGTTTCTCTCTCACATTAGTTGCATTCTCTGTCTCTCTAAAACTAGTAAAAACATATCCTTGGGTGAGGATTTAAAAAATGCTATATTTTTGTACTTGAAATTTGTTGAGAAGAGTCCTGTGTTCTCACCATATATGGAAAAATGGTAAGTATGTGAGGCGATGATTGTGTTAGTTAGTTTGATTAAGGTAATCATTTGACTGTGTGTGTGTATATATATACACACAGTGCACACACACATATACATACGTACATATATATGTGTATACACACATGCGTATATCTGAATATATTTGTATACACACACATATATATGGCAGTGTGTGTATATATACATACACACACACCCACAGGGGTGGGCAAAACTAAGTTTACAGTTGTTTGTATGGAAAAGACAAAAACATGCTGGTTATGATTATTACAATAGCTTTATTAACTCAAAAGAATGTCACAGTGACACAGTGCACTTAGGCACAGTCTCCTAAGAGCTCCCTTTGCCAGTCTTCATTATTTACACATTTTTGTAGTCTATTTGCTATATACAAGTACGCTTCGGCATAGAGTTTTTTATTGTCATCAACTTCTTGACATGCTTCTCTTACTCAGCGAATCATACCTATCTGGAGGTACATGGTGTTCATGAAAAGATTTTATCTTTGACAATACCCCAGAAGAAGAAGTTCATTGGGGTGAGGTCTGTTGATCATGGTGGCCATTCCCTTGTTGACCTACCTATCCACCTGTTGAGTAACTGTCCTCAAGAAACTCACACACTGTTACGGCACAGTGTGGAGGAGCTCCGTCCTGCTGAAAGAAGTCATCATTATCATGCTGTCTCTATAACTGTGGTAAAACAGTGTCCCTCAGCATGTTAAGATACAGATCATGTATAACAGTTGTATGGAAAAAATAGTTCCAAGTACCCCATTATACAAAAGACCCACCCAAACTCTAATCCCTGATTGATTCAACTGTCCTTCCATTGTTACATAGGGAGTTTCTCTTGAAAAGTAGACACAGTTGTGCCAGTTCCCAACACCTGAAAGTTTAAAATGAGCTTCGTTAGACCATGTAATTTTATCAGTGATGCCCTTGCCTTATTTTTCTTCACTCAGAACCACTTAACAGAATTGTAAATGGTGACCCATGTCATCTTCTAATAACCCAAAAAGCAACCTTGACTGATACATATTCAAACCTAAACATTGTATTAGACAACTGAAAGATCTACAGGAAATGCCTGACTCTATGGAAGCCCCTTATTTTGATTTTTGGGGGGCTCTTCTTAATGTCTGACTCACTAACGTTTCATTTTCCTTGGTGATATTGACTGGCTGACCACTTTATGGAACACTACAGATGGACCCAATTTCATCAAATTTAATTGTGTATTCTGGAAGTTGTTTGTTGCTTGCTGATGGTGTACCTAATTCTCCAGCCCATTGCTGCCGAGCCTTTTTAGCAGTCTCTGTCTTCTAGTATTGTTTAAGTATGCACTTTTTTTTGGTCATTGGTTAAATTACCAGCCATCATTACCTAAAAGATAAATCATAAGTAAGGTTATGAAATGATAACAATGATAAGACAAATAATATAAATAATACAATAATGAATAAATAATAATACAAGAATAAACTCTGTGTTTCACATACTCACAACTGTAGAGTTACTTTTGCCAAACCCTATATATATGAAATCCATCATGTTGTACACCTTAAACATGTACAATTTTTATTTGTCAAGTAGGCCTTAGCAAAGCTTAAGAAAGAAATAAACAAAACAGTAGCCATGAGGAATTCATTTCCACCATTCCCTATTTAATTATTTTAGGTACAGAAAGTGTATGACACAGCTCAAACCACCCATGATAAGAGTTCAGTGTGGGATCAGAAGCTGGATTGTGCTTTTCACTAAGAACCAATTTTGAGAGCATGTTGTTTTGGATGCCACTGCCCATGGCCTCAAGAACTGGCTTTAATGGGCTGCTTTGGATCTGAAATCTCAAAATTCATCTCCCTCCTTCTCAGGATCTAATGATTCAATTACATGAGTCCCCATCATCTTCAACAGTTTATTAGTCATGTTCATTGTCAACCAAGACCTTAAAACAACAACAGTCATTCATTGACCATGACCACCAGGGTCATGGAAAAGCTAACCAGCTCCTGTCAGAGAATCTCCTAATCTATGTAAACTCTGTGTGTGTGTGTGTGTGTGTGTGTGTGTGTGTGTGTGTGTGTGTGTGTGAGAGAGAGAGAGAGAGAGAGAGAGAGAGAGAATATATTTGTAAGAAATTATAGAATTTTAAGCATTGTCATTCATATCCTGGTATGTCAAGTACATGGGTTATTACACAGAGAACAGGAACTTCCCCTGAAGTGGCTATAGGAACACTATACATTTTAAACCATCCTTTGTTATCATCTGGATTTTTAGCATCCCCTGGGTCAGGATGTATAAGGCCTTTCCAAGGGTCCAAGTATGTCTTACATTGGATGGCCAAATTCTTCGTCATTTATACAGAACATCTTTGAGGGTGAAAAGGGGTGCTTTTAATAGTTATTCCAGGACATTGGGAAAACTGGGAAATACAGTTACCATAAGCATACAGGCATAGCACAGTCCACTGTCAAGAAGCTTCCAATTTTGGTTTATTAAGATGGCATCAGAAGCTGATAGAATAAATGAATTCCTTCCATGGTATTCCTGGTTGGCAATATATATCCTGAATCTACTTGAATATCCCTAGGGACAGAAAGCTCAGTACCACCTGTAGTAGCCCATTCTGTTGTTGGATGGTCCTCCCTGTTAGATTGGGATTTTGTAGAAGAATTTTGCAATATAGGGTACAAGACTGAAAAATATATGCATACAATAAAGCAGTAGGCATAAATATCTTGTATATGGGAGAGAGGGTTGCTTGTAGCTTGGGGGGAAATGGGGTTCAGTGCCTACCCTTTGTGTCTTCATTTGGGTCATGCCATGATGACCATCTGAGAAAACCTTCCAGCCTTGATGCTTCTTCACTAGGGAACTCAGAGAAAGCTGGTAGAAGGCCACAGAGTTTTAAAAGGGGAACATGATAGGGACGGTTTCCTGGGACACTGGAGGCCTCATAACCCCAAATTTAGGGAGTAGCTTTGGAGTCACAAATTAAAAGAACAAAGAGGGTCAAACCTGGATTTGAGGCCCAACTTTGCTTATTGCACAAAACACTTAAGCTCCCTCTGCCTCAGTTTCCTCGCTGTCAGGATGGGAATATCTCTTCCTTCTTGAGTACAGTGAGTCCTCATTCAGTTCAGTTTAGTCAGTTTCACCCTGCCCTCACCCTGCCCTGTTATGATGAGAGCATGGTGCCATCTTGGTCTTTGTTCACTCAGCACGTATGAATGGGACAGTGGTAGGGAGCTTTGGACATGCTGTGCTGTTTTCTGTGTGAAATGCTTGCCCTGCTCTAGTTAACTCCTTCTCATCCTCTTTCTCAATTAAGTATCCTTGGACCCCAAAGTCCACTAAGCTCTCCTCTCCCCCCATTCAGAGTCCTCCTACCATGTGCACTTTTTATTCACGAGTATGACCTTTGGTTGAATGTCTGTCTTTCCTCTATGACTATAAGGTTCATGAGGGCAGGGGCCCTCTTTGGGTCTCTACTGTACATGTAGGCCTAGCACAAAGCTTGGTATTCAGTAGTCACTCAATAAATGTTAGCAGAAAGAATAGTGAACAGACATGAATGACACACTTTCTACCTCCAAGGAAATCACAGCCAAGAGACTAAGAAAACTGGTGACTACAGTAGAGAAGGTGCAAAGTACTTTGATTAAAGTCTGCTCTGGGTCTTTCTGGAGGCCCCTCAGCAGAGCAGCACATGAGTGGTAATTAGGGAAGGTGAAGAGTTATCACCCCATCTGTGTCTGAATGGCTTGATTTTTCAACAGAAGCAGCAAACAAAAAAAAAAGAAAAAGATAAAACTTAAATCCAACTACCCTATGTAGTTGAAATAGCATTTAAAACAAAATTTAGGATGGCAACTTGATATGAGAGACGTGGCTGCTACTGGAGAGAACGTGCCAAGCAGACCCGCACTCCTTCGGAAGCACAGAGCTCACAGGCATTTGGAAGCCAATGACCGCTAGGGGTTCTTGCAGGGGTGGAGCCTGAACCAGGGCCTCAGTCTGTCTTCCCTCTGTCCTAGACACGTGGGGGAAAACCCACAGAGGCTTTACTTTTGGTTCTTTGTTTTTGGAAACCACGTGGGCAACTATTCTTTTTTAAAATTGTTTCTTTCCAAAAATAAAGGAAATAGTTTATTGATGAGCTCCCATTCTCCATTTGTGATACTTTCTGATTACTCTCCTTGGAAACCAAGTCTCCTCAGTTACACACTGTTAATCAGTCTTATAGTCCTGGGTGGAAGCACAGCTTCCAAAATCGAAGCCTATTGGAAGTGGTGGTTCAAATAATTTTATTATTAACAGTGACATCGTATTTACATTTACAGTTTGGAAGCTTTCTATGGAGAAAATCTATCAACTTAATTAAAAACAAAAATGAAAACTTTCTGGGATTGCCTAGTCCAATGCTTTTCAGTGTGCCACAGAATTTTAGTAATTAGTTTATGTGTGCTGGAGAAGGTTGAAAATCACTAGTCTAGCCCATCGAACTACAGTGTGAAAATGATTTGGAGTATCGTTTCCAGATAAAGAATTCTAGCCAATTTTTCCCTATCAGATGCCTTTGAAGTATCTTCTTACAGATATTTAAAGGGAATTTTGTCCAAATAGTACATATCTTAAATAATTAATTTAAACTGATTTTACATCCATATTCAAAAAAGAATATCTTGAAATTCAAGGATAAATTTTCATTTTATGACGGGTTGAAGCATTGGTGCTCAAAATATGGTCCCTGAACCTGCTGTGTCACCATTACCTGAGATACAAGTTCTCAGGCTCCTCCCGATTTCTGGACTCAGAATCTGTGGGATGGGTTCAGCATCTATGTTTCAGCAGACCCTAGAGGTAATTCTGATGCAAACTAAAACCACTGTTAGGCTAGGGCATAAATGTCTTGAAAGCTTTTTGATGCTAGGTCCCTCATTTTGGACTCTGTCACCCTACTTTACGCAAGAATGAAAATGAGAGTTTAAGTTCTATGAAGCAGGGACATTCTTCTGCAATTTGTTTTCCTTGCCAGCTAACCCTGAGTTCGTAGTGGACACTCAGCAGTGGTGAGGAGCGAATGGATGACTGTGGGATGATGTGGGGAGTTCATAGGAATGAATTGTTGTGCATAAAGATCTTTTAATGGAGTGGATGAGGAGGCGAGTGGGTGACCAGGCTGGGGCTGTGATGAAATGCGCGGATGGATTATGACGCTAGAGCCCCTAAACCTTGAAAAGGTGATGGTTGTCCCCTACCTAGAAATTAAAAATCTGGAAAATCCATACAAAAGTTTTAAGGACATCTGCCCTATTTCTGATTTCTCCTGGATGACTATGTTGGAACTCTTAAAAATAATAAATATGAAGTTCTTCTTACATTTTCTGGCCCCTACCCTGCTGAAGTGCTAACCATGTGCCCTGCCTGCCTGTTAGTGATGCTAAAGTATGAAGCTGACCTGAACATCAGAGATGCACTCTTCATCTTTGTGAATGACATCAAAAGGACAAGTGGTATTCCACAGACAATCCTCTTTTCTCCTGTTATGTTTCCAAAGTAAGTGTGAGGCTTCCAGAGGCAGGAAACTTGTGTGCCCTGATTATGCTCACCCCCTTCCCCCAACATGTGCCCATGAAAGTGGAGCTGTGGTTTTCTGACCGTAGGTCTCCACTAAGCCAGAACTCCTGTTGCCCCGTCCGGCATCATCAGCATCTGATCCTCACTGGGCCACAGGGAAATCTGTAAGACATCTCAGGAGTGGGTGACAGCTGTGGATGTGGTCCAGCCTTTCCAAATTAGCAATGATACATCACTTGGTGGAGCATCGTAGCTCTTGCTTAGGGCAATGTGTTGAGGTTTGTGCTGCTGATTGGCCTTGCCTTCTGCTTTTCCAGGCTGTGGGAGTGGGGATTTGTGAAAACGAGGAATGGTATCTCTTAAAGCTTTCTCTTTCCTTCAGGAAGGGTAGCTTATCTGTAAGGATTCAAAAGTATATACTAATAAACAAACAAACCCATCATTTCCTGGGATGAGGGAAGAGGGAGAGATGTCACCTAGTTCCTTCTACTGGGAGACCTGGATTTCAACCCACTGTAACAAAAAGGGCCTGTTAGTTTTATTCTTTTCCCAGCTGGTGTTTGCCAAGACCGACCTCTTTGTTGTGGTCCATGATTGGTTCTACAAAGGAGAGAAAGGAGTGCAATGCTTTGGGAACAGAGCATGTGAGCATGCACATCCACTGTCAAGCCCAACATGGGGCGGATGACTGACTGGGTCTGAAGCCTGGTCAATGTTGGTGTCAATGTTGTGTTGTCAGTTGAATGGCTTTATCATCTTTGCCAAATTCCTTGCTGCTCAGGGGCTCTGGCGGCACTGCTTTCTTGGGTTCATCGATGATCCTTTCTAAAAGCAACATCTTTGGTAGCAAAATCATTACTGTAGAAGATGGAAGCTTTAGGTTGTTTTAGGGGTGACTTTAAGGTCCCACCAATCCACTGAGGGCCTGTGGCAAAGTCAGTGCTGCAGCTTGGCCTTGATGTTTAGACTTGGAGGCCAAATGCCCTGTGTCTCTTCCATTACCTTCTAGAGGAAATTGTTTTGTGTTTTTACAGTGGTCATAAGCCAAGGGCATACACTTTTTTAAAGTTATTTTCTTACTTTTTTAAAATTGTGGTAAAGAGAACACTCTTTTAAAACTCCCAATCATATCTGGGACTTGAGCCATAGTTGCCAAAAGACAAAGTAGTTTCTGGCTGCAGTTAGAATCCCTGATCCCTAAGAAATACATAGCTCACTTTGTGCATCAGTAATAGATGAGGGTGGGAGTGGGAAGGGAAGGTGGGGACCCATGTAAAGTCTCTGGCTAAATGGAGATAGATTCTGGAAACTAAAAAAAGAAATTCCAGCGAAGTAAGGGGTAAGATCCAATATCCAAGGGGCAAGAGGCACTTATATGTGATACAACTTTCGGGGAGGTACCTACGGCCTTTAAAGGAGAGATACCAATATCCCTCTGAGAAGGTGATTATGTTTGAGTTTTGAAATGTAAATATCCTGCTGGATTCTACTTGCAGGTTCTCAAAATTTTTTTTCCATTTTTTATTGTGATAAAATACACATAAGATTTACTGTTTTAGCATTTTTAAATGTACAATTCAGTGGCTTAAGTCCATTCACAGTGTTGTACAACCGTCACCACTATGCCTTTCCAGACCTTTTTCATTAACTCCAACAGAAACTCTGCACATTGAACGACAACTCCCCCGCTCCCTCAGCGGCCACCATTCTGCTTTCTATGTTTACGAATTTGACTAACCTAAGTGCCTCATATAAGTGGAATCATATAATAGCTGTCCTTTCATCTGGCTTATTTCACTTAGCATAATATCGTCAAGGTTCATCCATGTTGGAGCAAGAGTAAGAATTCCCTTTCTTTTTAAGGCTGAATAATATTCCTTTGGACATTTATGCACCACATTTTGTTTATTCTTTGGTGAATGGACCTTTGTGCTGCTTCCACTTTTTGGCCACTGTGAATAAAGCTGCTATGAATTTGGGTGTACAAGTATCTGTTTGAGTCACTGCTTTCAATTCTATCTTTTGCCTTTAATATACTATAAAAACTGTCAGAGTTTGAGAAGCAGGACAAAGAAAGCTGTAAATTTAGTCCTTGGTGACAGTAAGTGGCAGCTGGCAGCCTGACAATGCTGTAGAAGTTTCTCATCCCACAAACCTAATTAAATTAAACACCCAGTTGGTCAGCCCTATTGCATTTCAGCCAGACAACTTTTCCAAAAGCTCATTAGCTGTAAACTTGGGAGCTTTACCAGCAGATGGAATGTTTTCCCCTAGATTTTCAGTAATTAGACAAGAAAGGCCTTTCAAACTTTAGACCTCAAATGGAAGGTTTTAGCTTACTTGCCAATGCATCAGTTTTAATGCCATTGGTGAAAATGTACAGAAATCAACCTTTTCAATTTTACGATGCAATGATGTAAGATTTCAGTGTCATTAAACTGTGACTCTCAGGAGGGACACCGGGTTTAGGGAAACTTTTCTGATTTAATGTTACAATTGCTTTCCATTTTTTCCATTTCTTATTTCAGATATAAAAAGTGGAGGCATTGGAGGAGCACATTTGATTCCCCTGTATTTTTAGGTTGTGCAAAACAAGATGAGCATGGTCAATAACGTCTAGGATGTAAGATAGGTGACACTCCTGTGACAGTTAGGAAACACGGGCCTGCAGAAGTTCACGCAGCCGGGGCCCTAGAATGATGTCAGCGTGGGCCGTTGGAAGAGCCTGTGCCTTATGCCGCAGATTCTTCTATGGGGAACACATTGCAAATAAGACTTCAGACCCTCTATAGCTATCTTTATCAGTCACAGCCTCCTCTTCCCTTTCCAAAAAGGCCATGACTGCACTTCATTTTGTCTGTATTCCAGCAAATGTGTGATTTATAATAATCTTGTTCTTTGTAGCTTACACTCAAAGGGAGGCCTATTATTTTCCAGAGCTTCTTTTTTATCTATAGTAATTTTGAAATCACCTAATTTGATAATGGACAGCGATACATTGCTGGGAATGTAGTTGGTTAATAAATATGAACAGAGAGCTCAATTTGTGATTGATCAGTGGAGTATTATTTTATTATGTCTGTGTGCAGCCTGTGTGTATGTATATATATTATGCATACATATATGTTGTGTTATTTATACATTTTTTCACCTCCTCAGGACATGTGTTTTACTGTTTCTATAGATTCCTCCTCCTGATCCCAATATAAATTCTCTGCTTCTTCACCTAACACTCCTGATGTCTGTCACCTTCATTGAACTCATTTCCCCTAGAGAGGAAGTTTCCCTCAGTTTTCTCAGTGGAGGCTACTTGTTTCTTCATAGTCCAGGGACCGTTGGCCAGTCTGGCCCTCCAACCACCCCCCGCTGTCCTGGTGTGAGACCTTTATTCTTGAGGCTCCTGCCATCCACTGAATCCTCATTCTGCCTACGCCTCTAATGCTGCTATCTATCTACCTGTCCCCGCCCCACTATTCGGGATGGCTTCCATCCTTGACTCTTTCTGCTCTCAGCCTCAGCTCCAGCTATCACCTTGAGTCTGAGCCCTTGACTCTCCCAGATCCTTGACCTTCTCCACTGCAATGCACTGCAGCTGGGAGTCTCTTGGATTCTGCCTTCACATGGAACTTCTCACTTCTGTCAGGTTTTACACTCCAAAGTCTCCCTCCCTGAGGGTCCATATCCTTCCAGCTCTCTTCTGCTTTCACTGCATCCAGTCTCCAAACTCACTCTTCATCCTTTTCTCCAAATACTTATTTAACAACTATAGAGACACTGCTAACTCTGGGAATGTAGTGATGAGTGAAAAAGGACACGTACTCTGTGTTCATAGAACTTTCATTCCAGCAGAGGATAGAGGAATTAATCAAATGACTGCACAATGAAATACTATAAAACTTATGCTGTGCTAAGTGCTACAAAAGTACAGACTATGCTCATGGGGGACCTTTCTGAATTAGGTGGGTGGGGAAGTGACAGTAGAGCTGAAATCTGAAGAATGAATAGTCCATGAGGGGAGGTAAGTCTTCCAGGAGGTGCTTATGCAAAGGCCCTGGGGTGGGATTTTTTTTCTTTTTCTTTTTTTTTGGGTGCAGGGCACATGGTGAATAAGAACTGAAAGATCCATTAACTGGAGTCTAGATAGAGAGAGTGTAAGATAAAGCCGGATGGGAAAGGGCCAGCTTTGCAGGGTCTTATAAACCATGTCAACAATTTATTTTTTTATACCAGAAGACATGGAAGTCATTTGAAGTCATTGAAGGGAGCTGCCTCCAGTTTATGTCCTGTGCCCTAAAACTTCAGTCTACACTAGCTGTGTTGCATTTTGTACTATTGCACTTTTAGAAACACCAGATTTAAATGCCCACAAATTCATAGGCATTTACCTAGGCTTCTTTACATAGTTTCACTCTTATCTGGAAGTCTCATATATTTTATTTTAATGCTGTAATTCTAAATATTGATGACTGAAATGTTCTTTATTTCTCCTTTATTTCATCTTGAGTACGTCTGTACTTACCGTGTTGTTTGGAGTCTTGGTTCCCAGTGAATCCATTCATAGCATCTTTGTGTCAGCACTGGCACAAGTCAAACGAAGTGCGCCAGAATGTTAGGTTGGAAACTTAGGGCACTTTTGGATGTTTAAATGGCACTGTCAAAATATTGGTTTTATACTTTACAAATCTTTTGTTATTTATGAAATAAATGAAAAAATACCTTTTTTTGGTAGCAGTATTATATCTGCTGTTGAGAACCACTAAGGGTTTAGGGATCAGAAAAACATATTACTATACTTGCCAGTTTGTGAAGAAGAAAATCCCTCCCTTTTTCCCTTAAGAAACCATCGAGACTGGGAGTATGAGCTTTCAGGGTAAAACCTACAGAATGTGGGCTTTTCAGAGAATCACAGAGGTAGGAGGCGAGGGGGCTGGGTCACACCCCCCGCCCCCCACTCATTTTTCTGTAGCTGTGGCAGAGCGGAGGCGCAGCCCTAGGAGAGAGCTGCCTGTGTGGAATGACAATCTGCATGAGCAGCTGATTGCCTACTGGACATACAGATGAATCTGAGTGTCCGTGGAGTTCCCACTTAAGATTTTGTGAGAGAAACAAGCCTCTCTGACATACAGCAGTGACATGTTGTTTCAAGATGAAATAAATTCATACTGAATTATAATTATGCACAAATGGCATACAGTTGGCATAAAGGAAGGCTATCTTTATAAGCCAAATTTTTTTTGTTCCTTTACAGTATGCAAGGTCTCCACTGAGGGATTGGAACAGATAACCAGATGGAATCCAGATGGTTATCTGTTCCAATCCCACCATTTCAGAATGGGAGACAGAGCCCTAGGGACATTAAGTGATATGCTCAAGAGCATACTGCTTATTGGGGCAGAGCTGAGACTCAAACCCAGGCAGGCCTCCTGATGGGAGTTCTGTGCTCCCTCTGCCACGCGTCAGTCCTAAGATGCACCTAGTGTCTGTTCCTCCCTGGAACAGCCCGGTGGACCTGGATGGTCAGGAACTCTTCTGTCTTCTTCCTTGGTTTTCCCTTCTCCCTTTCCTTTTCTACTTTGGGAGTCTGCAGTGATGGTGGCGTTACTTCTCTGTCCCCTTCTTCCTTAGACATCCCAGAAGTGTCTGTTTATGTGGGTGTGTAGCATTTGCTAAATTCACAAGGGACCTTTGAATAATTTAAACTTCTGGATTCCATGCTTGCTGAAGGCAAAGATCAAGGCTGAGTTAGCTATTTTTAGCTATTTTGGCTTTCTATTTCCCTCTCTGTCTATCTAGGCCTTTACATAGGAGGTCAATAAATGTTTGTTGGGGTTGTTAAATTTACCAGACCAAACATTATAATTTGTATGTTGGAATGATGTTGCCTCCCAAAAACAAAATGTTGCCAGATTGTTTTGCCTTGGGAGCTCTCTCTCATGTCTATTTTTTAATACAATGAATTGTATTGCATGTAAATGACCCCTCAGTAAAAAGGTCATGTGCCTTCAGGATCATATAGAATGTTGTCCACATGCTAAGGGGTTGTGGCTGCCGGTAGCTGGCTAGGCCCCAATCACACATGCAGAATCATTAATTAGGGTCATTTGTTCCGCTGGGAGCTGAGCAGAATGTGTAAAACCTGCTCAGGAGAGAATTAATTCATCTTCCTCCCTGTACTTTTTCGAGTACTCCTAGCACGATTCTCAAAGCCTGCAGGCCTCATGCATATGTTCTAATGGGCTAATTGCTAAGGAGACATTTGTGAATTAATCTCTGACTTGAGCTAAGTGGTTTCCACTAATGGCTTTAATTCAGTGACTCCCATTCTTGGCCACACATCAGATTCACTGGAGGAGCTTGTTAAAAATAAGAGATGTTCAACTTCCCCCTCTTCCCAAGCTCAAGATTTTCTGGTCTCAGGGCAGATGAGGGTGTTTCTGTTTTTCAAGGAAAGCTCTTGTGTTGATTATACCTGGTGGTAGTCACCTTTGTGAGCACCTGCTTTAAATTCATGTCCGAAGGCCCATGTAGCCTCATGTGTATTGAAAGCATTTGAGCCCAAACCTGACAACCTGAGACCCGGTTCTAGATGGACAGAATCTCCGGAGTCAACTTTCCTGGTTCATTCACCTCCACATTCTCATCCCTGAATCTGTCCTTTCCTTGAACAGCCCCAGTAGCCCAAAGGTGGGCATTCTATGCTTTGACATGCTGTTTCACACTTTTATGAACTTTCTGAGACATTTGGAAAATCCTCAGAGCCTATTGAATTTCCATCGTGAAGATGACTGTGAATATTCTCTCTCTACTGGCCAGTTATCAACAGTCTCCTGGCGGCAGGTGTTAGGGACAGGCATTCTTTTAGTACGCTGTGTGTGTGTGTGTGTGTGTGTGTGTGTGTGTGTGTGTTCTTGGCATTCTTCTGTGCAAACACGTCATGTTTGCTCTTGGAGTTTTGAAAATAGATGAGTCACAAGCATCATTGTTTCAATGATGTTTATCAAATTAATTTTGTTTTTAGGAATCTGGAACTCTGTAAACATCACTCAGTACTGAGTATTACCACACAGCCTATGTGTGTTTTCAATAGATGGAAGAACATGGCAGTTAGCACCATGCAAAGTAGCCAAGGTAACTCAGACTATGAAAAGTTAGAAAGGCTGGACAGGCTCTAGTGAAGGTTGGCGCAAGATGTCCCATGAGAGGGCATGCTCACATTATCCCCTTGGTCAGACTACGTTCACAAGCTCTTGTTTCAGATGGTGCTTTATAAAGTGCTTGGTCATTGTAAGGGCTGCTCTGTGATTCAGCTGCTAAGGGGTGTTTTGCTGTCTCAGATTTTCTGCTTTTCTTGGCCTCATCTTATTGTATCCTTGGGGCCTCAGTGTCCCTTATCCCTTGGACCATGGAATCACATGGATGGGCTCCCCATGGCCGTCCTCCTACTGAAGGGTTATGAGAGGAGACACAACATGTAGGAAGAAGGGACACTCTGAGGAGGATATTGGGATAAGAGCCCCTGTCCCTACCATTCCTAGCTTCTCCATTCAGGTATGTTATACCGAATCAATAGCTTGTGTATTGATCGGAATGATACCACACAGTTGAGCACTGATTAGATACTAGCATAGGATTCATCTATGTAAGGATTACTCTAGAAAGGATTATATTTTATGACTCCAAGTGGACATTTTTCTGTTGTTTTTCCTAGGGCTTGATGCATTGCAGATGTGGAATAAATACTTAGATGATTATTTAGGGGTGCTCTATAATATAGCTATTACCATTTTTGGCTCAAGTATAATCATTTTGTAGAGTAAAACTGATTTTTTTTAAAGATGAGAGAAAGAGAGAGAACATATCCTTTGCTAGGGCTTGTAGAAGATGAATCTCTGTTGAATTCCTGTTTTCATAGCCAAATTCAAAGGACTGATTGATTTTCCATAGCACTTGGATCCAGGCTGACACTGTAATCAAGCCTGACATGATAAAGAGGCATTTAGCAAGTTTAAAAATCACATGCACAGTTGTTTCAATATGGAGAAACAGATCCTCTGCCCATCGATCATTTCATGCCTGGAGGCAGGTGGGTCGGTGGGAGAGTCTGAGCAACCTGTACCTCCTTGAGAGAAGGCCTTCCAGCTGAAGGTTAGGACCCAAGCAGAGGCCCATTCAGCAGAATCTCCAGTTACTGGAGATTTGGAGGTATCTGCCTCCTGGATGTCTTCTCTCCCTTGCCTTACCAGAGAGATGCTGATATTTGAGTTTGCATCTTAAGAGGATAGCAGGATTCCTTCCCTCCTGCCACCGGCCGATTTGCTTAAGTAAGCTGCACGCTATTTTCTATCACAGGGACCAGTGGGAGGCACTGGGAGAAACTAGTGTCAGCTACTTTGGCTGCTCCCAAGGCTGGGAAATCATCACCACTGCAGGAGAGCATGGATTTTGAACTCATTTCAGAATGATGTAGATGCCATTTGCAAGGACTTCTTTCCTTTTTCTTCTCCTCTCCTCTCTCCTTGCATTTTTTCTCCTCCTTGTCTTTCTTCTCCTTTCCTCTCCAGCTTTTAATGGAATAAGCCCATATCTGCAGCTTGACCAAGGCTCAGCATTCATACACGCACACACACACATGCACACAGCCAAATTGACAGAGATTAGTTTTGAATCATCTGTTTATGAATGAAGAGGAGGTCTGTCCCCTCTGTTCTGGCCAAATCCCTTCCCTTTGCAGCATTTTGAGAATGAGATCAGGGCCAGGATCTAACTGCTTGTCTCAGAAATAGCACAGATCAGAATTAATCTTAAGCTGTTTGTTTTACTGGCTCATTCAGATAATAAAGGGAAAAGCAGAGAACTGTTTGTTTATTTGTGTGTGGGGTTATTTTTTCATGCATAACTCTGCAAGGAATGAATGGATGAATGAGTGTGTGAGGGGAGAGGGTGAGGTGGGCTGCTGGGGGTTCTGCGCTGGGTTCGTGGTAATTACTGATAGGCTGCAGGAGTTTCCTTGACTCAAGTGGGACACGTTTTAGAATTGAATAAAATGAAGAATGAAATAGGCCCCAGTGGTGTCTTAACACTTCCTCTCATACGGATAGTTTGTCGGATCCTTTCACAGTGTCCAGCTGTTTCACCTGTCAGCTTTCAATGTGTCGCTCACCGTCCTTCCCCTGTGGCTCCACAGAGTTTTGCATTGTTCAAAATGAACATGCAGATTTCATTTTTGGCTAGCCACTGTGGTGCACACACAAGTACAGGTATGTGTGAGTGACCCACCCACACACACGGCTTAATTTTACCTAATCTTTACATGAACTGGAATTTATCCACCCGGAGGGATATTAACAGATACTCTGAGGAGGCTGACACTTCTAACCCCTTTCAACCTCCAGTCCCTTTAGGATCTTAGCAGGTCTGAAAGGTATTTGTGGTCCTCTGGCATTGTGTGTGGTGGTGGTGGTGTTTACTTTTTGTTCTTGAGGTTAATAATCATTGACTCTTAGTGTCTGTTTTATATTTGAACATCCTTTGAGCGGGACCACTACTCTCCTCTGTGAAATGTTAAATAAACAAATTAGAATGTTGAGCAAGCACAGAGGTGTCAGTATCAGCCCAGTCTGCTACATATTCATTTGATGGACGTTCGTGTGACA
Source organism: Anoura caudifer (assembly GCA_004027475.1). Taxonomy (NCBI): domain Eukaryota; kingdom Metazoa; phylum Chordata; class Mammalia; order Chiroptera; family Phyllostomidae; genus Anoura; species Anoura caudifer. The sequence goes on along the minus strand of PVKU01000743.1, from coordinate 377,697 downwards.
GGTATCCTCTGCAGGAGATGCCCACCTGTCTTTTCTATCAAAGGTGATTGCTTTTGAGTGAAGAGTGTGAAGGAGAATGAGGATTGCCATATAGCCGGCCTCATGTATTTCCTTATTTGGTATTCATCACCTAAGTGGTTTCTAAAATACTTAGAACTGTCCTCCACCCCTGCACACGGATGTTTGTAGAAGCACCAAATTTGTGCTTTTATCCCCCCCCCCATATTTTACTATAAGTTTACTGAAACAAATACAACCTGAGATCAACATCGTAAGACCATCTCCATCTAAAGGACTTGCTCACTTGCCTGGATGAGCTGTTAGGGGCCGAAAGCACAGAGCTATAGCCAGACGTCCCTGGCTTCCAGGAATCAGTGGGAGAGAGAAGGTGTGTTGGCCCTAGAAACAATAGGACCTTTTAAAAAATCATTATTAAATTTTGGGGGTGACATTGTTTAATAGAATTACATAGGTTTCAGGTGTACAGTTCTCTAATACATCATCTGGACACTGTATGTTCACCATGCAAAGTCCAGTCTAAAGTCATGCTTTTCAATAGATATTTTTCATATAGAAACAAAGTGAATTAGTGGGTGTCTAGGGCCGGGGTGGGAATGGGGATTACCTGTTAATGGGCACACGGGATGTTTCTGACAGGACAAAAATGTTCCGAAGCTACAGCACGGTGATGGCTGCACAACCCGGTAAAGTCATTCAAAGTCATTGATTGGACTGTACATTTAAAATGAGTGAATTTTATGGTATGTAAATTATACCTCATTAAAGCTATTAAAAACTGGTATTCCTGCATTTGAGTGCCCTGGGGGCCTAGATTGCATATAATATGAAAAATTGTATCACTCCAAAATTTTACCTGCTCTCTACCCACTGAAGTGTATTAACTTCAGTTGTGGAGAAGCTTCCCCCTGAGGTGACAGGGCCAGGTACAGAGCTGGAGCTTAGGGTGCAGGAGTCTGCCCCAGCTCCTGTGGGCCAGCAGCGAGGTTGCTGCCTACCACCGCAAGGCAAGGAGTCCACGCCAGGGGGCAAGGGCATGAGATTTCCAGGTAGGCCCCAGAAGGCAGTTGGCACCATGTTTCTGAGCTGTGGCTACATGTATCATAAAATGGAAAAATAAACATCCCAGTGTTGTTCAGCCCTTAAGTGATGGCATTTTTCTCTTGTTTTGCAGGTTGTCTTAGTCTTTGCTCTCAGCATTGGTGCACTTGTAATATACTTCATAGATTCGTCAAAGTGAGTATTCAAATTCATTGTTGTGCCCTCTGTTTCTAACACAGCTGTGAGCCTTTACATTGATCAATGATTTACATGAACACTGAGCTTTGTGAGAACCTCCTGAGTGCGGAAGACCTTCAGAGGAAGGCAGGGCTGTTTGTGCCGATTTTCTGAATGGGAAAGCAAGCTCTTGCAAGGAAGGATTTGGCTGGCTATGAGAGGGTGGGAAGGGTATCTGAGTTCAAGCCATTTTGCTGGGTATTATTTATTTTTAAATGGCTATTTCCTGAGAAGCATTTGCACTGAAGATGTCAAGAAGTTTGGATGTGCATTTGCAACCTCTGAGAAGTTACAGTGTCCAATGGGTGAGGGGCTGAGCCATTCTTGCCAAGGTGTGAGGGTTTTTCCCTTTTTAAGAGTTTCCAATGCTTTAATCTTATTTGAGGTCAGTTAAAAAGTGCTATACTATCCTACCAACCAAATATTCAGCTGAAGCATTGCCTGCTGGTGCTTCTTGACTTGGGAAGGTAAGAAGATGGGACAGAGGAGTTCATGATGACTCCCAGAGGTGGAGGACCATGGCCATCTGAGAATTTCTGGAGTGGACACTCATGAAGATCCTTGGGTGCCAGCAGGGTGAACTGCTGCTTCAGGGTGGGCCGGCAGTGGGGTCCGTGCGACAGCTGGTAAAAGCTTTGTAGGAGGCAGAAGTCACTGAGCAGAGCTGCTAGGTGTGGCCAGTTCTGCCCTGGTTCCTGCAGGTGTCACCCCTGGGTGCATCATTTATTCCAAACTATTCTATAGCAGTTTTGAAGCTGACAGCACCTGGGAAACTGGAACTATGCTGGCCCCACCAGCCTTTCTGTGGTGACATGAGCTTGATACTGGACAATGGCCTTGAGCTCTTCCTGTGCACTTTTCGCTATGAGAGTGTTTCTTACTCCCTGAGCTCTGTCCCTGGTATGGCTGTATACTAGAGTCAGACCCCAGGAAACCTCCTTGGTGTTCCTCTTGGCACATGCCCTGATGTGTCTGAATTCTGAGCTTGTGTTCTTGTTCTGTGGCTCAGGATGGCAATACTTTCATACATGCCTAAACTCTGAATTTCTCAGAGGTATCTCGTCATCAGCCAAAGGATTTTGTGCACATGGATGCCAAGGCCAAAATGTGGTGTTAGGGGAGATAAAGAAAATATCAGCTCCAGTTACTTGTCTCTGGGAATCAGCCATGTCTGAGACTATCAGGTGCTTCAGTCCGTCCCCACACACAAGGCTGGGCTGCCCTCATGCATCTCAGGTGGAGGGGCCTGTAAAAGTTCTCCAGGAGGTGAGATTCCTCACACCTCTCCATCAGCTCTTCCTGGCCAAGAAAGAGAAGAAGAGGTTTTTCAATTTGCAAAACTCCAAGTGGGATGTCATTGAAGGTAAGCCCCTTCTAAATATCTGTGCTTAATAATTTTGATCCTATTTGAATGGAAGTGAAGATCTTTTAAAGCCCCCGGTCTTACTTCTCCGTTCTCTCCCCAGGCGTGAGCAGTGTTCTCATATTTCTGGGGGTGCAACCCTGCCCACTTCTATGCCAGGGCTCAGGACATGGGTTTGGGCATGTTGTCTGTATGTCCCAGACTGAGCAAACCTTACGTGGAGGTGAGTGTGGCTCTTGGTTAGGAGGACAGATGCCTCGGCACCTTCTTTCCTTTGCCTCCCTTTCTGCTCCTCTGTATTTCTCAGTGAAAATAAAATATTCTTATTGGATGGGTCTGAGTTGTGTCCTTCTTTACAGCATCTACTGTGAGGCAGTCTTGCGCACTTCGATCCTGGCGGACTTCCTCAGGCAAAGCCCTTTTCCTTGGATGCCCTGCGCTCCTGCAGTGCCCTCTGGATTTTGTTCTGATTGTGCTGAGCCTTGGGGAAGCTGGCATTGTGGGTCCTCTCTGGTTCAGGTTCTTTTATGGACTTGCAGCAAGTTTACTCTAAGGATGCACCTTCCATTCTGTTCTCAGCTTTTCCCAGCAAAAGTGCAAGCAGTCTTAGAACCAAGATTGTTCTCATGCCTCCTGAGGACTGGCCTAGCCTCATCCTAAACTTGGTCTTCTTCTTTGTCACTAGACTGTGTGGTTTGGCATAGAGAGACTTTGTATATAAGAAAAACTTATGTGTTTTTATGTAGCCCTTTCTGCTTTTCATTTGCATTACTTCTTTTGGTTCTGAAACCATATACCACGGTGCTGTCCTGTGGGTGACCTGATGGGCAGAGTCAATACCAAGAAGTCTGCCATCTTTCTGGGGACAGCCAGCAAGCATGTTTAAGTAAGGGGAAGAATTAAAGTGGAATCTATAAAGTGACCTTTATGGTAAGTCCACAGAGTCCCAGGAATAAAAAAATAAAAATAATCTATTAGGCAAACTATAGGCAAAGTAAACAAGATAAAAAAATTCTATCCACACATAAAATGCAAATGGAAATCAGGAAAGAAAGCAAGCTGTTAATTCTTAATCCATCCTTTTTTATTCAAAACTGTCATTGGTTTTACACACTAGTGTTTTTTCTGGCCACTTGGAAAGAAATGGGCACCTTGGAAAGAAAGCTTTAAACTTCTCTTGGAATTTGTACGAAATCATCATTCTGGAAAAAAGTACCTTCCATTCTTCCATTGAAGTTTAGTTAGTATTTATACTAACTTCAAATTAATAAGTAACTTAAAACACAATCCGTAGACTTGCCCTTGTGTGGGCCTAATTGGGCGGACATTGCCTATGAAATGGCTTGTTTTGATAAATTTTAACCAGAGTTGGCCTCCCCTAGATGGTGGGGAATACCCCAGCAACACAAGTTCAAGGTGTGACATTCTGCAGGTTCCATGTCAAGACAGGCCAGTTCAGGTTGTGCAAGAGGACAGGTGGTCCGGGTGGTCACTCTACTTGTGTGGGGCAGTAGATGAGGAAGGCGCTTCAGATAAGTGTCGTAAGTAATGGGCGTACGATCCTTTTAACCCTTCCTGCTTATTTTACTATCCAAAGGCAGTGGCAGGTTATTTCTAAATATGTTCTCAGCTACACGTGTTCGCCTTCCTGTTGTCAGGCCAAGGTGGTCCCTGAGCAGTAAGGCTTTGAGAGGCCCTTCTTTGGGTCTTAATTTTCCTAGAGTGATCACCACAGAAGAACCACTTGTGTAGCATCGAGTGGTTACTATCTAGCTAAAATGGATTGTTCTCACAATTTCTGGAGTTGAAAGCCAAAGAGAAGTACATTAAACGGTGTTAAAATTATACTTCATCATCGCAGTGGTAGACTCTCTAGAAACACCCAAGCAGAGGAGAGCTGTTCCACCAAATCTTTGGTTACACACCAATGCCAATTCCTTAACAGACCCAGAGATGCATTAAGCCCGCCACGCACAGTGATCCCAGCCCCCAGGAGGTCCTCTTAAGTTAGCCACATGAGACAGTTATTGTCCAAAAGAAAAGAACTCCATTTCTTTTTCATTCCTTTTAAAGGCGCTATGCCCAGTTGGAGGCACACCCTCCTCCAACTCCTAATGCCTTTGTCTCCCAGTGCTTACTGGCACCAACCAACCCTTTCTTCTCACACTCTGATAACTCCGAGAAGCAAAGATGTTTTTAAAAAGATGTACAACTAAATCAAAAGCTATTTAGATGTTTTGTGGGTGATAATGTCACTGTGATTGGTTCCATCTCTTCTTGTCTCCTCCTTTTGACAAAGGAGCAATAATTCTTCCCTAATAGATAAGAAAACCCCGAAGATGTCAGTGTGAGGGCAGCATTCATGGATTGCATTATGTAGCAGTTCCTGCTGCTTCTAGAACCTCAACAGAAAGTTCAAAAAGAAAAGCTCAGAACCGTGGGTATTCGTACTTTTTCCAGGGGCATTCTGGGAAAGGATGACTCACCTGTGTGAAGATATTTATTCCTCTGATTCATGTTTAAAGTCTGCTATTTTTTATGCTATAGTTACATGAATGATGAATATTTAATCCTGCATATACTGAAAATGAAGGTCAAGTCCTGCTTACTGGCGACTTCAATGCAGACTCCCGTCTCTGAAAGGCAAGCTACCTGCTGTTAGCAGAGTAAAGCTGAAAGGTTATACATTGTTAAAATTTTCCTTAATGACTTTATTTGCTCCAAAATGGCTGGTACACAGTGGGGGGTGCCTGCTGCTTTCTCTTGGCTCCTGGTATCAGCGGTGCTTTGGGGGATGTGCACATTAGGAAAGAGGGGGAAACAGCAGCACACATTTTGGAGATACATCTAAGTAAGGGCTGGATTCCAGGGTAACAGTGTGGTTTCGATGTGAAAATGGCCTTGCCCTAGTCTTTAAAATGTTAAGTTTGTATTGAGTAATTCATTCATTTCATGTCCATTCATTCATTTGAAACATCTTCGGTGTGATAATGCTGAGTGAGTATTTTTCACGTGGTAAAATTGCTATGGCTAGTTATGGTCAAGGAGAACTGTTTTTAAGATTGCAATAGAAATTGACCAGACTGGTGTTGTAGTCTCTGATAAAGAAACTGGCACCAAGGGTACCCAGAGCGTTAGCAGAAATGGCCACTCAACTATTTTCCCTGCCCCAGTCTTCACATGCCAGGCCTGTCTCTTCCCCAGCTTAGACATTCTCCTCAAAAAGAGAAGGGTGGGTGGTTGGAGGGAACTAATATTCACTGATCATGTGCTTTTTTGTGAAGTGTAGTGCTAAGCACTTTAAAATATATAATACATACATACAATCTGCAGAAGTCTTCTAACAGCTTGATAGAGTAGGAATTACAGCATTCCCACTTTACAGATGAGGAAGTCAAAGCTTCAACATTGGCCCAAAACTACGTAGCTAATAAATTGTAGAACCAGGATTTGAATCCAGCATATCTCAAGGTGTCATCTCCCTTCCTGGCGTCAAGAGCTCTGAGATTCCCAGATTGAGGAAGTGATTAAATGGGTTTGATGAGAAGCCGCAGGACTGAGAGGTCCCTCCGCCTCATCCTGCCGCCTCTCCTCTCTCCTCTTGTGTTCCCTTTTGCTCTCCATCTCCTCATTTCTCACCTTTGGAACCAAGTTTGAAAGTCAGCAGTGCTTATAAGGGTCCTGTCGCAGTTTTCTCCCTGCAACATGGGACATGTGCCATCTGACATCTCTTTGGACTTTGATTCATTTCTCCCGAATTTCACTGAATAAGACTGTTCTTTTTTATCTTGGGGGAGAAGTAGTGTTTTATGATGGAACAGGGTCAAATTAGCAAAGACAAAGGAGAGATGCTTGTTTCTCAAGGGCTCTTCCCGCTGACCAGATTCTTTCCAGATGAAAAGGTCCTTTGCGCTCCCATCCTTACCTAGCTCTCTGTGCCTGTTATTTGTCACATTAATGCATTGGGTTGGCCAAAAAGTCTGTTACACTATTTTCCTTAAGATAAAAGCCACATTTTTTCATTTTTACTGGTAACTTTATTGGTGTGGATATTTCGAGTATGTCTGCTGACTTCTGCTATTGGCTTCTAGTGGGTAGAGGCAAGGAGTGCTGTTAAACATCTCCCAGGGCATATGGGAGCCCCACAGCAAAAAATTATTTGGCTAAAATGTCAATAGTGCCAAAAAACTTAACAAACCACTTTGATATGTTGAATCAGTCATAGCACCTTCTCCATATGCTGCAGAGATCTTTATTTTTTTTCCATTTCAGTTGTGTTTTTACCTTTCTTGAAAATAATAAAGCGGAATATGTTGCTTATTTTCTTCCATCTTCAATATTAAAATGGCTGCACAAAAATTCACCAATTTTAATAAGTTTTTTTAAATGCATGCTGATACGACAGCTGTCAAAATACAAGCTAACAAAATTGTTTTGAATGAAGTTGAAGACAACTAAGCACTACTAGAGCCACGTATGGAAAAAATGTAAAAGACTTTTTGGCCAGCCCACTAGCTAATGACAGAGTCCCTGCTTCCCATTAGAAGGAGTCTTTCATCTCTTTGGAGAGTTGCAGAATTTAGTTGTGGTTCTTCACTGTGTGCCTAGGAAGTTAATGTTACCAAAGCAATGGACTCCAGGAAAATTTGGTCTCAGAGACATTTCAGTGGAGGCCTTTAAAATGATTTTAATATATCCGGCTTCCTCCTCTGGTCTTGTTTGTAGTAACTGTGCACACAGGTGTTGACACAGTGCCTCCCACAAGCCCAGCCTCCTGGCAGGCCCCTGGCAGAGCTGTGAGGTCAGCGGAGATCACCTCCGTGACAATGCACTGTAAACTGTAAAATACGGTGAGCGCTACTGTAACTATCACCATTGCCGTACCGCTGGCCACGCATCATGAACAGTGAGGCAGCCCAAAACAGAAAGGAGGCTGTCTCACTCTGTGCCTGGTTTCTTTAGGGAGCAGGGTCTTTCGAGGCAGGATTCTGAGAATTTGCTCCCACTCTGTGCCTTTGCGTCTTTTTTGAGAAGTCATGCCATGTACTTAACCTGCATTGAGGAAGTCAGCACAAATCACTGTGTGTGTAAAGCATCTCCCTATTCTTTTTTTCCCTCTTAAATACTCCCCCCAGTTTTCTTCATCTCTCTCTGACACTTTTATTGCCAGGCTTTGGTTTGGAAAATTATGGGTAGGGAAAGTTCAAGGGCAGGATGTTCAGAGCAGCTCTGCACATCTGTGAAGGGAATACAGCAGGAGAGCCAGCAGCTGTTGAAAGAATGGAAGGTCAGGTGGTGGAGTTGCTGAGCCCGCTGGAGGTGGGGGAGCAGGAGCCCCTCAGGGGCTAAGGGGCTCTAAATAACTCCCAGTGGGAGGTCCTTGTTCCCTTTCAGAATCTAACCTTTCATGGTAACACTTGGTCCTCTGATTTGGGAGAGACCCTAACTCAGACATTTCACCTCATCTAGTTTTCTGACTTGCCATTCTCTCATCAGTTAGGTATGAACCAGAAGAGAAGAGGGGTGGAGAATATGCCCAGTTGGTGAGCGTCCTCCCCCCACCCGTACCCATGAGGGGGTCTCCACTTCCTTGCTTATTTCCCATTGTGCAGGCGATACATAGGTACCACATGCAGCAGCATCTAGAAGGAAACTGCTTATCTTTGACATTTCCTTGGAAAAATCAGGGACTATGTTAGGAATGGGAGGGAAAATGGTGCTAGACCTTCCAGGTTGGCTGCAAAAGACAACTTTTGGATAAAATGTTAGAATTTGAAGAGGTGCCAGAGTTTGACTGGTGCCACTGTTCCCTGTGCCTCAGCATCCTGTCCTGCAGAATGAGGGCTAAGTGACCTGTTCAAGGTCACCCAAGCAACCAGGTGCAGAACTAGAGCTGGAAGCCAGAGAGCCCTTGCCTCTCAGTCCAGGCCCTTGTCTGCTTGAACTCATGGTTTTTTCTGAGAAATAAATCATGATCAAAGATGTGACAGCAAGTATTATCCATTGAATACTGAAGCAAATCATGCCTTTTTACGCTAGTTCTGGAGTTTCAGGATGTCATCATGGGGGGAACTTTAGGGCAGAGATGATCTCAGGTAGAGAAAATAAAACCCAGCCAGGTGGCTTCTTGGGCTAACTTCAGTTCATTCTCCTTGGCAAGTGGCCTTGAATTGCTAGGTTTCATGATCCTGCTACTCTTTTTTAATTTTTCCATGTACTATTTCAGAAATGGAAGTAAGAGTTCATCTCTGTTGTAGAAGATTAACAAGGCTGAACTCATTGGTTTGGTCTGTTTGGAATTTATTATGCCTTACTTTGGAGGATGTTTGCCCAATTCCTCAGTTGTGTCTCCTGTAAAAACACTATCTGATAATTGTCTATAAATCATATCTACTCTATCTTCAAAAATCAGAATGAATTATTTCTTGTCTTCTCCTCATCCCCAGAATTTAAAAAGAAAATTTTAAATTATATCTTCTTGCTTCTTTTAAGAGGATGATTATTTCAGGGCAAGTGAAGGAAGTGCCTCCCCTTCCGGGCCCAGCCAGTCAGGTATGTCTTCTGAAAGAGCATGTGCTTATACCACGAGACGGCTGGATCTCCTCCCCATTGCACAGCCCTGGTCCTTCACCTGAAGTCACTGCCAGGCGTGCCATCGGCATCTGCTGGGAGATCAGGGTGGGAGCCAACTGGAGGGAAGGGTTAGAGCACAGAACAGTTTAATGAAAGCACAAGGGTAGAGCTCATGCTAAACACAGCCGTGGTTGTGCTGAAGTATGGGGTCAACTCTTATGGCTTCGGCAGTGGATTTATGGGCTGCAGACAGGAATGGAGATGTGACCTCTGCTTTGCTTTTATTCCTTTGTCCTTCTTCCTGACAGCCTGACAAGTTACAGCTTTGGGGAGACCCTGGCCAGTTATGAGTCATTTGTGGTTTAAAAATAGAGTCCCCTGCAGTAAGGATCCCTCACAGTAAAAAGCCCTTGGGACTTTTTAATGCATATATTATTGTTTCCAGAATTTGGGAGAAGGGAATATAAGTGTGTGTGTGTATAGGGGACAATCCTGTCTCACCTATACACCAGTGGGAAAGATAACATGAGATTAGAAAGCAATGTCATCATAATAACAAGGATAACACTGAGAACCATAGATCTCTATAAAGTACTGACTGTGTCCAAGACATTTTGCTAGGTATTGGGGAATATCATATACTATGTATAAGAATGTGTCTTTTCCATTAAGATTATCTGTATCTGTATCTCTATCTCTATCTCTACCTCTCTCTGCATCTGTATCTAATCTATCTATGTATCAGGAAATCCAGCCAAAAATATAGGGAAGATAAGGTAACAAAACAAGGTAACAAGTGAAATGTCACCGGGCAGTATCTTATCAGGTGCTAACATGAGCATTGCTAATGGTTAAGCTGAAGGTTGAGAAGCTGCAAAGATGTTGATGAAGTGTTTTGGCTCTGGGTAGGCTTTGAACTGAGGAGACAGAAAACATAAGTCTTCCCTGTGACTCCAGGACCCCACAGGGGGGCTGTCGTGATGGCCTGCACTTTGGTCTGTTGGCTTTATTTCCAGTGTGTGCTGAGCCCAGTGAAGCCCTACCTTGAAATCAACTACTGAGGTTCAGATTGAGAATGCTTCAAGGATAGCATAATAAAATCAGACAGGCAAACTATCTTGGGTGAAAAAATACCTGTTCTCCATATGCACATGATCAAAACCTTTGGAAACTCTGATTTGGAAATTTCCGGAAGTGGCTGCGTGAATCAAACCTATTCCATCTTTTTGAAACCTAGGCCAGGGGCAATATGCCTTTCAGAGGACTTGCTTATGAACTTGACACATGCAGAATATCCAGGGATGTGGTGGGGAGGAAAGTCGTGGCCAGGTGAGGCTGTGCTGCCGACCAGCCGCCACAGCCCACCCAGAGGTGTTGTCTGCAGACCGACATTTGCCTGGAGGGCCACGCTGGGGTTTTCATGAGCTCTACTGCTTGTTCCTTCAGGGTTCCTTTCTCCATAAAGAATATTAATAGTTATATCTTATGACTGTTTGTTTAAAGATGAATATTATCTGGGCTGGAGTCATTATTACGTATTCATTATATTATAGTTACTTTTTTCTTCTGATTTTAAGCAAATTAAAATTAAGACATCTTCATGGGTCCCTAGAAGTCTGGTGAGCCCTGGGCACTGTGCCTCCCCTGCCCGATGGAGAAGTTGGCCCTGTTTCGCCCCTTCCTGTCAGGCCCATTCATCTGGAAGTTTTCACAGATGAGAAAACGTGCCCAGAGACAGATACCTTGTACCACACCCCTCCCAGTGTTGTCTCATAAAAATAAAAATAAACATTTCATTTCAAATCATGTCTTACGAGTTGACTTTGGGAAATATTAACTTCAGCAGCCCAGCATTTTAAATGATGGGTATATGGATATGTAAACAATTTAAAAAACTAAAAATATTGCTTTTCTGCTGAGTTTTGGAAAAACATGTGTTTGTTCATCCTTTTTTTAAAAAATCCTCAACTGAGGATATGTTTATTGATTTGTGAGAGGGAGAGAAACATTGTTGTGAGAGAGAAACATTGATTGGTTGCCTCTCGTATACGCCCCAACTGGGGATTGAACCTGCAACCTAGGTATGTGCCCTGATTGGGAATCAAACCTGCAGCCTTTTGGTGCACAGTACACTCCTACCAACTGAGCCATGGGCCAGGACTCTTTTGTCCATTCTGATATCTGAAAATTCACCTCGTTTTAGGAGCTCGGTTCCCTGGGAGTACCACTGTAAAAATAACATCTCCCGTTTCTGAGGTTTGCAAGCTCAAGGAAGCAGGGGCAGGCAGATGTGGAGGCAGATCTGGGGAGGACTGGGGTGAGCTGAGAGCTCAAGTGTCCCCTGAAGTGGCTTCCCAGCCCCAGCTGATTGTTCCCAAGCAGTAATGCAGACTCTTGGAACCATATCTTCCTATGTTCCAAAGAGAAGAAAGGAAGCTGAGCTTTTATGTCCAATCTCCAGTTTAAAAATATTACCCAGGACTCCAAAACTTTGAAAGTACTCTGCAGGCCAAACACAACACCTCCGCAGTCCAGATTTGGGCCTCCTGTTGCCATCTCTGTTCTAAACTCTGTCTCTTCCTGGTCTCAAATTAGCACTGCTCCCTAGGTGCCAGAAAATGTACTTAACTCTTGGTCTTCTGTCTCCCCCAAAAGGGCCCCTTCTCTCTCCTGGATGAGACCTTGGCCTCAAGTTGCTCTGGCTTGCTTCCAATCTGACCATTTTCAAATGCTGCTTAAGTCAGTGTCCACTTTTCTCTAGGCAAATACTGTATGTCACAGCAATAAATCACCCGCAACTTACTGTAAAACCCTGAAGCTACATATCACTAGGTCTACGTCATCCCTGAAAATAACGTCGTTAGGACCTCATAAACATACACTCTGTTTATTTAAGAACTGCAAGAGCTTTTCAAACATGGTTGCTAAGTCACAAGAGTGTATTTTCCAGGACATAAATGGAAGTGAACATAACCCCCTGAAGTTGTCTGATTCTTTATAAGAAAAGAGGCCCCAATCCATGCGTTCTGCCAGTGTGTTAACTTGACCACAACAGAATTGATTATACTAAGCGTGCAAGTGCTGATAATTGCTCGAGACTGTCTTATGACTTACTTGGCTATATGGGCACATTATATGAGACTTGGTTTAATTTCTAGCTTGTGTGTCTGAAAGCACGGGTTAACCTAGATAAATCCTGGCTGGTAGTTTTCATCAACCTTCAAGTTTGCAATTTGCTGAGCATTAGGGTCAGCTTTACTGATTAAATTTTCTTGCTGTGGCCCCTTCAGAAATAAAATCAGAAGCAGCTCTGTACCTCTCTTCCCAGATGTGGTCCGAAGTCTGCACCCCACCTCCACCTCCTGACCTTTCCCTTTCTATGTGGAAAGCTGACAGTTAGTGTTAGGGTAGCAGTAAGCTCTACTTGAATATGGAGTCTAGCGCTTAGGTATTTTCAGAGCTGGGGAAAAGCTGATCACTTCATTATCATAAGCCAGATTCCAGCTGTTCATCATCGGATTTCCAAATGGAAAACACTCCTGCCACCCACCTTTCACCTGTCAAGATTCTCTCAGGAAGGAATTGTAGGTATGGCTCCAGGGCCTGCCTGTTAGATGTTGGAATCTACTGGAAGACACATGTCCTCTGCTCCATGTTCCTTCCTATTTATACCCAGACAGAGAGCCCCCATCTCTTCCCTTGAGAGCTGGTGTTTCCACCTCTCCTTCCTGCCCTTGGTGAAGATTCAGAAAATGAACCTGTGGCCCTATTTGAGATCCACTGGATGTTGATGCTCTAGAGGGAATAGCGGAGACAGGATATAGAGAAAGGTGAAGAATGTATATGCTCTCAGACGACTCTACCTAACACATGCTTTTTCCTTTAGCAGCAGGAGGAAGTGGGTGAGGAGTGCATTAAGGATTTTTCCCTCTTCATAATAGCATGAGCAGGAATAATAAGGCAGGTCTGAAGGAGCAGTATGAGTAACTGAGATGTGGTCTGGGCAGCCACACAGCCTGTCAGTGCCTTGGAGCACAGTCTGTTTTCAAGTATGTGGTGAGGCTGGGGAGCAGGCAAGGAGGGGCCTTTGCCGGCTGTGTGTGCGTGCATGCTTGGAGAAGGCAGGAATGAGAAAGAATTGGAAGCTACAGAAAATTATTGAAGGTGATGTGTGTAGATTACTACATTCAGTAGTGGTACTTCTTTTGTGGGACAAGCACCCTTTTGGGAATTTGATAAAGGCTATAGGAATTTTGCTTGCCAGGGAGCCTAATATTGGTCTGGACCCCAAGGTAAGGATTCCTGCCCTATTGGTTTGGTTCATCTGCTCACTCCTGTTTCTTCTGCCATGAAGATGACATGACAGACAGAGGATGTCTTCATATGATTGGGAGCCATCCCCCTCCTGGCATATAAAACACTCTAAGCAGGAGTCTGTCTGCAGTGTTTTCTCTTGAGCAGGTGCCCTCCTTTCCCAGTGGCATTTGAGGTCTTGAGCATGTGGGGGCAATGCTAGTGAACTAGAGAAGGAAGGCCATAAGCTTCCTAGCTGTTCCTTTATTACCAGGCAACACTGAAAGTAGCCTGTGAGGTGAGATGGGTGCGTAGAGCAGAGCGGAAACACTGTTCACTGCTGTTACTATACATTGTGGGTTAGCACCTGTTTTTCAGGGAAGGTTTCCTCCTTAGGCACAATCAGGGATGCACATAATCTCCCGCTGAAATTCCATCTGAGACCCAGCGCTGGGGCACCAGCACCTGGTGCTGTGGGGCTGCCGTAACAGATGTGAGCAGCTGCCGCTTCTCCAGAAGGCCATGTCTCTTCTCCACAGCAGCAGAGTCTCCGGGGACCGCTGTGGGCTGGTTCTACCCATCTTCAGACCAGTTTGATAGACTACAAAAGAGCGGCTTCAAAAGAAGCCCCACCTCCCCTGAAAGGCCAGTTTCCTTCAGAGTTCTTCCTGTCCCCACCTGTCTCTAAGCCAGCCGACTGTGACAGTTTAATTGGTGTGCGGAAGGCAGGGCGGGGAGAAGCAAGCAGGGGTGACTGGCATTCTGGATGAAGCAGACTCCCCTGAGATGAGAGAGGAGGGCCATGACAGACAGGCCTGAGAGGCTCTCACAGGCAGAAGGTCATGGGCTCTGGCTTGGAAAGAGCGCTGGCTGAAGAGAAACCGTTTTCTCAGGCCTCCCAGGCCGGTGTGTGCATTCCTGCGTGTTGTCAGCCCCATGCACTGAGGGCCTGAGAGGCCAGCTGGAGGCTGAGGCCTGGACTGAGGATGGGTGCAAAGGAAAGGTGGTGCCACCCAGCATTCAGCAGGAGGATTTGGAATCTGACCTTCACTGACCACTTTACAACTGTGTGTCCTTGGGCAAGCTACTTAACCTTTCCAAGTTGTAGTGTCTTTACTTTGTGACAAGGGCTGAAAATGGTGATGAGGGTCAAGGATAAACCCTCCTGTAGCCAAGTGTGTGGAAGGGATTGGACAATGTCTGTAAAAACTCCTAGTCTAGTGCCTGGCTTGAAAGTGGCCAAGATGTTGTTGTCCTTTTGAGGTTTGTTGTGAAGCTTTTAAATGGGTTTTTAGAGAGACAAGGTGTAAGCACACAAAAGTTAAGAAATAAAACAAGATGAATTGCAAGGCAGTGATTAATTACCGAAGTAGTGGGCAAGACCTGAGAGTCTTAAAACTGCAAATCTTATTAATGGTTTGTGAAAGTAATAGAGTGGGTCATAGCCAACATTTTATTTATTTTTGGGAGGCACTTGATCGGTTTATTTGCTTTTCTTTATGTGATTAAAATTTTTTCAATTACTTTACGTTCAGTGTTATTTTGTATTAGTTTCAGGTGTAGAGCATAGTGGTTAGACAGTCATACTTTACAATTCCAGTGCCCACCTGGCACCATACACAGTTATTACAGTGTTATCGACTGTACTACCTATACTGTACTTTACACAGAAAGCATTTTAAAAAGATGAGATCAAACAGCCTTAGATAACAATAATGCTCCAGAAGGTCAATGTAATTATGTGAAACTTTTGCTTCAGTTAATATATACAGATCTGTATATTCTGTATAGACATACGTGTGTGCTGGTTCATGATGTAAAATATACAAGGTGGGGCAAAAGTAGGTTTCTAGTGAGTACACGAAACACAGAATGTATCGTATTATTTTCCCTATGAACAGATGTAAACCTAAACTTACTTTTGCCCTGCCCTGTATTTCTTACTATGGGTTTTGCTAAAAGGTAGTTTGAGTCCAGAAGGGAGAGTGCTGTCTGGATTGTAGCAGCTCAGCGCAGCACTGGGGAGGCAGGGACACTGGAGCTGGGTCCCCAGGCCCGGGTAGGATTTGGATAATACAGAAGAAGGAGAGGGCGAGCAGTCCACAGACCACCCTCACTTCTGGTACCAACTGCACATTCAGGGATTCCCTGAACCACCCGCAGCTTTGATAATTCGCTGAAGGGACCACAGAACTCACTGAAAGCTGTCATGCTCACCGAAGATTTCGGACAGGGAAAGGATGCAGATTAAAGTCAGCCAAGGGAAGAGGCGCACAGGACAGATCTGGGAAGGTAGCAAGCCTGGAGTTTCCATGTCCTCTCCCTGGGGAGTCAGGGGCAGTGCTACTTCTCCAGCAGGGCTGTGTGACAGCATCCAAGTGGTGCTGCCAAGCAGGGAAGCTCACTGAGCCTCGGTGTTCAGAGCTTTCCTGGAGGCTCAGTCACATAAACTTGGGTGATTGACCTCAGTTTCTAGTCGTTTTGGAGGTTGACTGATACCACGTGACCCCCAGCCCCTCACCGTGTATCACAGTGGTAGACTTAACTACCACGCTCCCCCATTCACATTATTACTACCTCCCTGACCCAAGACACACAGGCAAAAACTTTTATCAGGCATGACATCCCAAGCTTGCTTTCCAGAAGCTGAGGGCCAAGGTTAGACCTCTCTCTGGACCAGGTTAACATCTTTACAACAGAGGCAGCAAGGGGACTGGGCTGGCTGGAGGAGGCTCTCTTCTGGAGAGGACTTGGTGTGGGTCCTCTGAGCCCATGCATGAATAGCAGAGATTGGAAATGTTCCTTCACAAAGGCCAGTGTTTCTAGGGTCTGTTCATGTCAGCAGGGTCACCATTGAAAACAACGTGATTTATCCATCTCCTCAGCCCCTGAGTAAACCCAAGCTGAATAGCTTGTCGGGTGAGCCAGAAGTTGGCAAAATGAAACTGAGCAACAGGGCACAGGAAAACGGCGCCTGGATGCCTGCTCCCCATGTGGGTGCGCTGCCCTGGGTGCATCAGCCTTTGATGTGACCCCATTTGCTTCCATCTCCAGGTGACCAGGACTCTTCCTGGGCTCTGTTCCTTTGCAGACCAGATAGATCAGCCTACAGGTGCCCTTGGCGGCTTTGGGAAGGAGAACATCTGTCTCCCTGCTCCAGTTTAGCTTCCCTACTGTAAGGCTTGATGAGGTCAAACCCAGAAAACACTGAGAACTCAAGCTGGGGACAAAATGTAGATCCGGCATGTCGTCAGGCCATGCTGCCCCCATGCCACCTGACAAATGAGGCAATCCCCAGCCGGGGACAGTTTGTAATTGTGCAATCAAATTAACTTGGATTTCAGCTTAATGAAGTGCTTAATGTGCTGAATGAGGCTGAGCCCTAATATTTAGAGAAACAAGCTGGACCCCAGGAAAGACAAGAACAGGCTTCGGTTAATGCCTGTTAGTATTAATTGTTCTTGCAAATTAAACCTTTTCAGAAATCCATCCTTTACATGAGGCAACCTGTTAGCACCCGGTTCTGCTGTGTTTTTGCTGAGGGGTTTTCCTGCTGTGGCTCAGAAACGGTAGAGTGGAAAGAACATTTTTCTGGAAATTTCTGCTGAACTCTACATCGCAGGGCATATTTCGTAACTTCACAGCATCTTTTCTCAGTTGAACAATAAGACACATCTTCCTCATTTTCTCTGAAATTTCTATTTTCTTCCCTAGGTGGGACTATTTATGTATGTATTTATTTATTTAGTGAAAATTGGTATCGGGAGGCAGGTTGACCTGGTTGTAGATCTTCCCTCTGTTACTTACTAGCTATGTGACCTTGGAAAGAAATCAACCTCTCTGAGTCTTAGTTTCCACAAATGTAAATATGGGGAATAATAATTCCTGATCCTTAGTATTGAGAACAGTAATTGAGATACTGCATATAAAGCACTTAGTACAGGACATAGGACATATTAGCACTTATTAAATCTGATTGATGATATAAATGTGAAATTATTTTCAGTGTGAATTATACATTGCTAAGTACATATCAGTAGTTTTTATTTTCATTAAGTTGATGATTTAGCTCCTGTTTAGAAAATGACTGATGATTCAGTAATTAACGCAATAAGTAAATATTTATCGAATGGCTATTATGTGCCTGGCACTATGTTAAGCACTAGGCATTTCCAATGGTAGTGTTGGAGGGACAAATATTGACAAATAAATAAGATAATTTCAGTTGATGATCAGTGCTGGGAAGAAGATTAAAATAGTAATGGAAAAAGCAGGGTGTTTTAACCTTTTAGTGCTGAGAACTCTTTTGGTAGTCTAGTGAAGACCACGACTCTTTCTTCAGAATATTTATAAATGCATAATATAAAAACATTGAATTATAAGAAAACCAATTATAGAGAAATGCAGTTATCAGAATATATAAAACAAATTTATGATAGAGCATGTGTACTAATTGACTAACTCATTATCATCAAGATCAAGTACAACAGCTCTAATACAACCCAAAATAGGATTAGTGTAAATAATATTTTGAGATGTCTACATTGCTGATACTCTTACATGTACATATCTGGATTTTTGTTACTAACAAAGTCAGAGGTATCATTAATAATATTTTAGTTTCTTGCCCACATTTACAAAGATTTTATTTATTTTTGGAGAGAGGGGAATGGAGGGAGAAAGAGAAGGAGGGAAACATTGATGCGAGAGAGAAACCTTGATTGGTTGCCTCTCCTATGTACCCTCACTGGGGATCAAACCTGCAACCCAGTCATGTGCCCTGACCTAGAATCAAACTGGTGACCTTTTGCTTTGCAGAAGATGCCCAAACAAATGAGCCACACTGGTCAGGGTACTTTTTGCCCACATTATAATTAAAGAAAATGCTAAATTTGAGTTGTTAACGAAAATAAAGATGTGATTTTTCTCATGCAAGTTCATCGACTCTTTGAATGTTATCCAGGGACCTCTTGGGAGTCTGTGGTCCCCAGATAGGAACTCTTGGAAAAGACAGTGACTTTTGCTGAGGGTTGAGCTATTTTTCAGAGACATGAGTAATGTGATATCTGCTTTTAAAAGCCATTCTGGATATATAGATCAATAGAATGGAATTGAAAGTCCAGAAATAAGCCCATACATCTGTAGTTGACTAATTTTTTTAAGAAGGGTGGCAAAATCATTCGACGGGGCAAAGAATAGTGTTTTCAAACAATGGTGCTGAGACAAATGGATAGCCACAAGCAAGAGAATGAAGTTGAACCCTTACCTCAACCACATAGAAATTAACTCAAAATGGATCAAAGACCTAAATGTAAAAGCAGAAACTTATAAACCTGTAGGAAAAAAAACATAGGCAAAAACCTGTGTGATGTTGGATTTGGCAATTACTTTTTAGTGTGATACAAAAGCACGAACAGTTCACAAAAGAAACAGCAGATAAATTGAACCTCCTCAAAATTTAAAACTTTGTGTTTCAAAGAACACTACCAAAGAAGTGAAGACAAAACCTACAGAATGGGAGAAAATGTTTGCACATGATAAGAGACATATCTAGAATATGTAAATAACTCTTACAACTCAGTATAAAAAGATAACCAAGTAAAAATGAGCAAAGGATAAATATTCATCAACACATTGGCTATGAAGAGAGCCCAAATAAAAACTACAATGAACTACCATTTCACGGCGACTACTATGGTTATAATAAAAATGACAGCTCATAATTGCTGGTGAGGATGAAGAAGTGGACTAATTGCAACCCTCGCATGTTGCTATTGGGAATGTAAAAATGATGCAGCAGCCTTAGGAGGCTGTCTGGCAACTCAGAAAGTTAAACGTAGAGTCACCATGAACGTAGCTATTCCACTCCTAAGTGTATACCTAAGAGAAAGGAAAGCATATGTCCACTTAAAACTTGTACTCAAATGTCCATAGCAGCATGATTCACAACAGCCAAAAAGTGGAAAGAGTGGACAGTTGGATTAACAAAATGTGGTATATTCACACAGTGGAATATTAGTTGGTTAAGAGAAGGAGTGAAATACTAATACATGCCTCAACATTTATGAACCTTGAAAAGTTTTTCTAAGTAAAAGTAGCAAATCGCACCGAAATACGTTACTTTATTTATATGAAATGTCCAGAATAGGCAAATAGACACAGAATAGATTAGGGTTTGCAGAGGTGGGAAGATTGGGGATTGAGAGCTAAAGGGTTTAGTTTTGCTTTTTGAGGTGATAAAAATGTTCTAAAATTGATTAAAGTGATGGTTGCACAAACCTGTGAATGTACTAAAAACTATTGAATTGTACACTTTCAGTGGGTAGATTGAATGGTATGTGAAGTGTACTTCAATAAAGATGTTGCCCAAAAAGTCATTCTGACTGTGATGTGGAGAATCTAGTGCGGGTTGCAAGACAAAAACCAGGAGAACATTTAGGAAGCTGTTTCTTTAGTCCCCGTTTAGAGGGTGTGATGCCTTGGGCTAGGATGGAGGCAGTGGAGGTGGTGAGCACATGTGGGAGGTAAATGATGGAATGTGCTGTTTAGCTGAAAATAGACTTCTAGGTTGTTGACCTTAGTAATAGGCCTTTTCCTCTTAGAAGACCTGAGTTTCAGTTACAATGTGTAGAAATGTTGAGAGGATTAGCAGTAGACCTAAAAACACTACAGACTTTTTGGAGAGTTGGAGTGCCAGGTGTTGTCAATTTCGTTGTGCCTTTTAAGGAGAAAAAACATTATACACACACACTCACCACACCTTCACATGCATCCTTACGCATGCAAAGCAACAACCCCCAAACCACCTTTCAGAAAACCAAGCCAGGGGAGAAACAATGAATTCTGAGCTTCATGACTTCTGTTGATGCTGAATTTGTTCAGTGGAAATAGGTCAGTGATCAGAGTAAGTAGGAAAGAATCTATTCAAGAATTTGTATATCTTAAACAAGTCCATCAAGCCTAATTTTCTCCCCATCACATGTATGAATGTGAGTGAAGGAGGGGAAAATGTCACTTCAGACAGTTAGGTGTTACAGGATTTTGATTATGTCAGCAAAATAATGGCTACAGTGATCATTGTTTCTCTAGTTGCTCGGTCCCAGGTAAAGCCCTGGCTAAGAAAATTGTCAATCCAGGCATGTTAAAATCTGAGTTACTTCTCTGGAAACAGCATGGCTCTCCTGATGGCCAATGTGTTGATGAATATTTATCCTTTTTTCATTTTTAATTGGTTGTCTTTTATACTGAGTTGTAAGAGTTATTTACATATTCTACATACAGCTATTATCAGATACTCTATATAATACGTAAACATTTTCTCCCATTCTGTAGGTTTTCTCTTCAGTTCTTTGGTAGTATTCTTTGAAACACAAAAAAAAAGTTTTAAATTTTGATGAGGTCTAATTTATTGATTGTTTCTTTTGTGACTTATGCTTTTGTATCATACTAAGAAATAATTGCCAAATCCAGCATCACACAAGTTGACTCCTATGTTTTCTCCTAAAAGTTTATAAGTTTCTGCTCTTACATTTAGGTCTTTAATCCCACTGTAGTTCAACTCAGGGGGTTTGTTCCACTTACCATAACGGCTCTAGGGGTGGGTTAACAGAGCAGTGTTGGAAGACCACTGACGTTGGGCTCAGAGTTGGGATTCACACTCTGGTCTGCCTCTTTACAGGAATGTAACCTCGGGCAAGTTATAACCTTTGTAGTCTTGGTCATTTCATCTGTATGATAGCCATGCTACCACCTACCTTCACCCTGGAGTAAAGATCTGTGTAACTTTATAGCACATGCCTGGCAGATAGTAGGCTGAATAAATGCTTTTCCTTCTCAGTGATGAATTACCAGGAGAGGAAAGAGATGGATTTTAAACAATGTGCTTGAGAATTTTTCATATTATTATTTTTGGACCTTATCATAGACTGTTTTCTTTACAGTGGATTTTCTGCCAAATCATGCTTGATTGAATTAATATGGAAATTTTAATATATTTATTCTGCTCGTGTATATCACAGGTGAGGGAGATGAAGTAAATGACAAAATTGGAAGGATAACCTGGGCTAACTCATGATCTTGAGATTCCTCAGATGCATCACCCACCTTTGTTTACTTTCCATTACGGCTGTGGTCTGGGTGGACTTGGAGTGGTTATTGATCTCCCTGTTCCTTCTAGAACATGGCCTTTTTATCATTCTTTAAAAAAAGAAAAAAGAAAAATTGCTGGCCACAAACTGTTTCATTAACTTCGGAAGAGTCAACAACTATTTACATTACTATGATATACACATGCATTCCTACGTAAAAATTTCAGCCACCTCTCCCAATAACACTCACCAATAAGTCCCAGTGAACCGGTGCACATGATGGATTGTTCTTTTTTTGTTCTCAAGCACTGTAGGTCTCAATGCAGTGAGCGCTGAGGGCTACTCTTCCCCTGGAGCTTGGCCCTGGTGGTGGTAAGGGTTTCAGATCAGTGCCTCCTAAGGAGGGAGGTGGCACGTGACTGCAGGTGGCTTGAGTTGGAGTTTCTGACCCCTAGAGGTGGTTGAATAATGGGAGAGAATGAGAAGAGCAGTGAGAATGTTTAGGTCCAGTGCTCAGTTAGCTCAGAGTGTGGTAGACCAAGGAGATGCCTGCACTAATAATTTTGCATGCCTTCACATTTTTATCCTTTACATATTTATTAAACATTTATTTAGTAGAGAGACTGAGCTTTGTGAGGGGGCAGAGAAGGAGGAGAAAGAAAACTATTACAAAGGTGCATCAGAGGTCTTAGCCAGCTGCCTTAGCTATTCAGAGACCCTCTGTTGGTCTTTGAATCTGTCCCTACAGAGTCTTACCTCCTCACAAGTGGCTTTTCTAAGTACGTAGTCTTCCTAATTATGTGTAGTTAGTACTCTTGCTGAAAATCCCATTCTTCCATCTTGTTACCTTTCCAGTGATGTCTTGGGTACCTTATACATTGACTCCCCCACCCCCCAACGAAACTGATCAGTTGACCCATCCCCTAATTCATCTCTGGCTGAGAGTTTTCTAAAAAGATTTAATTTAATGCTTATTTTGTGCCAGGCAGTGTGCTAAGCACATTGTGAATATTACCTCACTTCATCCTCCCAACAGCCTATAAGGTAGGTAGGAATATTATCCTTTTTTTATGGTTGAGGAAACCAAGGCTCAGAGAGGTCAGAGTGGCTTGCTTAAAGTGACGGCTAGAAAGTGGCACAAAGAGGTTTGAGTCCACTCTTTAACTTCAATTCCTACATTTGTCTTGGGCAAAATCATGAATTATTTCTTTCAAAGTCAGGATTTTGGACCCATTGACAGCAAATGAAAGCAGTTTGTGGATAATTTGATCCTAATATGCCATACGTACCAAACCTAGTAATTTATTTTAGAGTCAAAATGATTAAAATCACGAAGTATAATTAGCCATCATGCAAATCCTTTTGCGAACTGGTGGGAGCTACCTTTCTGTAATGTGGCTTTGTTTTAATTTGATTCCTAGGAGATAGAGCATGTATTTCATAATTTGCCTTTGGCAGTAACTTCCAAGCCATTGACTGACTAACCAAGGCTTTAGAATGATGGGACTCCAGAGTTCATGGGCACTTTCTGAGGCCTGGCGAACCTCAGAACCAGAACCTGGGTTTGGTCAGATGCTCTGTAAGGAAAATGATTGATTGTTCTTCCTATCCCTACCTAGTTGCAAAATTAAAAAAAAAAAAATAAAGTGAAATAAAGGCCAGGAACTTTGGGAAAATTTTTCACCTTCTGCTTTTCTCTATGGACCTCAAATTGCTTGATATTCTGGCTGTTTCCAGGGCATTGACATCAGTGGAAACAGCACATGCAGAGTGATCATCTATTATGCTATAACTCTATGCTGTGGTCTGGCGAAGGAAATAACTGCCCCAGGCAAAGAGGGGGCTGCATTGTGTGAAAAAATAAGGCTTTTCCTTAATTACTCCCAGAAGAATTCTGGCTTTTAATGTGAACTAAAAGTATGAAAAGAGCAGATTTTGTAATGAGGGAGGTCTACCTGTCTCTTAGAATACGGAAATTATCCTCCTGGACATTGAGTGTGAGTAAAATGAATGGAGGCCGTAACCAGTCTCCAGTTACACACCCAGGAGTGTGTGGCCATCCCGATAGCCCCTCCGTTTTCTCTGCAGCCCTTCCTTACAGGGTGAACAGGTTTCCTCAGAGCCGTTATGATTTATTCTTCTTGCCCCAAAGCATCCAGTCCTGGGCTGGGCAAGGGAAAGATAAATGACTCCCAGTGGCCATGTTGTAGATTACTTCGTGCCAGTTGTCAGTTCTTTTCTCTCTGGGAAGGGTTTGAAATGAGATTGCTTTCGACAGACTGTCCGTGATAAATGATTTTCTGAGTAAGAAACTGCTATCCTGCAGATCTTCACCAAATCACCCTGACAAATGTTTGTGGCCTCAGGGGGCCTTCCCCATGCTATCTCCTGCTTGGGGGCGTGGCTGGCTGGGAGCTCAAGCCAGAGTGGGTCAAACTGGGTGCTTCTTGGATGAAGACAAAGAGGGACAGGGATCTTTGTTTCTGGACTGTGCATTTCTGCTCTTACTAAAAACCTTTAAGCAGTGGCTGAAAGTCCAGAATGTTCCAGATCTGAGAGAGGAAGGTAGGTTAAAGAGACGTATACATCTGTTAGTTCTGGATTATGATGTTGTTTCCATGTAAACTGTTAGGAGTGAGGTGACTAATGTCAGTTATAAATAGAACAGTGATGTGTACACACACAGCAGGGCAAGAAGCCTCTAGGCAATGTTCTCAACCTCTTATTAGTCCTTGACCCTTCCTGAAAGTTCATAAAAATAGCATGCTCTCCTTCAGTGTTATTTAGCACTTTAAAATGACTAAACACTGTGTCTAAAACCGCAAAGGATAGTTAGGACATGACTTTTCTAGCTCTGCAGAGCCCCCTCTTCCTCACCTAGATCCGGAAGAATAGGGGCCTGCATGACAATTGTATTGATTGGTGAGAGGCCCCCAGGGCATTGGCAGGAAGCTACCTCTGGAGCTAAAATCTGGGGTCTCAGCCTGCAGCATCCTGGGGTTGTTTAGTCAGGGCCCAGGTGAGATAACTCTGCTAGGATGGCCCACAGCACCCTCAGTGCTGTAGATGGGACCTCAGCAGTTTCCATTCAAAGGGTGTTGTCTCTGTCCTCCATTTGGTCATGTTGCCTCCATGACCCCTTAGCTGCCTGCCAGGTCCCAGTCCTTGCCTTCTCCTGATGCCATAGGGAGAAGGCCACAAATGTCTCTTCAAAGGTAGTTAAACAGTGGCCAACATCCTAGGTGAGCTCTGGGAGCTTTCTGTGGCTGGCTACATGGTCCAGAGAGGCGTGGGGAGACATGGCACTCCGATGTCTATGCTAATGGGGGCCTGGCTCCCAGGTGGATGTGAAGCAATAGCATCCTGTACAATTGCTGGGAATACCAATTGGTTTCTGCTGACACTTCAGAGGCAGAGCCTATTGAGTGCTTGCTGGTTTTTCTAGTCATGGTGGAGTCTTGTAGATGGAGAAAGTTGGGTCATGCTCCCTCTCCCCACCTTGTTCTTCCTGAAGTGATCCCCCATCTTCCCAATAGTTTTGACCTCTGTTTAGTTGTACAAATGGATGGACTGGGGCCTAAGAGGAAATGTAGGTTCCCAGGAATAGCCAGTTGGTCAACTTCAATGCCAGTCTGTTTTGCTGCAACATCTATTTCCTTTGTCAGTCCTTGCTCAGATTCTCTCTGTCTGGTTTGCCCAGTTACCTTCTCCACTCTCTCAGCATACTGCAGGGAAGGACTCAGTAAGGCAATCACTGCTTAGTAAAGCCAACTGTTAATGGTCTAGCACTGTTTATTTGATTGACATTATTCATTCATCCTTTGAACGTTTATGGAACCTTATTCTGCATCATGTTTGGTGCTGGGTGCTGGGGCCACAGAAGGGAGTAGTAAACAGTTCCTACCTTTCAGGGGCTCACAGACTGACATGGAATCTGACAACCGATGGTGCTGGCAACAGCAGCGAAAGTATATTGAGTGCTTACTATGTTCTAAGCATTTTCATTTTATTAACTCATCTGAGCCATACCATAAGCTCATGAGGTGGGTGCTATCATCACTCTCATTTTATAGATAAGAAAACAGGGGTTCAAAGAAGCTAAGGAGCTCCCTGGCATCACATAGGTATATGAGCAGCACTACCAAGGTCTGAATCCCAAGAACTCCAGCTCTAGGTTTTGATGCTCTTCAGTAGCCTACGGTGGAGGTGGGTCTAGGGCAGGGTGGACATGAGGGGAGGGAGTGGTCAGCACTTCAGCAAGGTTTGAGGAAGCAGTACCAGGGAGCTAATGCTTGAGCTGGGTTCTGCCTCTTCCCACGGTGTCTTGGTCTTCAGGGTTGATGGGAAGCAGCCCTGTATTCCTGATTTTCTGGACTAGGGCTGTAGGTACTGTGATCACCCCACAGCCCTTTCTTGTAGTGTGAGGACCTCCCCAAAGGACATGGGTTCACCAATGTTCTCCATTTGGATTTAGGGATTTGGGAGCTGCGTGCAAAGGAAGATATGTCTGTCCATGGGCTCAGATCAATCTTCAAAACATGACTTTCAAAGTCACAGTCATGTGGAGTTGAAAGCTTTTCAGGACCTGCTCAAAAGGAAGGTATCTCCTCTCCCAGTCTGGGGTTATGTGCCATGGGCCTATGCCATGCCTTGTTGTTTAGAACAGAAGTTGGAATAATTGACTCTATTTTGGGAACAGACACATCTATGGCTAATTAGATCAGCCGAACCCCAGGTGTGTCTGGGTCCATGGAACTGTAACATCCCAGATAGTCAGTAAATATGGCCAAAGGAGAGAGACAGGCAGAGACTGAGACTGACTGGCTCATGGGAAGCACCCCTGTCCCTGTGCTCCAGCTTCAACAGCAGGTCAGTAGCAGAGGCATGGGGGGAAATCAGTCCAAACCCTTCTGTAGCCAGCAGTTCATGCTGGGAGTGGCACAGTTGGCTTGTTCCTGCTCTCATCTATTCTGGAACTTCTCTGATGTCAGGCGAATCTCCAAGTAGTAGACTCCCACTCACTTGCTTACTGACCTAGATCTCTGTCTCGTTGGGCTGTTAGGTTCTGCACACGAGCCAGCACCACCAAGACTTCCTACCTCCTTCACTTTGTCCAGGACCTCTGCCAGGTGACCACAACTGTGGCCTAAGAGTGCTCATGGAGACTGTGCTTTCTGAAACTGTACTGCCTAGAGAAGTGATTCTGTTAAGGGATCACTGCCCAGAACTGAGGAAAGAAAGGAGGCATGGCAACCAGTCAGAACTCGGAGAGAGGGCAGAACACCTGTGTTTGAGAAAGGCACTGGTGGCCTAGTGAGCTTCGTTAGCCCTGCCATGGCTGTTAGAGCCTTTGGCACGATTCTCTTGCCTTCTGGATTTTCTGCTACCACATCTGCATGTTCAATGAAGAAGGTATCCAAAGAGGCCACCACTCTTATGCAGTTCTCATTTTTGGTTCATCCTCGACACATCCTAACTTACCTGCACCTTCTCTTAAGTTTTTGAGGACAGACAGCTTCCCCAGCTGGAGAGTGAGGCTGATAATAAGGATTCTAAAGATGATGATACAGATGGGCAAGGGTCACCTGAGTCATGCCAAGATGAGCAGACGGCTGGGTCAATGTCATCTGAAAAACCAGCACATACTGTGTTATAGCATGGTCTGATGGGAACGACTATGGCCACTATGTTCCAAATTATAGTTTTTTACAGCCAAAGAAAAAGGGTGTAATTATTTAAATGCAGTTTAACCCTGCATTAGCATACCCTACAATCCAATTCATAGAGTAAACTCAGATATCCAGAGAATGGTAATGAGCCCTAATCCCCACCTTAATCTCAGCTAATTAGGTTAAAGTTTTTGTTTGTTTGTTTGTTTTTCTGAGGGGGAGGGCAACTTTGCCTTAGGGAGCAGAAATGCTGAGGTTGGGATTCTTTTGTTTCGTGTTTTCCTGGCCCTGTCCCCCTGGAATCTGGAATCTGGCCAATAAAACAGGAGCTGGCTAATCAGGATGTTCCTGGAATCATCGCTGCTATCCTGGAAGCTCCAGCAGCCAAAGGATCTAGACTCTTTCCACTGGCATTTATCTTCGAGCAGCCAACCAGCTCAATAGAACCAGGCTACCCCTGGGGTGGGGAAGATGTGGACCTCACAGCAGGACCCCTGGTGGCTGGTTGTGCAGGCTCCCTCAGGTCATTTGAGAACCCTTATAAGGATGTGAGTTCACACTTTGCTTAATTGAAATATTTAGACCTTTCTTAAATTATGTTGGGGGAAGGGGTTAGTGGGTAGAGGGGTAGCAGAAGATTGGTGTTTAGTGTAATTCAGGTTGGGAATTTCACTATGAGAGCCATAAAAAGCCTCATAATCTAATATGATGCTCAAAAAAGAGTGCTTCTACTATTTCCCAGGGACCATAGGAACCTGGTTGCCTTTGTGCAACAGTGACCTTCACCTGCAGCAAAGCCTGAGATGCACTCCCAAAGGCAGGAGAGCAAGTTCACTGCTAACAGCCTAGAAGCTACCTCCTTCTCTTCCCCGCAGAGAGGATTTTCATTTTGCCCCTTCTGTATATGAATGCTGCATGCTTTTGTGTATTATTTTGTTTAATCACCCAATAATCCTGTAATGAAGTTATTATTGATCATTATTTCATAAATGAGGACGTGGGGGCTCAGAGACGTTAGGACATTTTTTACTGCTTATAACTGACAGAGCTGAGATTTGAACCTGAGGTTATTTGACTTCAGAATCCAAACTTTTCTACTCTACGTCATAAATGTCCTGTGTTGCAGCAGTTACATAGATATGGAG
Organism: Anoura caudifer; assembly: GCA_004027475.1. Taxonomy (NCBI): domain Eukaryota; kingdom Metazoa; phylum Chordata; class Mammalia; order Chiroptera; family Phyllostomidae; genus Anoura; species Anoura caudifer. The sequence continues at coordinate 349,271 of PVKU01000743.1, read as the reverse complement.
TAGTTCTTTAATGCTTTTTTTGGGAGGTTAGTGGGAGATGTAGTCTTGCTTAAGAATTTTATGAAAACTGTGGGCCTCTGGGTGTCCAGGAAGTCAGGAAACACCCAACCCCACAATTCCGAGCACAATTTCTGGGAGTCCACTGGGCCCTTGACCTTGTCTGTGGTTTATTTAGGCCTAGGGGATTCCTGGGATCTCAGATTAAGCTAATTAGGATTGTGAGAAAATTCGTTAAAAGTAAAAAAAGATTCATAAACATTTTCTAAAGAAAAAGATTGGATGATTGGAAGGCCATTTCTAGAAATTTCCTTTCGGCTCCTCAGGAATAAAGAGCAGGGATGTGGAGAAAGGAAGATGTAGAGGAAATGAGTGAAGAGCAGAGGAAGCAGAATGGACGATATTAAGGAATTATCCAGCAAGTAGTGAAAGCAATTTGCATTGTGAATAATGAAGGTTGTTCAGACCCTACGGACTTGGCTGAAGCACCGTTCACAAGTGCTTTCTTTTCAGGTTAAAATTAATTAGAGTGTTGGTGTATTTATCTTTTCCCATGGTGAACCCAATGGCTCATCCTGATTTATAAACCTACCTATCCACTCTGTTTAAGATCAGTCGGGGTGAGCGGATAGGTGACTTTGCATTCCCCAGGGCCATTGTTTGTGGAACCCAGATGCTGGTGCCCCTGTCAGTGACTGCTAGAAACTCCTCAGAGTCCCAGAATCTCTAGTTTTTATGGAAAGAGGAAACCTTATGAGTTTGCATGTCATTTGTGTCTTCAGGCAGACTTTCCAGCAGAAACTGAAATATATGGCTAAGGGGTAAGGGGACAGGACTCCAGAGCCTGGGAATTTTTAGATTTCAAACCTAGCTGGAGTTTCCAACCCACCAGGAGGGATATCTGGTGCAAGCTCCTGTTCCTTGTGTTTAGAGAAGACCCCTCAAAACCACTATTACAGTGGCTTCTTTACATACACCATAATTACCCAGGATTTCTTCATATGGCTTCTCACCTCTGCTAGAAGTTTCTAATCTCCTGAGATTTCAGAAATAAATAAGATACCAGTTTTTTTCCAGCCTAGCCCTGAGGAAGGTAAACATGTCAACCTAGGCCCTGTGGGCCAGTCTTGGAGATGCTGCAGAGGAGACCTGTCTCCAAGATGATCTAGAGACTGCAGACCATGTGGCTGCTCCCATGGCTGTAGATTCTGACCACGCGGAACAGACTTTTAGCTCTGGCCCTGACCAGTGGTATGACCTTGATAAGTCAGCCTAGAGGTTGAAGCACATCTTTGGTATCAGACTGCCTGAATTTAAATTCTACATGAGCGCTTGCTGGCTAGGTGAACTTGGGCATGTTACTTAACCTCCCCTCTGTGCCTCAGTTTCTGCTTCTGTAATATGAATATAATAACAAATCATAACACAAATAAGGTTGTTATGAGGAGTAATCACATCAACATATGAAAACACTTAGAAAAGCATGAGACATGTTTAAAGGGTTAGAACAGTGCTCTTAAGGAGTTTTAGTTATTGTTATTATTTAAACTTTCTAAGTTTTCGAAAGAGCTGATGATAATGGAGTTGTCATGAGGATGATGAGAAGATGTAGTGAATGTGCTGAGAACAGTGCTGGGCAGCGCAGTTACGTCCAATCAGTGTTTGGCAGCAGTGGCCCATAACTCCAGGGACAAGAGACAGGCTGAGGGGATCTTGACAGTTGCCTTATGGATTAAGAGATGAGGATGCTGAGAAACCTTGTAGGGGGTCAGAGCCCTTACTGTACCAAACTTTAGTCAGTGCCAGAGCATGTGAAGCCAGGGCAGCACACTCCGTGGCACCCAAGAAGCCAGGCCTGCCTGGGTATGGTATTTGTACCTGTATCCCCTGCTCCCCAGTTTGAGCCCAGTGATCCCGAGTTCCTGTGCCCTTGTGTATTAAGTTTCTGGTGCAGGCTTGGAAGAAATGACTGTTAATGTTCTTATAATGACTTTGAGATTGTTTTATGTGGGTGGAAAGCAGAAAAAACAATCAGTGCTCCTCTCTAGGCCCTGTGGTCTAAAAGAGTAAAATTAATTTGTCACACATGGCTGTGAGGCAGTAGGTCCAGAGGCGTGACTCCAGTGCTGATTCTGGTGACAGCAGGGATACTGAGTAATGACACCACTAGACGCAGAAGCCCAGGGAGGCACTTAAACAGCAAAGGCTCCGAAAGATTTGGGGGTGGATTTAAAAAAAGAAAGTGCATTTTTTTAAAAAAAGGGAAAAGAAGGAGTCTCATAAAGCTTGAAATCTGAGCTATAGTAGGGATAGGACATTGTTAGGATTACGGGTGTCTGTGGGCCGTTGGTGGAAATGGGGAAGCTGCACTGCCTGTCATGGAAGTGGTGGAAGCACGTGGTTTAGCTCTGAAGGGCCGCCTTCTGGGGTTAAAGAGAAAATGCCCGCAGGAGTCAGTTGGATGTCATGTGTGAAGGAGTTGTGGGGCCTGGGGAGACCTGTCTGCAGGGGTCACCTACTCAACTCTAGTGGATTATTCCCCAGTGGAAACACAGAGCAGGTCTTTCAGATCCCCTGTGTATTCAGGTGATGCTGGAAATCCAGTTGCTGTTGTTTTTAATGTAACACTTCTGATTTTAAAAAACTGCGTGGGCAGCCCTTTTGTGACCTCTGACTGCAGAAGAAGACCAGAGAGCTGGTTCCTTTGTAAGTGTAAGGAGGCCACAGGGGTCATCTAGGAATAGGATGCTGGACTCCTTCAACTCTGGCCACCCTCTCAGCTGTCAAGAGAGAGGGGCTCACAGCTTTTGGGGACTGGGGAGATACTCTTCTCATCTTTCATCCCCTACCTCCAGAGGTGGTCCTGGGATTCGTTTCTAGGGTTTACCTTCCTCATCTTCTTCTAACAAGCATCCTTTCTGCCTTCCCATTGTGGGCAGAAGATTTGAATTGCCTGGGTCCATTTGTACTTGGATTTTTTCTATAAGTATGTCTTTTTATGATTTTCTTAATAACTCTTTTCTCTAGCTTGCTTTAGTAAAAATACAGTATATGACACATATAACATAGAAAATATGTGTTAATGGAGTGTTTATGTTATCAGTAAGCCTTCTGGTCAACAGCAGACTATTAATAGTTACATTTGGGGCAGTCAAAAGTTATGCATAGAGTTTTGACTGTGCAGGGGGTTGGCGCCCCTAACCCCCATGTTGTTCAAGGACCAACTGTGTATTTAAAATATTATGGAAATGACTGTTATAAATAAAGTAGATAGACACATTTTAAAGTCTTTCAAAAATCTCTGGGTCTCATGACAGTCCTTCCTGCCCACCAAGGGCCCAAGGGAATCATGGAATGTTCAGAGATAGGTGGGCACCACTTGAAAAGGAAAAAAAGAAAAGAAGAATTCAAAACTGAGATCAACAGTTAACTATTCTGGGCACAAATGAATTTTTCTCATTATTAAAGTTTCTATCACAAGGTTTCATCACAGTGCTCTTGTCGAATTTACAATAGGATTAGTTTATAAATCAATTTGATCTACACATAACTTTCAGCAAAACATTTGCAGCATAAATTGAGGTGTACCTGCACGTCATATTACATTTTTTCTCAGTTTTGTTTTTCTTTTGTTATTGTTGTTCAAGTACAGTTGTCTCCATTTTCCCGCCACCACATTCCCCCTCTCCACCCATCTCCCCTCCCACCCTCAGGCCCTTCCCACTTTGGCTTTGTCCATGCGTCCTTTACACATGTTCCTTGAGGACCCTTCCCCTTGTTTCCCCCATTATCTCTCTTCTCCCCCTCTGGTTACTGTCAGTTTGTTCTTTATTTCAGTGCAGTGCCTGTGGTTATATTTTGCTTGCTTGTTTGTTTTGTTGATTAGGTTCTACTTATAGGGGAGGTCATGTGGTATTTATCCTTCATCACCTGGCTTACTTCACTTAACATAATGCTCTCCAGTTCCATCCATGCTGTTGCAAAAAATCCTGAAATATCAATTCAAAGGAAGCTATGCACCCCAGAGTTCATAGCAGCACAATTTACAACAATCATTTTGTTTTTCCTTTTCCATTTTGTTCTGTCCAGGTCATCTTTCAGTGTCTCCATGTTTTCATTGTTGCAGCTCTTGGAGACTTCGTAGCAAACCCATATCCTGAAGGCAGGGAGCTTAAGGATGGCCAAAACCACTCTTGATGTTTTGGATCATAAACCCATTCCTTTAGTGTAGATGAGTTGATGTTGGGAGGAGGTGACCAAGGAGAAAAGGAGGGATGAGTGGTGGGGGCTGACCTGGCCTCTACAGCTCTATAGCTAATACCAGAACAGGAAAGTGTTCATTAGAAAAGCTAATGAAGGCCTTCTGCTAACAAGCCTTACTCATTTGAACTTTTCATTCATAATGTTGTGACAGAGTGCAGACTAAGAGACATGGCTTCGAAGCCTGCACTCTGCCATGCACGAATTATTCACCTTTGAGCAGCCTAGTTTCTTGTCTGTAAAACGGGAACATAACACTTACCTTGAAGGATAGTTGGTGAGGATTCCATAAATGATGTATTCAAAGTCAAAGTCACATGCAAAGCTAATGTCCAACTGATAGTGCACCTTGGATAAATGTTAGTTCCTTTTTTCTTATGCATGAGTTAGTGGTTAATGAATTCCCCCTAAAGAAGTTATTCCTATTTAGGAGACTTCAGGAGCTGATCCCTAGAATTGAAGAGAGATACCACATTTTATTAATTTTAATATACAGTTTTTTCATACTTTAACATGTTCAGAACAACAAATGGCTTTACAGTTAATGGCTTCTTAAGGCTAAAATTGGCAGACAATTTTCTTTTAGTGGTACATAAAATAAATAGTAACCCATCTTATTGATGGCAACTTAGAGTCAATGAAATCGAGTATTGATATTTTAAAGGTGAGCATATAGTTATACATGTACTATGTATAACTTTGTTCTCCTACTCCTCCTTCGTCTGCTTTTTCTTTTTTAACAACTTTTTTGAGGCATATCTCATATATTATAAAATGCACCCATTTAAAACGGTTCACTGATTTTCAGTATATTCACAGAGTTTCACAACTATCAGCACAATCTAATTCTAGGACATTTTCAACACCCCCAAATGACAGCCTGTGTCCTTCATTAGTTACTCCCCTAATCTTTCTAATTAGGCTCCTAATCTTTCCTGCCCTAATGAACTGCAGGCCTGTGTTTTGACTGTATGGATCTACTTGTTCTGAACATCTCACATAAGTGGAATCTTTAGTACATGGCCTTCTGTGACTGGTTTCTTTCACTTAGCATTATGTTTTCAAGGTTCATCCACATTGTAGGAGGTATTAGTACCTCATCCAAACAATGTTCCATTGTATGGATATACTAAATTTTCTTTCTCTATCAGCTGATGAACATTTAGGTTGATTCCACTTTTTGTCTATTACGAATAATGCTGGTATGAACATTTATGTACAGGTTTTTGCATAGATGTATATTTTCATTTCTCTTGAGAACATGCCTAAGAGTGGAATTACTAGTCACATGGCATCTTAGTCAGCTTGAGCTATCATAACAAAACACTTCATACTGTAGGGGTGGCTTAGTAAGAGAACTTTATTTTTTATAGTTCTGGAGGCTTGGTGTCAGCCTCCAGAACTATAAAAAATAGTTGGTTTAAAAAAAAAAATGATGGGTTTCTGGTGAGAGACTCTTCTTGGCTTGCAGACTGCCACCTTGTCCCTGTGTCCACACACAGCAGAGAGAGAAGGAGAGAACAAGAGGGGGAAAGGGAGGCAGGAACAGAGAGAGCTCTGGGCAGCCAGCCTCCTCTGGTATCTCTTCTTCCAAGAGCACTGATCCATCATAATGGTCCCACCCTTGTGGTCTCATCGAAACCTAATTATCTCCCAAAGGCCCTGTCTCCAAATGCCATCACATTGGGGCTTAGGGCTTCATTGTATACGTTTTGGGGAGACACATTTTATATGTGTCTTAGCAGATGGTATCTCTGTGTTTAACTTCCTGAAGAACTTTTTAGCTTCTTTTCTTTACCTCTGTTCTGCCCCCAGCTTTTATAGTGACCTTTATAAGTTCACTATCAGGTTCCTTCTCCACAGCGTACTGATATCAGCACCATGGTCCTTCATTTATTCATTCAATGGAAATTTGATCGGATCTGTGCTGGCTGCTGTGAACCAGCAAACCAGTAAACATAATCGAGGGCCATTTGTAATCTAGTGGAGACAGGTGGAAGAAAAAACCAATAAAACAGACAAATATAAAAAAAATTGCAATCTGTAATCATGTTCTGGAGATTAGACAGGAGACCAGTCAACAGAAGATGGCCATGGAGGTGGTAAAGTAAAGAAGTTAAAGAGGAGAAAGACATTTTGGGCAGAATACACTGGTAGGTTAAGTATGGAATGAATGAAAGGAGGGATTGATGGTTCTTGTTGGTGTTTGGTTTGAATAGCAAGTCAAAGTGGTGCCATTTACTGAGGAGGGAAGAGCTGTATTGGGGGGGTAAATTGTTTGGGGACAAATTAGGACTTCTATCATGACTATGTTGAGTTTGAGAACTCTGAAACATGGAGGAGGTGATGTCAAGTAGGAAGTTAAAATGAGAGTCCAGAGCTTGGAAGAAAGCCTGGGCTGGAGCCAAACTTTGAGGAATGTAGAGAGGATTTTGAATGGATGGGATCATCTAGGGAAAGAGGAGAAAGTGGCACAGGGTGGAGGGAGGAGTGCCCCTAACATTCAGAGCCTGGGAAAAACACAGCAGCTTTTCTGGGAAACTGAAACATACCTGAAACGAAAGGGTGGGATGGCGGGAGCCGTGGAAGGGAGTGTTTCAAGGAGGAGGAGGGGGTCAACTGCCAAATGCGGCTGACATAGCAGGGAGGACAAGAGCCCGAGTCATCTCTAAGTTTGCTACGTGGGCACGGTTGGTGTTCTTGTCAAGTGCTGACAGCAAGTGGTGGGGATGGGGCCAGGGTAGGGTAGACTGAGTCATGGTGCTCCTGGAAATTTGGCTGGTGGTAAAGACAATGGGAGTCTGGTATCTAAGTGGGCTGTAGGATCAAGGAAGGTTTTGTTTCATACAATGGGAAGTACAGAGCAAGTTTCTGTTTTGGTGTTAGCACGCAAGTAGTGAGGGAGAGGTGGCTAGAGCATCACAGACTTTCATAGCAAAGCTGAACCCATGGCCTTTGTGGGGGCTGGCCTTCTGTAGAACGAAGGAAACTCGCTCCACTGAACAGGGAGGCGAGGCAAAGAGAAAGGACTAGTTACGTGGGAGCACAGGCTTGGAGGGCCGTGGGTAGGAAAAACCGTGAAACTTGATCTGATTTTGCTTATTATTTTTAATGACACTATGCAGTGAGGCCATCAGCTGAGCATGGTGGTGCAGAAAGGGACATGATGGGAGGTTAGAGGAGAAAAGAGAAACTATGAAATAGTGGCCTTGGGAAATTGGAAAGCAAACCAATTCAGAATAATAGCATTTTGCAGTCGGTGTAGGGTGTCAATTGTAGTGTGAGAGCTTGAGTTTAGAGGGAAAGCAGTTATTTCAGCTGTGTGGTTTTATCCAGGGATTTTTCAGATGCTCAGGTGTACGTGTGCAGCAGAGGATGAGTTAAGTCCATCGTCAGGAGGACTTTTGTTAGGGATGGAGAATGGCTACGTAGATGTGATGATAATGCAGGACTGTGGAAATTAGGCTGGACAAGGAGGGCCATGAGGTGTGGCAGGGAGCAAATGATTGGCCTGGGGGTTGGGGATTTGGAGATTTCTCTAAGGTTGAAGAAAAACACCAGCGTGTAATTCCTGAGCCTAAGGGTTAAGAAGCTGTGGTGGAAGGGTGGGGTGTTTGGGGTCAAGATTTCAGATATGTTGCCATTGTTCCTAATGGCCAGGTCCAGATAGTGACCATGGGAGTGGGTGGGGCATACAGGGAAGGGAAAGTTCATACATAGGAGGCCGGCATTTCTGTGGTCACAGTCACCAAGAAGATGACAGGAGGTGGAGTGGATGGGAGACTGTGAGCCAGGAGCTGTGTCCCCAGTCTTAAGCATCAGGCCGTTAATTGTATATGTGGTCTGGAGGCATTTGCCACCCCATTTATTATGGCGATTACAATTTTGAATTAAAAATCAACATATAGGAATGCAAGTTTCAGAAATTCAGGTTCATCCCTTGCAGATCCTGCTTTATGTTTTAAGGACGGTTGCTTTGGTGACCTGGTTCTTGGAGATGTGGGTGTTTGTGCTCTCACGAGTACCTTCTTCAGGCCTCCTCTGCTGTTGCCTTAGATTTACACAGAACATAGACATCAAAGGTTAAATAATAAGATAAAAATAGGATAGGAAGTCCAGGTCTGGGTCCTGAGAGCTACTTTGCAGGTCTTCGACCTTAGCTGCACTCTACCCGTGAAGGACTAACACTGTTTTCGTTCTTTGCAGGGTTCCTTGTAAATTATACCACATTGTTACACATCATAATTGTATCATTGCACGTCATGACAATGGGATTTCAACAGTTATTATTGCACATTCTAATTATGTGATTATTCAGTCTTTCACCAATTATGTGATTAGATTTAATTACACCAATTGCACAAATAAATGATAGTCAACTACAAATTACTTAAAATAAAATTCAGAACTGCATACGTCGGCAGTTGCCTGGAAAAACTAGAATAGACAACAGGAAAAGGCAAAAGGCTCATGAAACCAGTAAGCAAGTGGTAGGGATGATTTCATCTGGGCAGATCTGTAAGGGTCATGGCAGGGAATCGCCTTGTCTAGAAGTTTCTTGTTATTTTTTTCTGCCACAGAGTGTGGCATTAAGAATTGTGGATGTTGAAGTCAGGAATACTGATCTGACTTGGCCATGCCTTGGAGAGCATATTGCTGTTATTTCCTTAAAAGAAAGGGAGAAGGAGAGAGAACGAGAGTGAGGAAAGAGATTGATGAGAAGGAGGGAGACGGAGAAAGAGAAAGGGGTCGGGGAGAGGGAGGAGGGAGGAAGAACACAACAAGTTTGATACTTAGTCACTGGAAACAGCACAGTATGATTTAATGTGGAGCACAGAGTCAGTGCTAAGGCAATACGAATTTAGTATCTGAACTTCAGTCCTCACCTAGTCTACTGTAGTATTTTTGATGTACTTTTTTCCCTTCACCCTTGGTTCTAGTTCACAAAACTCCCTCTGAGGTTGTTCTCTGAAGCTGGAACTTTGAGGCCAGGAGCCTGTCACTTTTTTTTCAAGACTACATTTTTAAGACCAATAATTAATAGGAGAGAAACCCTGTATTTGGTACACGAAATAATTGTAGTACTCATTATCGTTTTTCATTTGAATTGTCTCTGTTGTTGGATCGTTTTAAACTGGAAGCCTATGAAAAACTTGAAAACTTTGGGCTATATCATAGGTGACCACACTGTTTCTATGGAGAGATCTCAGTGGGGTGGTCTTGTCTTGAGAGTAGGTTTTCCCTGGCTGGAGTCTCAGAGCTGGAATAGAGGACAGTAGTAACTGCGCGTGTCAGTCTTCTCAGGTTCTTCCATGCCGGGAAGGACCGAAGAACCTGGAGAAGGAGGCCCCAGTGCTCCTCAGGGGAGGGGCAGAGCATGCTCTGTGGAGGTGGGAATGGGAGCACATCTGGAGAGTGGGCCTGCTGCCTGTGCACTCACAAAGAGCTATAATTGGTAGGTGCCATTTAAGCACATATATACTTAGGGAAAATTACCCACTGGGCTTAACCAAGTACTGCATAACCATGGGCACCAGGGTTGCTCAGCATCTGCCCGGGGCTCTTAACAGCAGTTGACAGGATGAGAATTACTTCAAAGTATACATAATGGCTAGTGTGTTACTATAAAAATACATCTTGACACTAATGAGGGTCAGATTGGGGGTTCAGTGTACTTGGTTAGCTCTTGCCTCTATGTTAAAAGTGAACAAGCTGCATAGCTACAATAATACAAATAAGGGGAGAAAACGATTTCAAATCTAAAACAAAGGCTTATTTAATGCAGTGGGCTTATCTATGAAGCCCTTGTTATGGCAGTGGAAGCTAAGGGACCCTGACTGAGACTTACGCCTCTCAGGTTTTTCCAATGCCCCAGGATTGCGTTTCAGTTGTTGCTCTGCTATGGATGGACATTCCTGTTGAGGTCAACCTGCAGCTCGTGAAGGTGGCTCCCAGGAGAGGGCATTACAGTTATGTTGGAAATTTGAGCAAGTGAATCCAGTGAAATTGGAACTAAGAGAGGGGAGTTGACTGGAATTTTGCAGCCCATATATCTGTTTCGTTATTTCCAAAAATCTACCAGATCAAATAAGGTTAAAATAATGCTTATCAGCAAGTTTGCAAGAGTGTGGCAGTCCATTCTTCACTTTCCTTGTCAGAAACTAGGAGAATGTAAAACGGATGTGCTGATATTAAGCAGCCAAAGCTATTTCCTAAATGAGAGTGGAAGAAGCATAAGCAGTTTACACACACAAGTCAACTTGCTGAGCTGTTATAATCTGCATTCTAGATTCTCAGCCCAGAACTGGTCATTTCTGGTTGACTCTTCTAAACAGAAATGCCAATGCAAATATCAAAGGGCAGTATATTGGAGCATGAAGACGTGGGCAGGGACTAGCATTAGAGTTTCATGGAGGCACTTCCCTCATTAAACATCTATGGTATGCATGCAGTTCTGGCTTAAATAGGCTCAAGGAAAGAGATTTGATAAAATACTTCACATAAGTGTAGGAACCACCACACAACCTGAACAGATAGCAGCAAAGAGGGGAGGGGAGGGCTACTTCCTGGCCAGTTACCAGGAACTAGCCATTCATTAAGCCACTATTTACCAGGTGTTCACAAGGTCACACACTGGCTTAGCTACCTGTCATCAGGCATTGTGATTTTAGTTCCAATTGGCTCTCTCTAGGCCTATAAGCAGTTTCCTTATTTATTGAGAACTTAACTATATGCAAAGATAAGCCCTTTACAAATTTACCCTATTACTCTGCTCAGTAGTACTGCCATGATTTTCTCCATTTGATTGATGGAGAAAGGGAGGTTCAGAAACGTTAAATATCTTGTCTGGGGTCACATGGTTACTAACTGGGGCCAGAACTTGAGTCCCTGGTCTGAATCCAGAGTCCTCTTTATTAACTCTAATTTATACACCCTGTTGCATGCCAAAATCTGATGATCCCTGGACATTGTAGGCACCCTTTAAAAATGGGAGAATTGCATAGTGGGCTCATCTTTATGTAGGAACACACCTTTATTAATGTACACGATAAGAAAAGCTTTGGATTAACATGGGGCAGGCTGTCAGTTTCTGTTTTACATAGTCTAGAAAGACAATTGACAAAGTAATGTTCTGTTTTGTCTTCAAATGCGATTCAAAGTATGTGTAAGTTTAGGTCAAAAAATTAGATGTTAAACATCTTTTCAGGTGCATGTGTCATAGAATATTAAATTCTTAAGCAACTCTTTATGTTGGAATAAGAGAGATGAAAATCCTTTGATGTGGATACAAAGTCCCATATACATAGGCACTGAGGTGGGTGCAACCTCATGCTGATAATCATGGTTTGACACGGGAAACACTAGCACAAACTATTATTGACCATAGACTTAATCTTAGCAAGGCTGAGCTAGGACTTTTTTTTTAAGAAAAGAGATTTTGTTTATTCTTAGAGGGGAAGGGAGGGAGAAAGAGAGGGAGAGAAACATCAATGTGTGGTTGCTTCTTGCGTGCCCCCTACTGGGAACCTGGCCCGCAACCCAGGCAAGTGCCCTGACTGGGAATCGAACCAGTGACCATTTGGTTCATAGGCCATTGCTCAATCCATTGAGCCACACCAGCCAGGGCTGAGCTAGGGCTTTTATCCTTCCTCCCTTCATTTTATTTCTTCCTTTGGCCTCCATTTATTTGTTTATCCATTTAGCAAAGTTTACTGAGTACCTACCGTGTTCCAGGAACTAGTTTAGGCTCTGGTGAAGGAGTGAGCAAACAACACACAAGTTTCCTTCTGTCATGGACATTACATTACAGTGGGAACCTTGGGGGTTTGGAGGAACAGAAAGAAGGTGAGTGTGGTTTGAGCACAGTGCAGAGGAGGGAGAGTGATGTGTGGTGCAGGATTTTTAGATGGAAGTAAAAGAGGTCCAGTTTGCAGTGGTCTACCCAAGAGCAGATAGAGGCTTGGTTTGTGTCTTTACATTAACAGTCTCATGTGCACATGAGCCTTCCTTACTCAGTGCTAGCGACTGTCTAAGCGCTTGTATTTTAACTCATTGAAACTTCACAACTCCACTCAATGGATTTTAAAACATCTCTACAAGTTGAAAAACAATGGCTTCAATGTGAGATTGATAATTCTAAAAACTCTTTTATTGACTTAATAGTGAATTAGGACACAGTGACATTAAATTTTTTTTTCAGTTTTGAACAGTGATGATGCTGTTCTAACTTGTCTTAGCACTAGCAGATAACTTTTTTTTAACTGAGAAAAAGTATTTTATATTTAATGGAATCATTTTTAAGCTGTAAGCTGAGCAAGTGTTCTCCCTTCTCATGGTGGAACTGGCTCCTTTTGCAAATGGGTCCACCAAATGGCTTTATTTTGCTTTGTTCACACTATGATAACCATGTTGTTCATAGGTTCAACTGAGCAAAAGGAGTGTCTTGATTGACACAGTTTTGTGACTGCTCATACTAAATGGATATTACTACATATTTGCTTCTCTATTATTAGCTTACACCTAATATGGGCAGTCTTTGGAACTGTTTATACAGAACATGGTGTTTCAGTAGCTAGTGACCTTAAACATTTTTACAATTAACTAGAATTTAAGAAAATAATCCTTATTTTTTAATCCATTTAATATTTAGGGAGAGTGAAAAATTAAAGGAAAAGTCACTATTAAATTATTTGAATGCTTGATTCAGAATTGGCTCTTCCTGGATATTCATTTGCTGAGGGTTTGGTTCAGTAGATTTTACTCTTTGCTCATTTCTTAATTTTTCTTTTGTTTCTGTTAGAGGAATTTTCTCAAAAAAAAAATGGTTGATGTGTTTCTTGGTATTCTAAGTCTCCATCTTTACTTTCTCATTTTGGCCTTGACTTTACTTCCAATGGAATTGCCTAGGACAAGCATTATTTTAGTAGGTACAGTGGATGGCCACCCTTGGGTGATTAGGGATTGTTTCAAAGACCATCCTGTACTCCAAAATATCTCTCCTTCTAACTTGCAATTAACTTAAAATTCTGCAATTGTACATTCATTCTTCAAGTCATTTTGGTTGTTTTTTAAAATTTAAGTAGTTCTTATCAGCTCATAGCTTAATTAAGCAGGCATCAGTAATTGGATCTTTAGTGTATGGCAAGTATTGAGCTCTGGGAATGGAAAAAGAGAGGCTGAAAAAATAAGCTGAAGGATAGCTTAGCTCAGGACCAGCTTTATGCTAAGTAAGGAGGTCATTATAGCATCATTCAACACATCTTGTGACCTGACCACTGCTCACCTGAGGAGATTACTGTGGGTTCATTCTAGGAGCTTTCCTGTCACCTTAATGACCTGTGTTTATTGACACTTGATTCTGTCTTGAGAGACTGTGAGAATTTGCATATTGGATAAGTTGACATCTTTGCCTCTATTAGGATTCCCCTGAGAGAGGGAGTAAGATAGTTATTATTGATTGATGTTGCCAGTCTAACTTATACCTCTTTTGTATCTTTTGGAATTGACCACCTTGCTATAACAGGTGCCAGATGAATGCTTTTTAAAGAAATCAGTTTGTAAAATTTTTGAGGCTTATATCCAAACAGGCAAAATAATGGATTACTTTGTTATTATAACTTTATTTAGTAGTGTACGAATCACAAGAACCTGCAAAAAAAAGTTTCCGTGTACCCTTCCTTCAGTGTTAGCACTGTATGTTACGAAGCCATAGTATGTTGTCAAAACCGGGAAACTGACATTGGCACAATACTGTAGGTACAGACCTTTTTTGGGTTTTTGCCAGTTTTTTGAAGCACTTTTTTTGGTATAGTTTGATGACATTTTATCATGTGTAGATTTGTGTTTTTCTACTCCCCAGAGTGTAGAACTCTTCCATCGGCATAAAAGAAACTCCCTTGTGAGACACTAAATTTTTAAGAGAAATAAATAAATTGAAAAATAGACACCAACATTTTTATAAGGTCACATTAATGAATTTTAAAATAGTATTGATTTCAAAATGACTTTGGGGTTTAAAAATCAACTAAAAAACGATTTTTATTCCATTGATTACCTGCAAATGCAGTGCAGGTTTAAAAGGAATCACCTGTTTCCTTTCGTTTTGGTTGGTTCTATTGATCAAAATGCAGACTTTCTACCTGTTCTCATGCTCTAGTGCTCACCTGCAGTCACACACAGATGCATGCCTATGAAGGCACACTGCCATCACTGCTTCCTGGCAGGAGCACAGGTTTTGGCAGGAGCAGATGAACCTACTTACTGAGTTGCTGGGAAAGATGGGCAGGAGCTCTTGGCTCTTGTTATTTCCAAGTTGGTTTCCATCCAACAAGTACCAGCAGAGTGACCTGGGGAGGGTCAGGAGGCCCTGATGCTACTTCATAGCATTACCCCTTGGAGTTCTGTGAGTCCATGTTTATTCACCTACTGGGGCAGCAGTCGGGAGACAAGTGCTCTTGTTGGGTGTCCATCTGTTTTGCCAGGTGGGAGAGAAAGAGGGAGGCATTACACTTTTTCCCCAACAGGAGAGAATTATCCCTTCCTCCATTCTTTGGAGATAACAGCTGCCTGGATTGGATCTTTTTTATTCAGCTTTAGTTAAGATCTTTTATACTCTCCTTTGAAATGAGGCCACAAGCCAGTGGCTGCCCCACAAAGATGTTGTCCTGCTGAGCCTGACCATTTCTTTGAGTGCCTACTAGTAGCAAGTAGCAGTCACCTTAGAGCATCCTAGCCTGTGTTCCTACTATGAGTTCAATTCATCACGTATTCTTCTTCACAACCCTGAGTGCAGAGCGATCATTATTCCCCAGATCAGCATTTGTACTCTTGTCCTGGCTCCACGGAAACTCAAAATTAGAGTGGACTTGGAACAAATGAGACTGTCGCCAAATATTGTGAAACTGCTCACAATAATACATCAACAAAACTTTCCTGTTTCTACTTCATCAGCTGAGGGTACAGAGTTCCCACCACATTGCTACTTGGAAATTGAGCTAAGTGAGCATTGAACACACTTGGAACTTTTAAAATGAAAGCACATTATCAAAAATGGCATCTGCCCTCTTACTATTTTGACTCTAACCAAAAGAAAATCACAGCCCCCAGAATTTATGTTTTCAGGTACCCTCTGGGATCTGAGGATGCCTGAAGCCCTGAACTACAGGACTCTGAGGGAATGCCAGTTCATTATGCTCACAGAAGCATAGATGGACATAGGATTTGATGAACAGTTCAAAGGCAGCTCAGGATGATGGCTTGGTGGCATTCCTAACTGAGTCCTTTGGCAAATGAGCAGAGAAAGTGGAGGCAGAAAAGAAAGTATCAGCTATAACTCTTCTACATGACTATGTGTGTTCGTATGTAATTTGTCTGTAATTGTTGCCATGTGTCTGTACATATGTACAGTACCCTCCATTCAAAGTACTGAAATTTGTTCCTAACATGTAGATTCTTAGACTCTGTTCTCTAAATAGTGGAGAGAAAGGCTTCTTAAGAGGCTGGGTCCTTTCAAAAGCGAGGGAACATACTTCTGGACACAAAGACAATAGATATGGAGGGCTGCAGTAGGAGAAGTAACCATGAGGTTTAGGTAGCTGCTTCAGTGATGAGGTGGGTCTCTAATCCATCTCCCTAAAGAAGCCCTGGCAGCATCCTGCATGAAGGAGGGGTATGTCCCAGGAGATTAGGATGCTTTATGCTGCAGTAACAGTTTTCATCTTAGTATCTGCAGAGGTGACTTTTTCCCTTTGGAATTTAGTTTGACTAGTTGACCTCTTTGCCTCCATGTTCTCCTGCTTCCAGTTCCATCTCCTTAGTATCACCAGAGTTAATTTCCTACAAAATGAAGATAATGGCATCATTGTCTTGCATATAAACTTGTATCAATTCCTTGTTTTCTGTAGGATAGAGACTAGACCTGCTACCACGGCACACAGAGGCTCCACAGTCTCCTGTGTGGTTATATTTCTTGCCAGTCCACTGGTTTTCTTAGGCTCCGGTCATGTAGTACCTCCTCCATTCCCAGAATGCACTGTGTCTTCTTGTGCCTCTAGGTTTCTGCCCACGCTTTTCCCTGTTTCAGTACCTTGTTCTGCCTTCCCGCCTTCCCCTGACAAATTTCTACTCATCACTCAAGATCTCAGCAGATGGGCAGAGCCCATCTTCTGCTTCCAGAGCCCTGTGTTTCTTACGTGTATTTGAGTGCTAATGACTATTATAGCTAAAGTGACATGTATTTACCATTTGCCAGCCACTAACGAAACAACATTTAATAACTCATTTATTCTTCTCAACAACCTGAGGAGGTAGGTATTTGCATTTTATGTATGAGGAGACTGAGGTACAGGGAGATTAAGTAACATGCCCAAGGTCATACAGGGTAGCTAGTGGAATTTTGAAGGAAGGCACTCTCACATTATGCTTTCAAAAATTAAAATCCAGGCAGGCTCCTCTCCTCAATGGAAAACTACTGAAGAGCAGGGAACCATGTTCGATTGAATGTTATGTTCCTGAAACCAGTATAGTGCCTGTCACAGAAGAAGAACCTTGGAGATATTTGTTGAGTGAATGTACAGACTATTATATTTTCATTCGAAACTATAATTGTTTTGAAAATGTGTCATTCATCTTACACCTTCAAGTTTTTAATTGATAAGAGGGAATAAATTGTGATCAAGTGCAAACAGCTGCATGTCGAGGAGTGCGGAGGCGGTGCTGGGAGGAATCCTGTGTTTCAGTCCTGCCTGCATTCATCTGCACATCTCTGTGGTGCCCAGATCTGGTGGTGTTCAGCTCCTGCTGGGCATGTGAGGCTGAGGTAGCGCCCTGCTCATGCACGCTGTCCTGAGCTCCCTCTCAAAACTCTAATCACACAGACAGGGGATGAGAAGACTGAGCCCTAGGAGAACAGAGAAAACCTACTTTCCTCTCACTATTTTCAGTCAGAACCAGGAGGGGGAAATTGTGAGTTAGGGCTAGACTACACCATCTTTGAGTTGGGCTCAATGTGTCAGGGATCACAAGAGGCGGAGAGGGGATGTGGAGCGGGGGGGAGAAAACAACTGCTGTGTAAGTGGGCAGTTCCCAGGGAAGAGTTCTCAGATATTACATGTGCCCTTGATAGCAGAGGGCAGATTGATAGACCCCGACTCAATCAGTATTTTTTATTCCATTAGCAAGGTCAGAGCTTTTTAATTTCTGATTAATCGATTTTGATGAGAACACCTTTGGGGAATCTCAGCTGTAACTAAGCTTCCATGAAATGCTCAGGGTATACGTAGTGAATTCACTGGTGACCTGTCTTTCATGCTGAAATGAAGAAAGGATGGCTTCCTCGGGAATGAGTTTAAATTCAGGGTCGTATGTGGGTTTTGGGGGTTTTAGTTGCTTAGCATTACCTACCCTTGTACCACCCCAAGCTTCTGTGACCATTGGGTTCCTTCAATGCCATGCTGTGCTTTGGGAGTCACCATGAACTCTAGGGCCAAAGTGTTCAGGATGTTGGCACTTAACTGTCTCTTATTTATTTGACCAGCTCAGCTCTGCTTCTATAATGAACGGTAACCACAGGAAATCATGGTGTGTATCTTTATGTAACTGATGCCTTAAAAGTTATGGTTGATGTTAGAGACTCTAATGAGGTTACTTATCGAAGCAATGCACATTATAAAAAGACATGCATACAAAAGGATGGCCAGGGAAACCATCTCATCAGACAATGGCCAGTTCTGTCCTCACCTTGCCTCCTCTGTCTCCACCTCCTTGTCCCTGAGCTGCCTCTTCTCGTGTGTAACGCCAGTGCTCTGTACAGTGTTCTGTTTATAGTGGTTTGAACATTTTTCTGCCTGTGTCTTTCATTGCTGAAGTAACTCACCTCTCTCATATCGACTCTTACCCAGGAGCCGCACTGCAGACTCTTTGATGTAGGTCTTTTCTGCATGGCAGCCAAGGCCCAGCTGTGGTTTTCATTGCATGATGCAACCTCACCCTTTGGTTGTCACGTCCAGGTTAACCGGAGCCTTTTCCTGCACTGCCCATGCATGTCACGTGCTTTCCTCCAGGGCCCGGACCCGAATGTCGTGAGCACTGGGCGCATGCATGGGATTGACGTGGTGAGCATTCTGATACACTGAGACTTAGGGTTCTCTGCGGACATCCTTGTGGGCCCCCCACTTTGCTTGTGATAACCACAAAAGCCACCCCTGAGTTTTCCCTTGAAAACTCAAGACTAGAATGTTGGGAAAGAGAGACGTAAATCTCCTGTTTTTAGGCGTGTGCTGAGCAGAGGCTAACACTGAGGGATTTAGAAGTGAAGGGCAGTTTTCCAAGTAACAACGGACCTGATGATCAGTCCTACAAGTTCCCAGTGCTGCGTGGATGTGCCCAAAGTCACCAGTGTTACAGTACGTTTCACGTCTTTCTGAACAGTGTTACCTAGTTCGGTTTTGTTTAGATCTAATAAATGTTGTAATGTTTATACTTAAAAAAGCACCTCTTAAGGTAATGTCCTGGGAAATTAATAAGCATTGGCCTTTGTCTTAGTGTATTGTGTAAACAGCAGCGTCAGTAATTCAACTTTAAAATACATAAAACGGTAGCACTGTAACGGGACACCGTATTCCCATTGAAGCATGTTGGTAGTGCATTGAACATTATTGATTAGAGGGGAGGGAATTTCTGGGGAAAAGGGGAAGGGTTTACAGGAACAACTATAAAGGTCACATGGACAAAAACTGGTGGGGGTGGAAATGGGAGGAGGTGGGGAGGGCTGGGGCGGTGGGCTGGGATGGGAGCAAAAGACAGAACACTGTACAAGAACAACAATTTAAAAAATAAAAAATAACAGGTTAAACTTTAAAAAAAAAATTGTGACCATTTTCTCTCATTGAAGTGTATCTTTGCCGTGGGGCTGTCTAATGACTTTCTTTAAAACTGCTTTTTTTGAAAACATGTGTTTTGTTCCCTCTTTTATTAGCAGAATGCACTTTTATAAACATGATCACCAGGATCTATTTTCTTACTTCATTTTTTGTTATTTCATATGATTAGATGCTTTACATTTTGGACATACCTTGGCTGTAAACCGAACCCTGATCATCCCAGGCTAGGAGTAAGAGCTCCTGGAGAATTCCTAGTGCTGGCTTACCAGAGCCCCTCCGATTGAAACTAGGCAGTAAGCAGTCATCATGACACAAAATTGAAGGCTCCCTATCTTGTTTTTATTTCTCCCCATGAATCATGTTTTTCTTATATTAGCGGGATTTAGTAGATTGAAGCTTTTTCCAGACTCCCCTTTTCCCTGTTCTATTAAACATACCCTGTTTGCCCTATAGAAACAATTTGCTTAGAGTTTCATAACATGCTCTTTGACACGTATCAAGGTCCTTTGAATGGAAGCATTTCTCTTTTGAGAGGAGCTTGGATGAATTATAGTGCAGAGTGGGTGATCCTGACCAGCACGCTGAAATGCTCTCACTTGATAGGAGCTTTCAGCTCGGGGTTTGCTGAAGAAAACAACTGATTCTCCTTTGTGAGCTTCTTCAGTAAAGAGCACCCATTCCTCTTTCTCAGAAAAACACACTGCTCCCAGATAAAATGAGAGAATTTCTGAAATCCAACCTAGAGTGGGGATAAGTGATCCATACATGGAGACAAAGGAGAAAATTGTAAGAAATCAGCCTCCTAGGGGCGTTCCATGTCCCTCACAGAGATGTTTTTGCAGTGATAGGGAAAATAACTCTAGAGAAGATCAAAGATACGGCCACAGAATTGAAAAGGGGAGCTGCAGGAGGAAGCAAGGAAAAAGAAACTTCCCCCCAGTGAGGATTAATTGGTGATATTCCTTTCTAAATTTGGACCCAGAAGTTAAGTGGACACCACTGACAGGGTGGGAAGAACTCATATTTCTACAGCATGAGCAGGACAATTTTCGTGAATAAGTGATTTCCAGTGCTAATCAGAAGCAAGTGGGAAAGAAAAAAAAATGCAGGAAGAGAAATGTTCCCGGAGATAAGTTATTTTCATGAAGTAGTTGAGAAGGAAATTAAAAGGGTACCCTTGAAGACGTGATTATCTAATCATAGGATTTAAGGAGCCCTTACCATTCCCGTTACCGATGACAGTTTGTTCCTAAAGGGAACTTGCCACATCCGATTTCCGTGGGGTTGCTGGTCTCCACCGCCAGGCCGTGTGCTGGCGTTCCTTAAGAGTGACGCCTGCTTTGTACTCGGCAGACTCAGGACTTCCAATCAGCACTGTCTCGGGCTCTCCGTTTTGGCTATGAGGCTGCTGGGCTCTCAACAGAACTCCTAAATAGGAATACTCACCTCCATGCCCCAGCAGTCAGCCAAAGACAGAGCTAAGAAACAGCTATTTTATTCCCTCGGGTAAGAAAGGTTCAGTTGTTTTCTATGCCAGTTGTCAGAAAGACTTGTACCAGGTCTTTCTCTGCGTCTTCATAAAACAAAATAAAACACAAAAACACCTCAGGATGTCAGAAACAAAGCTATCTTAATTATCCTTTAGCATCAGGTTTAAATTCATGTGTAACTTTTAACTAGTGGCAGTGTGCTCATGGTGAGTATAAACATATGTGACCATGTTTTCTGTTCTTCAAAGTGAAGCAGCAGATAAATGGCACAACTGTTTCTTTACGTAGTTATTGTTTCCCACCTGCTCTTGGGCCTCCTAAAAATCGATATATCAGGCAGGAGGTCTTCAGTGCTACCATTCTTTGTAAGTGTAGCCGTTTGAATTGGACCACTGATGGGACCATGTGCCATTCCGGTTGGGTCCAGATAGTGGCTGGGAGAGCAAGGTCGAAACTGTGGTAGGTCTCATAGGCTGCTGGCCGAGTTTTGGAGTCCATTGGAGAGAGTAAGAAAGGGATCTGTCTCAAGCACCTTCATTACCCGCCAGTCTGATTAGCCTGCCAGTCTGGGACCCAGAACAGGCTGGGCCTGACTGTGGAGTCAGTAGTTTTGGCCTCTCCACTGTAAGTCCTTGCAGGTTGACCCACAGCAAAAAGGCATAGTTAGGGCCAGGTTTTCCAGGTGTGTATAGACTATGTCAAAGTCAAGGAGGAAGATAGGGATGGAAGTGTAGGGAGACTAATGAGTGACCAGGGAATGCCCAGAAGAGTCCAAGGCAAACATTTGAAGAAGAAGGCTCAGACAGAAGAATTTTGAAGTCTATACCCAGTAAGAGCCCAAAGAGGTCCCACAATGATTTGAACCTGTTAGGCTGTGGGAATCCCAATACACATGCTCACATGCTCAGCCTTGCTCTGATTGAAATCCTTTGTGGATAGATGGCTCATGCTTCTTCTTAGGAGCCTCTACCATTCTGTGTGCCACCAAGAGAGCTTCTTATGTGGGAAGGCTTGAAACCTTTCCCCGGGCTGCTTCCTCATTGTTGCTCTCTCCTTAGGAAATGAGGACACCAGACAGTTGCTCTCCAGTGTCTGAGAGCTGGCTATTGGTTATTGCTGGTGAGAGGTGATTGTTCATGGGCTTCTTAACACATGTGTGACAACGTTTACTATCCAGAAGAAAGGCACTGGAAGCACAAGGCAGCAGTAGGCTGAGTCCACCACACTGTTTCTTCAGGTCTGAGTTTTTGTAGGCATGAGATGAACAGGGCTCCAGGGCCCAGAGGCCTTCTCCCCCTGCTGGGCACCACGTCTGGCTTCCTTACTTTCCCTTCAGACCTGGGACTTCTCTTTTCCCCTTCTCCCCTCCATTCTAATCACCTTGCCCAGGCTGTCCCATTTTGCGGGTGTTCCTCAAGTGAGGTTGGGGTTTGGTAGAGAGCACATATTTGAGCAAGAGGGCTGTGGATTGTGCACATGTGCATGTGGGTGTGTGCCCACTCACACGTACCACCCCATGCCTGCCCATGGCTCTTGGACCCTGCGCTTGAAGAACTGTCAGTCTGTTTTGTAGTCTTTGTCTTTGAGTGTGTATGCATTAGTAATCATTTGAATCATTTACTCGGTCATGTCTTAGTAAACAGGCATTTGGTAGAGAAGAGATGGCTAGCATCAGTGGAAGTAGGGAAACGGGAGTGTAAGAGTCAGTCAGTCATGACTGTTCACACAGTTTAGTCTGCAAACCAAAGCAGCACTCATTTGGCAACACTCTGTTTTATGTAGTAGCTTAACTCTGATTTATTACATAAAAGTTGCTGGCAAACATGAACACTAATTCTACTCTGGTAACAACTGTGATTGAAATAATTGTAGTCTGTAGAGAAGCTGGAGAAAACAAGCATTAGTGGGAAGGTTGTCTTGGACATCATTCTATGAGTCCAACAGAGAAGAAATGCATAATCTGATGGACGCAGAATTAAAGGAGATATTTAGAAGGCATGTGACTGGGTCCTCCCCCTGCCTCCTCTCCAGATCCATGCTAAGCCATCCAGGCAAGTGAAACTCTCCTCTGCTGAAGACCAGGGAAAAGGAGAAGATGCAGCCTCCTGTGGCTGCTCATTAAAGTGACTCATGGCTTTTTTTTGTCAGGAAATTTTGGTTAATTACTTAATATTTATGAGACTGTGTGGCTGCCCTCATGGAAAAATAATTATCCTGGTCTTTCTTCTTTATATTACCCAAAGTTAGTGCTCTACTACATAGAAGCACACCAGATGTTAGCTTACTGCACATCCTGTTGGGCATTTTAATTATATTGCAGCACCCAGTAAGGAGGTGATAAAGCAAATACAAATGGAAAAAGAAAATGTGAAATGACTGATTCCTCTATCAGGTTCTGTTCATTTGTAGATAGTGTTTTTGTTTGCCATTTTTTTTCTACAAACAGTTACAGTCACTGTCACTCTGAACTTAATTTTTTAAAATAACTATCATTTGTTCAGTGTTTGGTTTTTACTCATAATCCGATTTCATCCTCACAACAGCCTTTAAGGTTTTATCTTTACTTCCAATTTACAGATGAGAAACCCGAGGCTTGGAGAAATCAAATTATTTATAACCAATAGAGTTGGGATTTTAACTGTTTCATCAAACTCCCAAACTACCTAGCTGCTAATTACTCTTGAGGTCAACTTACAACACCCACATTTTGCTTTTGACGTACTTATTTGGGTGCATTAATGGATGAAAAGACATGGAATGAAGATGGGAAGTCTTGTGACAAAATTTAGAAGAGCTCTGTGAGAAAGTGGCAGATATCATCATCTGAGTTTCAAAAAGAAATGGTCTGCGTGTTTCATTGAGAAATCCAGTGTGTGAGGAACAGACATACTTTGTTCTCTCCGTCAGCCATCTATGTAATTTTCTTTGTTCTCTCAGAAGAACGCTTAATTATTAGGACTAAGTATTCAGGTAGACTCCCTGAGCCCTACATACAGCTGCTCAGAAGTCTGTCGCTGCTGTTGTTCCAGGAGTCTCCATATCACTCAAAGCCCAAGAAGACAGAGAAAGTGTATAGGATTTGAAAGAGTGGTGAGGGTCTACAGACCAGCTATCCTTTTTTTCCAATTAATGTCAACATGACCCTGATGAGGCATATGTTGCAGCTATTAGATCACATGTCATCAGTTGAGCAGAGGCATAATTAGAAGCCTGGTGCTGTCAGAAGGGTTAATAGACTTATTGATACAAACCCATAGGTGAAAATTTCCCAACAAAGCCACTTAACCATCTGGCTTGGGATCATCATAGGTCAATACTGCAAGTCACACAAAGTATTTTCTACTCATGGTAGAACCATTAAAAGATCTAATGAAAGTGTTTTAAGATAAAACCAAGAGCTCACTTTGCTGTTATTATTATTAGTATTGATTAATGACTGAATACAGACTTAACCATCAATGATAACATCTTAGACAATAACTATTCCAAGGCGTTCTGGGACAAAGTCACAATGGTGATGAACAGAAGAAGCTTGCTTCTGTTTGGTTAACTTAATAAAATGTACACAACTTATTGAACACTGGCCCCATCCAGTGTAAACACCAAAAGCACCAACACTAAAAAGATATGCCTTGAAGTACAAAGCTCTGACGAGGTCATTTTAATGGGGGCACTGACAGAAACAAAAAGACAAAGTTTCCCACCTTTGATCCATTCAAGACCTGGGCAGTCCTGGGGTACTGTCTAGATTAGAAGACAATGTTTTAAAGAAGATTATTGCTTTCTCAGTGATTAATTAGTACCATGTCATTCACACTGGATTCACTATTGTTACTAGCTTATGAGATTTCTCTGAGACCTAAAATTATATGAATAAAAACTGATTTCTAATTTGGAGTACAGTTGACTCTTGAACAAAAGAAAGGTTAGGGGCACTGACTCCCACACACTCCAAAATTTGCATATAACTTTTGACTCCCCAAACCTTAACAACTAATAGCCTGCTGTTGACTGGAAGCCTTACTGATAACATAAACACTCAATTAACACACATATTATAGGTTATATGTGTTATATATTTCATGTTGCAGTAAAGTAAGCTAGAGAAGAGAAAATGTTACTAAGACGAGCTTAAGGAAGAGAACACACATGTACAGTACTGTGTGTATTTATTGAAAAAGATCCACACGTAAGTGGACCCGTGTGCAGTTCAAAGTCTTGTTGTTCAAGGGTCAGCTATACATCGCAAAGACTCGCTTCCTTTTTAAAATTTCTTGGTCTCAGTATTCTGATTAGTTAGATGCATTTATTCCTATTTTGTAGGTAGCAAAACTGAAGCACTGTATTTATCCGATAAATCCAGATATTACTAAACCTCAAAATTACTAAAACCTCCAATTACTGAGATTTCCTCTCTTTGTTGCATAGATTACATAGTATTCATGACTATATGATATCACTTTTAAAATTTTGATGGAATGCAATGGTATACAAAGCTTACTGATTGTCCAGTCAATAATTAGGAATGTTCAAAGTATCTAAATATTATCATTCATTACTATGTTCTTTCTTATTCTTCTAGAATGGGAGAGGGTGAGAGAAATTTGGGGCCTCGAGGGTCATCTGCCTTTAAGCAGATGGATAACTGAGAATTATTTCTTTTTAAGCAGAGGAACTTGCCCTCAGCAGTTGGGGTCAGGCTCCATGGTGCTGCTGCCACTCAGGGTCCCAGCATGGACTTCTGAGGATTAGCAATGTCCCACGTGACAGTCTTTATAGAGTAGCAGGGTTAGGTGTAAATTGGATAGGTCAGCTTCCTCTGAATTTTCCCAGACCACCCAACAAACACATGACTTTTTCTAGGACAATTTTACCACCTCCTTAAATCAGCCCACCCTCATTGTTTTTGTATGAGCTCAATACCAAGCTCTGTGGATAGTAGATACTATGTCTCATGTTTTTTTTTTTTTTTTCTTCCCAAGGATGTTGCATTTCCTCTACAGAAGTAAGGGGGTATGGCAGAAAGGATACTGGGTCTCTGTCCCAAGTCCACCACTCAGCTACATGATCTTGGGTAGGATTCTGAGCCTCTGCTTCTCTCTGGCTGCAAAATGGAGATTATAACACAACATCCACCTTATTTTGCAGTTATGAGGACCAAATGCTATAGTATATGTAAACTGTATATAATGGCCAGGTATTATTATATTGAGTTGCATAATACTCAATAATATAAGACTGTTTAGAATTTCTTGCTCCTAATGCTACAGGAATTCAGAGATGGGAGAGGTCAGTGAGGGTATGAGTAATGTGCCAAGCCACTCTTTCATTTGGCCTTGAATGCCGCCTAAGGTTTGAACACAAGAGGGAGGAGCATTTGAAGAGGCCATAGCAAAAACATAGCTTTAGAATTAGGAACATGCAGGTCACATTCATGAAATAATGAAGGTAACAGCTCATGGTAGCAAAGGGTTTGACTAGAGCATAGCAGAATAAAACATTTTTAAAAAGAATATAAACTGGGAGATGTAGAGAGAGGCTGGGTTTTAGAGGTTTTTCACAGCAAGGCTTAGAGTAGATGTGTGAGGCAGGAGGGAGCCATGATGGTGGATGAATGACATATTTTAATTAAATTAATCTGGCAATATTGCAGAGGTGAGACTAGGAGAAGAATCTGGAGTCACTGAGCTTTTTTATTGATCCATGCCTGTGGAGCTGTGGGCCTGAACACTGGTGGTCCATTATCCTGGTGGGAATTGGAAAGTCTCCATCCAATCTAAAAAGGGACTAGCCACAAGAGTGAGGAGAATTTAAATTTTGGAAATTATTTCTAAAAGTGCTGTTTTGTTTCTCAGCTAGTCTCTTCCCTCTCATGTGGTTATTTCTTAAATCATCTCAGATGTTTGCTGTTGTTGTTGTGCCTAACTTACTTAACATTTCTTTTTCTTGTAAATGATGGCCTTTATAACCTCTCTCCATCTATACTTCATCATTTTTCCTTTAAATATTAAACTAAAAATATGCTGCTTGGGCACTGTCCAATTGTTAATTGGAATGTCATTGGTGAAGCTTGAATAGCTGTATTGTAATTACTTCCCTGTATCATCTTAATTTTTTTCCCCTGTGTTCACATCTGAAACTGAAAATATCTGTTCCGCCTCTTGATCTCAGCAATTAGTTAAGTGGGATGCATGCAGCTGGTTACCTGGGGGCTGTCTCAGACCCCTGATCGCCATTCAGGTCTGAATGGAGAGCTTCTCGAGCAGCAATGCCAGGAGTTAGTGTGTAGTTGGAAGAAAGTTCTTTTGAAGCAGTGGTTCTCCAAGTGTGGCCTCCAGATGAGCAGCAGCATCTGGGAAATTGTTAGAAATGCAAATTCTCAGTACCCTACCCCAGTCTTATTAAATCAGAAACTCTGGGAAGTGGGCTCCACCAAAGTTTCAAAAACTGCTCCAAGTAAATGCCAAAGTTTGAGAACTACTGCCCTGAAGAAATCTTCACAGGGTTGGACAGCCAGACTCAGGCAGGGAAAACAGGCTTCAGAAAACCCCAGGGAAGTTCAGAGGCTGAGAAGAGAGGGCAATTACGTCCCCCTTGGAGGTGATGCAGATGTGCATAGGAATAGCTGCTAGCAGTGAGATTTTTGTCTTTAGCCCTTTGCCGTGTGAAAGGAAACCTGGGTAGCTACAGCTTGCCTTATGCTTTGGAAAGACATGTTCTTAATTAGTCTTCAGGAAGGACTGTTGGATTTTCCTACTCATGGGTCTTCATTGGATCCTATGTTGTTAAATTGATGAAGAAAGAGATGTATTTTCCACTTTGCTTGGATCTTATTTGCCTCTGTACAGAGAGCCAAATACAGAGATATGCTTACTTTGAGGGTTAAGAGGGAATAAGAGTTTATATTTCAACTCTATCTAATTCTGAATGTTTATCCCATTAGAAGAAGATCTCATTGAAGTTCTTTTGAAGGTGCCTAATTATGGAGTGCTGGCCAAAACACTGAATGTGTCTAAGGTTTTAGTATTACCCTTGATCCATGGACTTTGGAGCCAAGGAATGAATAGTTCATCAGTTTACCTTATCTTGTGTCCTCTGAATACTAAATCATTAATTAACCAAGAACAATGTAGGGAAAGTAAGTTTTCTACTATCAGGATTAGAACTAGTGACCTTATTTCTGTTCTTAAAACTCCACTCTTTTTTTTTGGCTACTTATGTCCATAAAAAAGCCTGTTCCAATGTGGGCATGTTTCATCAGGATGACAATTTAAACTTAAGTGTGTAATCCAGAGTCACTTTTCTTTAAAGTTAAAAAAAAAGTGATTCTTTTTTGTTGCTCTTGACATTTCTGTGTACCCAGACAAGAAACTCTCCTACTTTACCCAGGGAGGAAGAGTAGTTTGTGTTCCATTCTCCCTCCTACCGTGAGCACTAATCATTAAGATAAAGTCTCCTTGGGAAGGAAATAAATCCTGGATGATA
The DNA here is from genome assembly GCA_004027475.1 of Anoura caudifer. Taxonomy (NCBI): domain Eukaryota; kingdom Metazoa; phylum Chordata; class Mammalia; order Chiroptera; family Phyllostomidae; genus Anoura; species Anoura caudifer. The sequence continues at coordinate 321,160 of PVKU01000743.1, read as the reverse complement.
TGGCCAACCTTTTTGTTTGTTAAATTATGTATTTTCTTTCTATAAGATCAATGAACTTCTCCATGGGTCGTTTCCACATGGGGAATGAAAGGATGGGGCTTTAGAATTTCCACTAGGTGAACTCTAATTGTGTGAGTCCATGGACTATCTCGAAAGGGCTCCTAATAAATAGTCCGTTGACACTTTAGAAAATTAGGCAGGATGTTTCTCCTTGGGCTCTCCTGGCAAGTTAAACAGCTAACAGGGTTGGAAAACAGACTCTGATCACTCTTGTCCTACCTGGGCCCCAGGGGCTGGCCCTCCTTGGTTGCTGAATTTCCTCTACTCCCTGTTCATCTCAGCAGAGTTACTCATGTCGTTGTGAGCTCCAGCCAGAGGAAAAGCTGCCAGCACCAGCAGCATAATTTACTCCCTCTATTATTTCAGCTCAAAGTCTAGGACTCAAGGAATGATATAAAACAAGGATGAAATCTGCTGTAAATTTAATTTTTTAAAAAAGGTCTATTATGGTTTCAATATTGTTCTCTGTAAATCAGGGGTGCTGCTGAGATATATTTCTCAGCACTGTGCCTTTTAGCACCTTGCTTTCCCATTGTTGCCTTTGGGAATGAGCAATATAAGAGGGAGTGGCAGAGATGACAAGGAAGGCCAGCAACAATGGAAAGAAGTTGCTACAGCCTGATTCCTTATACTGTTTTGAACATGTGCTTCCATTTAGGTTGAACCCCAAAGTCCTCAGTGGCATTGAGCTAACATCTCTTCCCCACACTATCTAACCTCTTCCACAGCATAACAAGTACTTTCTCTCCAAGATGTATTTCAAGGTAACTACCAGATTAACCACAGAGGCCATGGAATTAATAGGTGCTAGGGAACTCACAGTGTCCTAAATATGCCATCAGTAACTTCACCAGTGAGTGAGAGCAATAGTAAGGTTATCATTTGGCCTGGTGAAGTGATAGTGGGTTTTTCATAGTAGACCTGGGAAAAAAGATTTTCTCTCTGTTCCGTTGTCTGAATACACATGCATCTCAATGACTGTGAATTTATAATGCACAGCTAAGTCACTGGTGGCACATATGAGGATGCGAGTGCAGCATTTGCCAACAGAGCTCCCAGTCCTTGCTCTGTCTCTCACTCACACCCCTTTAACTTTTAATAGCACATGCACATCATACCAGTGACTCACAAAGAGCAGAGATGCTTGATCTTTCTTTGAATCCCTTGGGATCTCTAGTGAATTTCTGGTCAACCTAGTTCAGGTACTTTTTTCACTGTAGCTAGGGTAGCTAAGAACTCTGGCAGCTATGAACCTTGGGGGTCTTGTTCTGGAGTCAAAACAAAATGCCATCATGGCTTGGGAATTGCAGAAATGTCACTTATTCACTGTAGGTCTGGATTTTCCTTTTTCAATTAAATGAATACCTGTGTAGGAGAGCCTGCAAAGAGCAGTGGTAGGCTGTGATGTTTAGCTTTTTCTCCTGTCTCAGCCCTGGACTAAACAAATTCATGTTGTCTTTCCTCCAACTTCCCTACCTTCTTGAAAACCTAGCAGTTGCCATTTCCTTTATAAAAGAACTGTTTTTCAGTGTTTGTTTTTTTGTTCATTCTGCTGAATTTGTAAATGCGAATGTAGATTACTGTTAAGGCTTTTCTGGAAGATTTTCCTCCTATTTGTGATTTGGGAGATGACAAAGGGCATGTTTGACTTGTAATAGAGATGAAGAATGGATAAATCCAGTGCATGTTATTTGGTCTGAGAGTCCCACAGACTGACCCACCGTGGCTCTAGGTGGGCCCTGCATTCCGTGCTGCACAGATTCCTGCCTGTTGAACAACTGAGCCTTGTCCTCACAGAAGTACAACTATACTAACTGGTATTGCACACAGTGATTTCCGAAGGGGCAAAGCTCTGAAATCCAAAATCCCGTGTGCCGCGCTTCCCACGCCAGCCCTCTCCTGGAGGTCCATGTGGCTTTCCATCTGGGGAAAGTATTTTACTTCTCCCCATACTCCCCCCTTTTCCTGTTCACCTTCTTCATGTTCCTGGCCTGAGTGTTACCATTTGCTTATTGATAACAGTATACTATGAATTTTCTTTCACAGCTTTGAGATGCTTATGAGGCTTTCCTGCTTCCCACCCAGCCCCAAACTTGGGACTTGTCACACACTGATCCTCTGATCAGTTGGGCGCGGGAAAGCGCACGGAAGCCATGTACCAGTTTGTATAGTAGTACCCTTTGGAACTGCCAACTCTTGAACAAAGTAGAGTGTGCTGGGGTTCGCATTGGCTGCTTGACATACACAAAACCAATTAATCTGCATGCCAAAGAATAGTAATAAAATTAACCCTTAGAGTACTGCTTCAACATTTTGGTTTAATGGCCTTGTATTTTACCAGTTGGGCAATGCTTCTTTCCCTGGATCTGAATGCTGCACGTGAAGTCCATACGTAGTCTAGCCAGAAAACCCACCAGGATCCTCTCCTTCATGGCTTTCCTGAGGTGCTCCTGGGTCCTTTATTGTTCATCAACTGATGGCTTTTAAAAGGTTCAAAACATGCCACTGTGTTTAATTGAAAATGGGCTCCACTTCCAATGAGCTGGAGGGTGTGAGACACTGTTTTTAGCTTTGGGATGTGTCCTCTAAAGGGAAGAAGTCAGTTCTTTAAGGGTTAATGTGAAATTAAGGAATTTGGTAGTGTCTCTTGCTTGTCCTTCCTCCAAGGTGTGTGCATGATCTTTAGATTTTTTTAGTTCAACTGTTGAATGATGATAAAAATTACATATATGTATTTAAAATTACAGAAAGAAATAAAAGAACAAAAGACTGAATGGTTGAATGGAAAGACCCCTTGGCAATGCTTGCTTGATTATCACAGGGGTAAAAAGACCAAATGTTTTATTTAATGAATATTTATTGTGTCCTCTCCCCCGAGCACCACCACCGCACAGCATATGGAAGACTTGGTCATGCTTTTCATTTACCCTTTGCTTTTTCTTCTTCCTGTCCAATAGCCCAATAGAATCCTGCCAGAATTTCTACAAAGATTTCACGTTACAGATCGACATGGCTTTCAACGTGTTCTTCCTCCTCTACTTTGGCTTGCGGGTGAGTTGGAATAACACTGCTCAGTGTGACGATGGGGGTGCAAGTCTTGTTTCCAGGGGCCACACTCCGCCAGCGCCTGCCCTCACAGGCAGACAAAGCCTAGTGTTCCCAGGGGAGACAGCAGACCTGCGTTCTGATTTCCAGTCTGTGAGAGAGCCTTGTCCTCAGCCCACAGTTTTCTGAAGTACATGTTAATTGTGTTCACAGGGGGAGAAATAGGGATTCAAATAACTGTTACACCTCCACCGGCTGACTTTCTCTTCCTTCTATTCAAGCAGGAGGACATTGTTCCCTTAATAGAAATGAAAAAAAGCTTTTTGACCTTAAATTTATGTTTATCCATGCTCACTTAGCTGAATCCTGGGAGAATAGTGGAATCAGGGGATAGAGCAGCAGATTTTGGGGGGGGTGTTCTACTACACCCTGTTTATGACAGGAGCTGTACAGAGGTGGGTTACAGAGATATGTGTGTGCACGTGTGTGTGTGTGAATGAATGCATCCATATATGCTTTATTTGCAGTTATGTTTGCCTTAGAGAGTCTAATGAAGGTGAGATCACTCAACCTTACCTCTGATGCAGTTGAAAACCACAGAAAGATATACTTCCTGAGCTTTCTCCAAGGCTTACATATCTTATAGTCATTCTTTAGAAAACACTATCTGAATTCTAAGACAAAAATAGCATGTAATTGGTGTAGATATGAAGAGAAAAGAACATCTCATTCCAGACCCCCCAACAAAAATCCAAATGTAAGCTTTGGCAAGAGTGTATTTTGAATGCTGGCACCATGCTCCTCATTCTTTTTCTCTCTTTTCTTTCCCCCAGTTTATTGCAGCCAACGATAAGCTGTGGTTCTGGCTGGAAGTGAACTCTGTAGTAGATTTCTTCACGGTCCCCCCAGTGTTTGTGTCTGTGTACTTAAACAGAAGTTGGCTTGGTAAGTAAATCTCTCTGCCTTTCTTCTTGCTGGTTCCTGAGCCATGGCTGGAATGTAGATTCTAGGGCTGGGTTGTTTCAGAGTATTGTGTATTAATGTGAACCACCGTTGGAGTTTTATTTTTTTAATATTTTATTGATTATGCTATTACAGTTGTCCCATTTCTCCCCCATCATTCCCCTCCACCCTGCACACCTCCTCCCACCCACATTCCCCCCTTTAGTTCATGTACATGTGTCAAAAGTTCTTTAGCTTCTACATTTCTCACACTATTCTTGCCCTCCCCCTGTCTATTTTCTACCTACCATCTATGCTACTTATTCTCTGTACCTTTTCCCCTCTCTCCTCCTCCCACTCCCCTGTTGCTAACCCTCCATGTGATCTCCATTTCTGTGGTTCTATTCCTGTTCTAGTGTTTACTTAGTTTGCTTTTGTTTTAGGTGTGGTTGTTAATATCTGTGAGTTTGCTGTCTTTTTACTGTCGTATTTTTATTTTCTTTTTCTTAGATAAGTCCCTTTAACATTTCATATAATAAGGGCTTGGTGATGATGAACTCCTTTAACTTGACCTTATCTGAGAAGCACTTTATCTTCCCTTCCATTCTAAATGACAGCTTTGCTGGATAGAGCAATCTTGGATGTAGGTCCTTGCCTTTCATGACTTGGAATATTTCTTTCCAGCCCCTTCTTGCCTGGAAGGTCTTTTTTCAGAAGTTAGCTGATAGTCTGATGGGAACTCCTTTGTAGGTGACTGTCCCCTTATCCATTACTGCTTCTAGAATTCTCTCCTTCATTTTAGTCTTGGGTAATGTAATTATGATGTGCCTTGGTGTGCTCCTCCTTGGGTCCACCTTCTTTGGGACTCTCTGAGCTTCCTGGACTTCCTGGAAGTCTATTTCCTTTGCCAGATTGAGGAAGTTCTCCTTTATTATTTGTTCAGATAAGTTTTCCACTTGTTGCTCTTCCTCTTCCCCTTCCGGTATCCTTATAATTCAGATGTTGGGACATTTAAAGATGTCCTGGAGGTTCCTAAGCCTCTCCTCATTTTTTTGAATTCTTGTTTCTTCATTCTTTTCTGTTTGGTTGTTTCTTTCTTCCTTCTGGTCCACTCCATTGATTTGAGTCCCAGTTTTCCTCCCATCAGTATTGGTTCCCTGTGCATTTTCTTTCATTTCACTTATTGTAGCCTTCATTTGTTCATCTAATTTATGACCAAAATCAACAATTCTGTGAGCATCCTGATCATCAGTGCTTTGAACTGTGCATCTGATAGGTTGGCTATCTCTTGGTCACATAGATGAATTGGCTCTGGGGCTTTTATCTGTTCTCCCATTTGAGCCATTTCTTCTTCTTCTTCTTCTTCTTCTTCTTCTTCTTCTTCTTCTTCTTCTTCTTCTTCTTTTTTGGGGTTTGGTCACTGCTGTTAGATAGTGAGGGGTGGAGACTTAGGTGTTCCTTAAAGTGGGGCAGCCCAGTCGCTGGGTTGTGACGCTGTATGTGGGGGTGGGGTCTCTGTGCTTTTAGGTTTTATTTCCTGGCACTGGGTCCCTGGGTTACGAGTTCTGTCTCGTTCCCCATTTTTGCCTGGATTATCTGAATTTGAATGTGCGACTGCCTGGTCAGCCAGCCGCCTTGCGCTGGGGTTCACTAGCCACCGCCTGTGGGCCCAAGTCCACCAGCAGCTGCCTGCCCGCCTGGGTCGCCAACCTCCCCTTCCTCCTGCCGTGACTCTGCCCCTCTTACTGGTCTGAATGAATGGTTGTCAGACCTCCATACAGTTCAATTTTCTCAGTTCTGGTTGTTTTCTTGTTTCTAAATCCTTGTTGTGCTTAATTTTGGTTGTGTAAGGAGGCGCAGTGTGTCCACCTACACCTCCATCTTGGCCGGAAGTCCACTTTTGGAGTTTTAGAGGTTGATGTTGACAGTTCTCTTTGGAGCACTAGACCACCAGGATTTGCACAGTCACTACTTCCAGTAATGCAGTTTTATCATTGTGGAAGCCTAGTGGTCATCACTGTCACAGCTAGGACCTCTGCGTTCATGGGTCTGTCACTTTTCCTTCAACTTGGAGTTGGTACTGGACAAATGAGCCTGTGAAGACAAGGCCAACTTTCCAGGTAGCTGATTCAGGTGCCCCAGAAGGCTGTCTGCTAAAGTTAGCTTCTAGATGCTTCTTAGTTTTAGAAAGGGTGGATCCTGCATGGATATTTATAGTTATGAGTCCTTTTGTGGAGCAGGATAAGGTAAAGCATCTTGAGTCACCCCTCACCTTGAAGAAGATTGAGCTCCGTTCCTGTGTTAAAGGAAGAGCTTTGGCTGGTGCTGGGTTCACATCTCACTTCCCATCGCTGCCTGTATCAGGAGGAGGACAGTTGGTGGGAAAAGTAATGAGCTCAGAGGATGACTATGGCAGGGTGTAGAGAAAAAGCTTCAAGGTTCTCCTTGCTGCACTTCATAATTTTCTCAGAGTATTTCTGCTGCCCTGGGTCTACAGGGGAAGGAGGGAGGCTGACACAGGACTCAGAGGAATATTTGTGGGTTCCATCTGTCTTTGTCAGAATTTTTTGTCTTAACATGATTTTTTCAAAATTATGTGTGTGTGTATATATATGTATTATAGTCAATATAAACATTCAAAGATGTAAAGAAAATAGTAATCATCTATTCTCCCTGCATCCGTTGCTGTCTGCTCTCTGGGATGCTCTGTATTAATAGACTTCTGCAACTTTCCTTCATACTCATTTACCAACAAAAAGTATGAATGCTCACATATAATAGTGTTTCAGAGATGGTGGTCTTCGTATAAAATAATTGTGTCAACCACATTGTAGTGCAATTTGGTTTTCTTACTAATGAATGACAGACATTCCTTCAGCACAAAATTCCATAAGTCGTTGTACCGCAGTTTATTCAGCCTGATCCTGATGATGAACCACCTGATTGTTTTCTTTTCCTGCTATAAATAATGGCCTAATAAACATACTCATCCACATATTTGTACAATTCTATTTCTATAGATAGTTTCAGGTTCCTGGAAGACTTGCTGGATCAAAGAATATGTATATTTTAGTTTGTACAGATATTGATGGATAACATTTCAAAAGTGTTGTGTCAAGCAATGTTTTATAATGTTCTTGCTAGCACTGTTAATTTTTTATATAAATAGTAGCACATATTTAGGAAATAAGCATCTTTTATATATAGTATATGTAATAATCACACACACATGTGCGTGTATGTGCTATGGCTCTGTTTTCCCAATTTTCACAGTAGAATTGTATTCCTTTTCTTGAAGGAAGAATCTTCATCCTTGATTTGAGACATGCTTGCTTAGATTGGGTTTTCGAGCCAGCACGATGAGACCATTGGGCTGCACACAAATCTGAGAAGTATCCTCAGTCTGACCTAAGTGTGCTCTGCAGCCAAGGGTCCTGCATGCCTCAGCCTAGCTGTTAGCTGGCTTTGTGACCTGGGGACTCACTTTTCGTTACTTGCCTGTTGTTTCTTATCTATAAGATAGAGGCTGGCCTAGGTGATCTCTAAGGTTTTTTTTTTTTTTTTTTAATCTCAGAAAGTCTCTAAGATGCTTGTATTATTAATGGCTATTGAGGAAAAATGGAAAGTTAGTGAAATTAAATCACCAACATTGCCAAGTCAAAATTATACATGGGCTGCTAACCAGGGCTTTTTCTAAACCACCCCCTTGTGTAGAGTACACCCCCCCCACACACACACCCTTAACAAAGAGATAAGGGGTGAAGGACGAGAGAGAAGGAAGAAGGTATGGAGGGAAGAAAAGTGAGAAAGAGGGAGAAAGGAAGGAGAAAGGAGAGGAAGAGGATCAGAGGGAAAAAGGAATGCGCCTTCTGTTCCTGGCTGTGCTCCAAGAACTGTGCACTTGAACAGCCACTTTCCTTTCCTGGACCCTCAGTTTTCCCATCTAAAAAATGGGAGATTTGATTAAATTACCTTCCAGGCCCCTACTTCATGAATCCTAACTTTGCGTGAGGGTCCATTGTCCCCTGGTCCCTGTGGTCCTAGATGATTGACACTCCTCACGACGGTGAAGGAGACAGCCCTCCTCTGTGTCACCCCACGTGAAGAGTGTGAGGCTGAGTCTCCTCCTTGTGGGTGGAATGTGCCCCCGAAGGTCTTAGTGTAAGGAGAACTTGGATGTTCTAAGAATCCATGCCTTCTTGTGGATGGTTTAATCCTGAGTTTTGGAATTGTGTTCCAATCTAGTGAAAATCTATCAGAGCAAACAGAAAAAGGGAGAGAAAAAGGAAAAGAAAGAAAATGAGATACATTTCCATCAATTGTGGCTGTTCTTCAAAAAAGGCTCTAAAATGTGCTTCAATTTGTTCATTAATTGAACAGTATTTATTAAGCACCTCCTATGTGTCTGGCACTTTTTCAAATGATTAGGAAATAGTAGTGAATAAAATAGATAGCTTCCTGCCCTTTAACATAGCAGCAGGGGAAGAACAGGAAAAGAGGAGCTTAATAAATAAGTATATTATATAGGATGTTAGGAAGCAACAAGCTAATGAAACTGAAAACATAGACCCCATGACCTTTTGAGCTCTGTAGAAGAAAACACTTTAAATAGCATACTTTTTGTCCTTTGGTAACTAAGCCCTTTGGGTGAGATTCAAAACTGGTCTGGCTGTTAGGAAAGCGAATTCGTATAATAATATTTCAAGGAGGTTCCCGTGTCTGATTTAATACATGGGTTATTACATCGTGAAACAATTATTGAACCAGCGAGCTGCCAGAGATAAAATGAACATTCCCATGAGGTATGGCATATAAAGTAGAAGGAATAATCTCATTAAATAAGGCATTTCAGGAAGTGCTGCTGTCCTCTCTGAGGCTTAGGGGAAGATGCAGGAAGCTGAAGGCTCCCCTTGTTCCCCTGCCGAGGACGGAGGGCTGGGCTGTTGCTGGAACTTCCAGGGGGAAAACACAGTGAAGGCCGTGACCCCCACCCTTACCTTTCCCACAGCATAACCCACACCATGATTGATTCCTTATTATTACTATATGGTTGTATATTATATAGTTCAGTATTTGCTTACATTTTTGTGGATATTAATTATCTTAGTGCACTTGATAGTGTCTTACTAGTAACAGCTAATATTTATTCCGGTTCTGCTGTGTTCTGGGCATTCTGATGAGCCCCTTACATACATGAACTCAATCCTCAGCAAACCTATGAGCTAGGAATTGTTTTCCCCATTTTTCAGATAAGAAAACAAGCTCAGAGAGGTTGTCTTGTCCAACACCCCATTGCCTGGAAGTGGTGAAAGGGGTGATTTGTCCCCGATTTGGTCTGACTTTATGTCCACACTTGGGCTGCGCTCCTCTCTCTGTGTCCTTACCCTTGAAAGATTTGGGGTTCTGAGGACTAGGTGGGGGTGACTGAGCTGATTTTTGCTGCTTATGTTGGCACTCCTCCATCTCTACTTACTCACAGAGGGCTTCACTTCAGGTGGGCAGGCAGGGAAGAGATCTTATTGAAGAACACCCCCCATGTCTTCTTCCTACTTCTTTCCCACATCCACTTTCTAGAGTTGCCACTAGGACCAGGGAAACACAGGTGTATCCTGAGTCCCAGGTGCATTAGCCACTTCAGGAGGAGATCTGCTTCACCTGAGAGGGAGAGTGAGAGTGAAAAGAAGAGAGAGAGAGAGAGAGAGAAAGAGAGAGAGAGAAAGAGATAGAGCAAGCAGGAGGGAGAGAGGGCTGCCACCCATCCTTGGTCAATAGGGCAGAGCGGATCAAAGCCAGTGGATCTGGGCTCCACCCCCTCAGTTCACATCTTGGCTCAGCTGCTTTCTGATGGGTCTCTTTGAACAAGGTCATTCACTTGTTTGAAACTCAGTTTTCTTACCTGCACAATAGGGATATTAATAGCACTCACCTCATAAGGTTGAAGTGGAGATTCATTGAGGTAATGTGAGTACAGTACCAGATACACAGGAGGAGTTTAGTGATTACCATGGGCCCCTCTTTGTGACCTACCTATCATACTTTAAAGTGCCAGGGAAGAAAACCAGATGGAGCCAAAAATAAGGCAGTGGGACATGTGGACCTCCGTGTTGGCAGGTGGCAGGTCGCTGCTTATTTTAATTCCTAGTCCCACACACCAGCTTATTCATTTTTGTTTCTCTCACAAAATTTTTATCCTACCTCACTAAAATAAATGTACCTTGAAATGAGAGATGTATCTTATTTTAAGACTTGACTAACATGCTCTGGGGAGAACTCTTTTGTCTGTCTCATTTTTTGGGGAACTGTATCCCCAAGGTAGGTCAGTGCGCTGTGTCTCCTTTGTGTGTTTACATAGCTTTGTTGACCATCATCTTGTGTGAGAAAAAATAATAATGTACTCACTGGCCAGTCATTGAACTTGTTTTTGTGAGCACCTACTATGTGCTCAGTGCTGGGATGAGAGGAGATGCTTGGCCACACTCATTCCTTGCTTTGTTGTGACCCTTAACATCCTCTGTCCCATCTTTTCTGACTGATGAAATCAGGGGCAGGTAAGGAGCCACCATCACTGAACCATGGTTGAAAAACTGAACCTGGTTCTCTAGCTCATATTAGACCTGGTCCTGGACCTTAGACTTTAGAACCTTCCTCAAACTCTGCTAGAAAATAGAAAACTCTGCTAAAAATAATAGAAAAATGAGTTAATACCCAGTCACGAGGCAATTAAAATGATTTAGGCTATCTACTTAAAAATACATGCCTGGCCAGTCCTTTTTTTGTGTCAAAAGGTAATAAAAACAGGCTCATAAAGAAAAAGCACAGGTTCTTAAAAACAACAACAACAAAAGGACAAAACATCGTTCCTGTTTGAGACCAAGGTTTTAATCTAGTTTTGGAACAAAAATAAAACTCATGCAGCAACAGGAGGTGACACTACCCGCTATGTAATTAAGTCCCACGTTGCAAGGTACAGACTGTAAGGGCCCTGTGAGTTCAGAGGAGAAAGAGCTTACGTGGGTGGAGGGATGCAAGGCACCTTCTGGGAGGAGCAGGGTCCTGCTGAGGCTGTGGCGGTAGGTGAGCAGGCAGAGTGGGAGACAGTGCGCCTTTTCCATGTGGAGGATCCTGGGTGGTAATACCATCCTAGGTAAGAAGTGTCCTCTCCATGTGCCAGCCATCAGCCTCACAACCCTGCAAGATAGATACATTAGTTTCTTCTTGTTGCAGTAACAACTTGCCACAAACTTAGAGTCTTAAAACAACACAAATTTATTATCTTATAATTCTGTAGAAGTTAACATGGGTCTCTCTGGGCTAAGATAAAAATATCTTTAGGGCTGTGCTCCTTTATGGAAGCTCTAAGCAAGATTTCACTGCCTCAGCTTTTCCAGCTTCCAGAAGCCATCCACACTCCTCGGCTCACAGCCACTCCCTCCATCCTCAAAGCCAGCAGTGGTGGGCTGAGTCCTTTGCACACGGCATCTCTCTGCTTTTGCTCTCGGTCACTTCCCTCTGACTCTCTTTTATGCCTCCCTCTTCTCCTTTTAAGGACCCTTGTGATTACATTGGGGGATAATCCAGGGTAATCTCTTCATTTTAAGGTCAGCTGATGAGCAATCTTAATTTATCTGCTACTTTGATTGCCTTTGCCAAGTACCGGTCAGTTACTGTATTCATAGGTTCCAAGGATTAACACGAAACATTTTTGGGAGCCATTATTCTGCCTACCAAAGGCGTATTATTATTTTTCCCACTTTGCCAAAGAGGAAACTGAAATTCAGAGGGGTTAAGTAACTTGCCCAAAGTCTTGGTGCCAGGAAGGCTTAGAGCTGTGACCCAGGCTGCTGCCCCGCCTGCCAGTGGTCCGCACAGCCTTTGGCGTCCAAGCGCTCTAGCAGGCACCTGGGCCCTCGGCGCCCTCGCCTCATGGTACTTTCCCGGCCTTGTCTGTGAGGAGACCCTTGGGGAGATTCTGTTTGGAGCCTGAGACCTTCCCTGTATACTCACTTACATGTAGTGGGGTTTTGTTTGATTGATTTTTAATTTTCTTGGGAACGGGCAAATTACTTTACAAGTTGCACCGAGCTCTGGGTGCCCCTTCTTGTGTGGCTGCAGAAACTGAGGGCAGCGTGTTAGATCTACATATCCCTGCTTAAAATCCCTCTCTTTTTAGAACTCATGCTTTCTTGCCTTTTTGAGTTCACTTAAAAAAGTAGAGAGAAACCAGAATTTTAGAGTGCCAAATGGGGCAAACAAGGTTTAGCGGCATGTCCCCATTTTCCCGAGGAAAGCAATGTGTGGGGTCAGAATACCACTTTCCCCTTTAGTGGCCATGTTTCAGGGGCTCTTCAGAGTCTCAGGAGTCTTGCTGTTGTTCGTCCACTTCAGAAGGGTTCAGGGCCCCTCCTGTGCTCAAAGAGCCCCATACCAGGTGAAGTGAGGTTAGTATCTGGACCTGACATTGACCAGCCCTGCATTTGGTAAGAATAATCAAGAGTGAAAGTGTTGACTGGCTTCTGTTTTCTGACACCAGTTATTCTCAGTGTGTTGAGATTTAAAAAACAAAACAGAAACAGAGAGTGGAGCTATAGGAGACCATTCTGTGTGGCATGGGCCCAGTTCCCACTTGGAGATGCACAGAACTCATGTCCATGGATAGGTTCTCCCGTGGGGAATCAGGCCTGCATTATACCTAGACTGCTATAAGACTTGCTTTTGCTAAAACTCCCTCACCCTGAATTGAGGCAGCAAACTTTTACTGCGAAGTAACTTCCTAAAATCCATGCTAAACCTTCCAAGGATGAGTGTAACTGGTTCAACCACTTATCCCTTTTCATTTGCAAATATTCTTCTTCTGTGCTGTGATAGCGGCATCCTCTCCCTTGTTTTCTGTAAAAGGTAACCATCTAAAGCGAACCTGTGCATAGTAAATGAGGACCATCTTGTAATGTGCCAAGAAAAAGAAATAAAGGCCTATCACGGCGGAGGCTTCTTCTCTCCTTGAGAGAAAAGCCATGCTGTCCCTTTTCCTCCACAGGACTCGGTAGTCCGTGTGAATTTCTCATGCCTTATCCACAATGTGGCAAACCCCACGAGCCGGGGTCCACATCATGGAGGCAGCCCCTTTGGCAGAGCCCCGGACACCCGTACCTGACTACCATCCTCCCTTCGCCTTAGATTTCCTGGCGCAGCTGTATCAGGCTGCTGGGTGGCGTTTGCCAGCTGCATCTTCCCTCGTGCTGAGCCAGGAGTGAGGTTCTGCTGCGCCTCTCTGGTTACAGTCCCTTTCCAACACCACCTCCTGTGTGAAGCTTTCCTGTTCTCCCAGTTGGAATGAATTCCTCCCTGGCCTTTGTTTCCTTTGCTTTTATGATTAGTGCTCCCAGCACAGTACAATCAGTCTGTTTATATTGTCCATTGGGATGCAGGTCCAAGACCGCAGGGTGGCAGGACCTTGACCGTCTTGTTTTTTGCTGTGTCTTCGGAGCCTCAAACAGTTCCTAACGCATAATTTGTGCTTGTTGAATGAATAAAGGAATGAATAAGTGTTTACAACAGTGACAATAGTGAACAATTGTTGATTGCTTACTAAGAGCAGACACTGGGACCCTGGCTGGGTGGGTAGTTCAGTGAGTTAGACATCATCCCAATATGCCAAGGTAGCAGGTTCAATTCCTGGTCAGGACACATAAAGAATCAACCAATAAGTAAATGAAACAACAAATTGGTGTTTCTTTCTCTCTGTCCCTTCTTCTCTCTCAAAATCAGTCAATAAAAAACTTTTTTAAAAAAGAACAGACACTGGCCTGGCATTTCCTAGCCATTATCTGTTAACATTCACAGCAAACCAGTGAGTAAATATGGGGTTGGTGAAAAAATCCATATTTTTTTCCTTAAAATAAAAGACACATTTTTTTCATTTTCACCAGCAACTATTGATTTGGATATTTTGAGTATGTTGCCTATCTCCTGCATGGTATAATGTTGATTGTTCTCAGTTAATGTCTCAATTTGATCCCTGTCAACTTCAGCTGGTCCACCCGAGTCTGGAGCATCGTCCAGCGAGAAACCTCCAGCATGGAACTTCGAAAACCACTGTTGACACGTTTGATTAGTCACAGAACCTTCTCCATGCACTGCACAAATCTTTTTTTTTTTTTTGCATTTCATTTGCATTTTTACCTTTCTTGAAATAATAAAGCATAATATGCTGAAAATGTTGCATATTTTCTTCCATCTTTGATATTAAAATGGCTGCACAAAAATTCACCAATTTTGATAAGTTTTTTAAAAAATGCACATTGATAGGACAGCTGTCACAATACAATCTCACAAAATTGTTTCAAATGAAGTTAAAGACAACTAAGTGCTACTAGAGCCAGCTTATGGAAAAACCAAATGAACTTTTTGGCCAACTCAACACTGCCAGTCTGAGTTTACAGTTTAGGGAACTAGGTTTGGGGTAGGTAACTTTCTCAGGTAGTAAATGGATCCAGGACTCAGCCCAGGTCAGCCTCATTCTGGAGTGCATGCTTTTAAAATTACGGGCCAGTGATTCTCAAAGTGATTACCAGACCAGCAGTACTGGCTTCACTGGAAAACTTGTTAGAAATGCAGATTCTTAGCACCCAGCCCAGACCCAGTGAATCAGGGGCTCTCTGAGTCTGGTCCCGCAGTCTGCCTGCGTTTTGTAGCCTCCCTGGTGGCCCTGATGCTCGCAGGTTTTGAGCACCACTGCCCTGCACTGTGTGGGGACGGTTCCAAATTTGGCTGTCTATGAAAATCCCCTAGGGAGCTTTTAAAACTCACGGTGTTTAGGCCAAACCTCCACCAGTTAAACTGAAGTCTCTGGGCTGGGGGGCGGTGACCTTGGCTGAGCATTTTTCAGTGTTCCCTAGTTGCATTTAAAGTGCAGTTAAGGGTGAGAACCGTTCCTAACTATGAATGTTGAATTAATTTCTCCCTAGCAAAGTACTTCCAAACTTCAGTGAGCATATGAAGCACTAGGAGATCTTGTTAGGATGCAATTTCGGATTTAGGAGGTGTGGGATGGGAGCAGAGGTTCTGCATTTCTGTAAGCTCCCAGGTCACGCCAGTACATCTTGTCTGGGGACCTTACTTTAAGCAGCAAGGCTTTCCGTTGTGGACTGTGCTGTCCAACATGGTAAGCACTGGCCACATTTAGCTATTTAAATGTAGATTAATTAAAATAAAATAAAAGCTCAGTTTCTCAGTCATACTATCCACCTTTGAAGACAGCACAAATGTGGCTAGTGGCTGTGTTTTGGACAGCACAAATATAGATCATTTCATTATTGTAGAAAGGTCTGCTGGACCACACTGCTCTGGAACGTGAGTCTTGTGATAGAAGGCATCATGAATTTTTACTTTTTGTACGTCCAGAACAGTCTTTAAACATTGGTAACTTAACAAGTTTCCTGAAGTGGTTTTTATTAAAAAGACCAATGGTAAATGTCTATACCTGAAAGAAGTAAATAACTTTCTCGACCGGATATAGAGAAATGCTTAGTACACCATCAAAATGAAACTCCCCCCAACCCTTGCCAAGTTAAATTGCTGACGGCCCGGGGGTGGGGTGGGCGGTGAAGAAGCATAATAGAGGCCAGGGCCCCTTCCAGTCCCAGTTTCTTCCTCAGAATGTACTGCTGCTGAGGCGGCCTTCGGGGCTCTGAAAGCAAAGGCCTCTGGCTCCCCCTACAGGACTGTCCTGGAGTTTGCTGGATCACTGTGAGATCAAAGAAGGATGGAGGAGGGACACAAACTGGCTCCAACTCAAATGGCAGTTGGTGCTTGGCAGAGGTCAGGTGTTGGCCTGCTTTGCATGCCCATGGGATATGGGGCATCGGATGACTTGACCGAACTACCGCAACCATGAGCACCCCAATTCCTCCCCTCTAGGGGGTTCCTGGTCCTAGGGCCCAAGGTCTGGAAGGAAGGGCCTTTGAGAGCCCCCCAGAGGTCACGTGCTTCATAACCTCAGGCGCATGAACATCAAGATTCTCTAAAGCCCCTGAGTAAGCGGCTTCCTATAGTCAGTAGTTTTATTTAAAATAATAACTGTAATTTTTTTTTAAGTAGGCTTTTCTTTTGGGGGCCAGATATCTTTGGGGGTAGGGAAAGGGAGAGAGAGAACACTGTAAAAGAGAGGAAAGTGCTTCCCTAACCAGAGTAGTGTTGCATGTGCTCATATTATATGTACATGTGTATGTGGTATATATATATGTGTGCATGTATGTATACGATCTATAATTGTCCTGGGTAATGTTCCAAACAATACTATGAAATTGAGGTGATTTTTAATTTGTTTATTTCTTTTTAGAGAGAGGGGAAGGGAGGGAGAGAGGGAAAGAAACACTGATCAGTTGCCTCTCCTATGCTTCCTAACTGGGGACCAAATCCACAACCTAGGCATGTGCCCTGATGGGGAATTGAACTGGCGACCTCTTGCTTTGTGGGACGATGCCCAGCCAACTGAGTCACACCAGTCAGGGTGAAATTGAGGTAATTTTTAAATCCATTTTAGAGATAGGGAAACCGAGGTTCAGACGGTGGTTCAGGAACTTGCTGAGGGTCATGTAGTAAGTAAATGGCAGAATGAGGCTTGGAACCCAGGCAGTCTGCCTCCAAGGTCCCTGCTCCTCAGTCCTTTATGCTGCTGACTCTCAGGCTACACAGTTAACTAGCCCTAAGAGTTACACTTAAAAAAAAAAAAATTTGTCTAACAGTCTTGTTCCATCAGATCAAATGCTGAATACAGCTTCCGCCTTCTCCTGACAGAAAACAGACTTCCTAACGGAATTTCTGTGGTACTCTCAGGTGAGAAAGGAAATTGATAAGAAAAAGTAAGTCAGTCCATGTTTAAAAAAAAATTGTGTTAATATAATTTTTGTAACTCACCAGCCTCCAAACTACTTTTTTTAACCTTCCCCTTTTACCAGTCTTCTCTTCTGAACTTCTTAGTTTATTGTACACAAGCAGCAAAATAAGTAAAAACAATCCATGTCACTACAGTTAGTCCCTCTTGAAACAGTGTGTCAGAGATCATGGCTGTACTTTTTGCCTGAGCTTGCTTGCTTGTTTGTTTGTTTGTTTATTTATTTTGGAGGAAGGAAACGCAATAGCATCACGCATCTTGGGAATCACATTAGGATGGATTGCCATAGGGTGACAAGAGCAATGAACTCATTTGGTTCTGTCCTATGACTGGGCTCTGAAAGAAGACAGCCCCAGCAAAGCTGCATGCTCAAGGTTCAGATATTTTCTAGGGAGCTGATTGCTCTCTGGTCGCTGCTGTAGCTGAAACTGCTTCCAGGGAAGTTATTTCCCGGTGAGAGGTTTCCAGTTAGGTTCCCGTGATGTTGCTTTGTTGGGGACGTGCTTTAAATAAGATGCCCTCTGTAGGCAGCAGAGGCTCTCAGTCCTCATTGAGCTGCACAGCTCATCTATGTGCCAAATTGGAAATAACATCCTAAAATGAATGTCTTCAAGGAACAAATTCAGCAGTAGGCTTTCGTAAATGCCAAAACCTCTCCAGATGGCTGTACTTCATCTGGGATATTATTGGAACAGCCTCCTCGAGCAATCTAAATCTCCAGGACTGGACAACTGTTTACCTTCACATCATTTTCAAAAATAGGTGCCTTGATCCTTCTCGATGAACTCAGGGCCACAATGGAGTGACCTGGGTGGCGGATCAGTTAGGAAGAAAATGAACACTGGGAAGCAGCTCTGAGACACTGTTGCCCTGTTCAACTGAATGCCTACTATGTGCAAGCCTGGGAGGGGCTCACAGGTGGGGAAAACAGAAATCCTGCCCTTCAGATGTTGATAATTTAACTGAATGGGTACTTTATAAGGAACAATAATGAATGTATAGGAATTCAGAGAAGGAACAGAGGGAGGAAAGTTGGCCATCCCAACCCAAAGAAGATTTCAAGTATCTGAAAAGTAAGCATATTCCTCCAAGAGCAAAGCCACTAAGGTGTGCTAAATGCAGGCCAGCACAATCAGTGAAAATTCTTGGGCCCAGGCCCGAACCTATAAACTCCATGGGAGTTGGTTCAATAAATAATCTGGGTGTTTCTTGCTCACACTCCAGTGTATATTAGATACACTAATATATTACAATCACCTGGGGAGCTTTGAAACTCCCCCTTCTCCCAGCCACGTTAACGTCTCAGAATCGCTGGGGTGGAACTCAGCCCTTGGAATGTTTTAAAGTTCCCTGGGTAATTCCAATGTGCAGCCAGGGTTGAGAAGCTCTCTGCACAGTAATGGCTCTTAAATCAGGAATACACCTGAATACCTGAGAAACTAAAAATGAAACAAAACAAAAAACATATAAACTCCTTCCCAGGTCTTTTGAGTTAGACTCTCTGTTCATGATCAAGGATAGTTCATGGACATTACATGCTTGAGATAGATCAGGGGTTCTCAAACTTTAGCCGTCATCAGGAAATCAACTGGAGGCTGGTGGCTGCTGGACCCCATCCCCAGAGTTTCTGGTTCAGAAGTTATAGGGTGGGACCTGAGCATTTGCATTGCTATCAAGTTCC
This sequence comes from Anoura caudifer, assembly GCA_004027475.1. Taxonomy (NCBI): domain Eukaryota; kingdom Metazoa; phylum Chordata; class Mammalia; order Chiroptera; family Phyllostomidae; genus Anoura; species Anoura caudifer. Next base: position 302,540 of record PVKU01000743.1, on the reverse strand, counting down.
CAACTGATAGCTGCTGAGGCTGGTCTGGGGCCTCACACTGAGAACCAGTGGTCTAACCCTGGCCTGAGGCTGAACCTCCTCTCGCCCCCAGGACTGAATCCTCGGCTTTTTCCTCCAGGGAAGGATTCTCATAAGGTGTGACCCCTCTCAACCCCCAGGATAATTTATTTTAATAAACATTCTTTCTTATCATCTTACTTGGAGACACTGGACTCACTTGCAAAAGTAAGGGCAGGTCCCGGGTGAGGAGAATAGCTCCATTTCTAATGAAATACATCATCAGATTACTCAAAATAGATACCAAATACCATTATGGTGCCACTTTGCTCCCATATCACTAAATTCATCTTCTCTCTTTAAGGCTAAGTAAGAATTTAGCAACCCACCTCACAAAGGGACTCACATGGGTGGATCACAAAACTTCCCCCCACCCGATTTGGGGCCATAGTAAACTCCTGCTGTTTGGGGAAATCTCAGTCTCACATTCTCTGTCCTTCGTATTCTCCCTCAGCCTTCCTTTCTTCTACTCCAGTTGTCTGCCTCTCTGTGAATTTCTCCCCTTCTTTCTCCAACCATCCTGCTTCCCAGACACTTCACCGCAAGCACAACTATATTCCATCTCCATGAATGGGAAAAGGTCCATTCTCTCTACTCACCTCAACTCAGCCAGTTATGACTTTGCCTCTTTGAAAACCATTATCATCTCAGTCACACCGGTGGTCTTCTGATGTTGACTCTTCTTTTTGTTTTTTTAAATAAGTAACGTATACATGTCCTGGCTCATCAATCAGAGCAGGAATTGGCAAGTCTGGCCCACTGCCTGTTTTTGTGAGTGATGTTTCACGAGAACGCAGGCACAATCCATTCATTTAGGTATTGTCTGTCACAGTGAGACAGAGCCAGGGCCCACAAATCCTAATGTAGTTACTATTGGGCTGTTTACAAAAGTCTGATCTGATCCCTGCTCTAGGGTGGCAGCTGCATATTACCACATTCCTTTAAATTCCTCTAAATATCTGGCACAGTGTTTTACACATACTAGGTACTAATCAGTTTTGATAAACTGGGCATGAATGAACTTTCCTCTGAAAGCAGTTACAAATGTAATGGTGATAAAGTAAAATCTTATTTTTTCTGTTATGTCATAGTTTCTGTGTGTTACATGGCAGCTGTTAGATTAAGCTCTTTATATGCTTGTCCCATTTGATCCTCTTAACAGCTGCATAAGATAGAAAAACCTGGAGAGAGATGAATGATCTCATTAGCTGTGTGACTGCAGCAAGTGATACAGTGAGGTTTTGAACTCAGGTCTTCGTGACCTCAGAGCCTTTGCTTTCAATTACTACTAGGCACTTACTCTTCAGTACCAGCCCTTTTATGTGATGAGAGACAGAAATCTTCAAAAACCCTATAGTGAGATAAGGCCGGTAAACAAAACAGGCAGGTGGTATCCAGGGAGCTGGGAGGAGGCCGTGTCCTGAGAGCAAGCAGCACCTCCTTCAATGTTGTCCCCTGTGCACCTCCCTCAACTTACCCTAATTTCAGAAACTCTGCTAAATATTGCCGGTGTTATTATGATCATCTTCATTTGTTCATTCACTCAGCAAACCTTAAGACAAGTGTAATGTGTTGGTTGCTGTACTGGACTGGGAGTTGGAGTTGTAAATAAGATATCTCTCCCCACCTGTGGGAAAGACAAGTATATAAACCCCAGACTGCAAACCCAGATACTTACAGGGCCAGAAAGACAGCAGATGAATGAAGTGTGTCAGGTGAAGGCTGTCTCTAGCGGGAAGCAAATATGCCTCCTAAAAGGTAACTGTTGATGACGACCTTCGGCTATTTTTGCCATATCGACTCCTCATTGTCTTGTTGTGCCTTCTTCTCCCCTTTCTCTGCCCCTCCTTCCCCTACTCTTCTCCCCTGAGTCTGCCAGCCACAGTGACTTGCCCTTTGCAAACTGGTATAGGTTGCAGCATTATTTCTGTTTAGGACACAGGAAGTTCTGGTGTCTTCTCTGTAGGAAATGGTCTCCTTGGACTGTTTTCATTCTTACCACCTCTATGGTCTGATTACAAGTCCTATAACTTGGCATCTGTGGATAACACTAAACAGGTAACAGAACATAAACAAATAAAAATATTCAACATGGTAGGTGAATATCTTAGGAAACTTAAAACACTATATCTTGAATTTGCAAATAGGGTCAGAAATCTTTTTTCAAATGTTATAGCATATGGAGCAATATGTACATTGTCTGAAGACTTTATTCTTTCAATTTTTAAAACATTTCATTTTAGGCAGTAGGCTTTGCTTACCTCCCATCAGCAAAAATTGCTTCTAGTCTGGTGGAGAGGAAGGGCGCAGACCTCATTTCAAGCACAAGGGGACCTTGGGAAGTGCTGGCTTTCTCTTGCACGGATCTGTGCCCTAGTGTCTGTCCTCTTAGCCAAGCCCTCGGAGTCTCTGAATTCCAGGGTTCTGCACACAGCCTAGTCCAGGCTACTGTCCTGAAAGATTTGTTGTACAGTTCTGCCACCTAGTGAGGGAATGTAGGCATGAAAACCATGGAAGCTGTTCTAAGAATTCTCCCTGAATCCTGGCTAATTAACCTCCGATGAAATAGGGCCTAAGTTTTTACTCTTAGAAGATAACCTATCCCTCAGAAGGGCCCCAGGCTTTATATAAAATCTGGGAAAAGATGAATGTCAGGCTAGTAGCTAGGCTTCTGCAAAGTGGACTTCTAAGTTAGGTTGCAGAGACAAGGAGGGCTGGCCTGCCTCCAGAGTGAAACTTTACCGGCTTCACTAAAAGGAAGGGCTGTCTTCGATTGTTTACCTAATCTTTTCAAACCCAGTAGATAGTTTCCTTCTGTCTTTGGACTGAATTGAGTTTAGATTTGAAAGAAGTATTGAAGGGTCTGTCACTTGCCTTTTTGCATATTAAGCTGTTAGCTTTTAAAAATGAAAGAAATACAAATTCTGAATATATATTTGTCAAACCTAAACAGAAATAAGAACCTTTTTATTTATTTATTTATTTATGTCATTTTATTTTTTTGTCCTCAATCAAGGACATTTTTTTTTAATTGCTTTTAGAGAGAGAGAGAAACGGGGGAAAGGATGAGGAGGGACAGGGAGAGACAGAGAGATTGAGAGAGAGAGAGAGAGAGAGAGAGAGAGAGAGAGAGTGAGTGAGAGAGGGGGAGAAGAGAGAGAGTGAGAAATACTGATGTGAGAGAGAAACATTGATCAATTGCCTCTCATACGCACCCCACCCCCGAACCGGTAATCCAACCTGCAACCTGGGTATGTGCCCTGACCAGGAATTGAACTGTGACCCTTCAGTTTACAGGATGATGCTCTAACCAATTGAGCCACACTGGCCAGGGTGAGAAACTTTTTTAATACACTTGAGTGTGGTCAAATTATGAGTACCCCAATAAAGCAGCCCTGGTATAAGAACCAGAACGACAGTTCTAAATGAGGACTGCACTGTGTTAATGCTACTATCTCATTCTTTCCTTGTGGGAGGTGAGTTAGCATAGTGTATCCATCGACTACCACTGGGTGGGTCCCACAGGTCATTTCTGTGGCAGTAATAGCACTTTTCAATTGATATGCTTTCAGCCGCATAGCAGATGCAGAAGAATATGAAAAGAGGCCCCCAAAAGTAGTGAATATTTTTATCCTGAGTTGTCTTTCCTTGCATCAATTCATTTTCAGGAAAGAGAGAGCCTATTTTTTTCCTGTTATGACATTTCCATCATTTCCTTTGACTTTTTGGCTGGACTTCATCTCAGCGAAGTTGAAAATACATATTTCAGATGGAAAAAAAAGATAAGATGAGACTGGAAGAGCGGGGAGAGCCATGACACAAGGAGAAAGAGAACTCCGGATGCCCTGTTGCCCTGTGGACAGTTTAGGGCTTTTAAGGAGGAAATACATCCAAAGGTTCTATTTTCCCAGGGCTAACAGGAATCCTGGAAGCATCTGTGGTTGGTCCAGGAGCACTCCGAGTGTCCGGCTGCCAGAGCTGTAGAACCAGGCAGTTAACAGCAAAATTAACAAATGACCGTGGGTGCAAATTACTGCTGTCCAAGCTACGTGCATCGATCTAGACACCAAAGGAAACCAACTTCCAGGGTAGACAAGAACTATGAAGTAATCAAGGAATGGGGTTTTCAGAGCTGCTTATGTTCCAGGATCTTTAAAAAACTACCAGTAGCCTGTATGTGGGGTGGGGGCAACCAAGGGGTAACTTGTGTGCTGTTTGACATTGCCACCCATCTTGAAGTTGCTATTTAAAGATGGGTGTGCAAAGAAAACCTTTATAGTTCTTAGCTCTAATGGGCCAGTTTATGAAGTCACCATCATCTCTTTTCTCCACTGTTGTGTGTTCAGACCTTGAGCAGACCTTGACTGAAACCCCAAGGTGTACTCCCTGTGCACTGTCATCAGTGATCTGTGGAATGGATTGGTGTGGGCTGTGTTGCCTTGGGCAGGGTTCATGTGTCATTCAGGAGAGATGCATCAGGCTGCAGAAGCAGAGAGAGGCTGCCTTATGTCCACAGAAATGTGTGAATCAGAAAGCCAGATGGGGGCCAGCTCTGAGGACATGAAGAACTGCAGAGTGCAGAACTGGAAGGACTTGAGAACAGATTGTCCTTCATTTCACTTATGAGAAAACTGAGTCTCGGGGATGCCAAGGAATTTGCCCACATATGTTCTGCTGATTAATTCTTTCATGTATTCAATAGTGATACCCGAGTATCTCCTGTGTGCCTAGCTTTGGTCTAGGTGCTGAGGTTATAAAGAAAATGAGTGCCACACGGGGAGCAAGAGCTTGTCACAGTCAATCTAAAGGAGGGACCCAATTGAGAATGAAGGGTCTCAGGGCAGAAAAAGAGGGAAAGGAGAAGAGAGAGCCACTTTAGCGTCATACAGTTTGGGCACTGATTTGACCATCTTTAACAATTGTGGTAACTCTGAATGTATTATGGAAGATTACTCTACCATTTCTTTGCACCCGTCAGAGAGGTAATTGCAAAGGTACTTTGTGGGGGGGCTCCACCCACAGGGCCCACCCTGGCTGCCATGGATGAGAATAAGTCTTCAAGATATGATCTGCTTGGGGAGGAGAGGTGGCCGATCTCTCAAAGGAGAAGGACTAAGAGCCCCTTCCTCAATGGCTTTTATGAGGTTCATTTTCCACAGGAATACAGGTAAAGCTCATTAATCATTCTCAGGCAGCAAGGATCAAACAATAGGTAACATACAAAGAACTCTGAGGGCTTATTCTGAGTCAGAGTCTCTTAGCTAAGGGGCTACAAAACTTTGGGAGACAAACTCATTTCCTGCTCGGACCCTTATCATTTAGTTGAGAGCATTCTTAGCAAAGCAGGTTTCACAGGATTTTATATATTCTTTCTTAGGCCTGATCACCTGGAGAACCCGCCCTATCCAGCATAGCACTGCACTGTCCTCTGTCATTGTTTCAGGCTTAAGTCAGGCAGAGTCAGCAAGGCAGCCAAGAGATTAGGAAACTTCTCCCAGATGGAATGAGGACTATATCAGGATAGCCGGGGGCGGGGGGGGGGCAAGGGTCCACAACCCCCTTTTGCTGTAGCCCCCCAAGTCCTTCCTTGAGGGCCTCCCATGTGATCATACCTGTCTTAGGTGACCCTTCCCTTGAGGGAATATTACCTGTCATTGGCTAACTGACTCGGTTGGGGGCCAGGCAGGGTGAAGTAAAGTGGGCAGAGGCGGTGCTCCTGCCAGGAGATAAGCTTTGTCTCCTCAGTGGCTCACAGTCTGAAGGTCGCTCACTCAGCCTTAGCCATGGGGAGGGGGTTGGGGGGGGGTTGCAGCTCCTGAAACCTGGCAGGGTGGCTCCCAGCAGTACTGGTAAGACTATCCCATTAGTCTTTTTCTCCTGCTGCTGACTGCCACTGTGAATTTGTCATGCAGGTTCCTTTCCCAGCTCTATGTTTTATCCCCACAACAGGCAGAGCACGTGACACGTGGCAGATACTCAGTAAATATCCATTTTGTGAACAATGGCATGAGTGACAAATGATAGTGGTGTTCACGTTCCACTCCATAGGACAGGCATCTGAAAACTTCAGTAAAGGGCCAGATCCTAAATGATTTAGGCTTTGGGGACCATCCAGACTCTGTGGCAACTATTCATCTCTGCCTTTGTAGCAGGAAAGCACCCACAGACAATACGTGAAAGAATGGGTATGGCTATTTTAATAAAACTTTATTCATGGACACTGAAATTTTACTTTCATAAGTTTTCATTTTCCATGAAATATTATATTTTTAATCTATTTAGAATTGTAACTAAAAAAACATTCTCAGCTAGCAAGCTTTACAGAAGGAGGTGATGGGCCAGGTTTAGCCCACAGGCTGTAGCTTACCAACCCTTGCTATAGGAGTAGGTTAGTTGTTAGAATAAAGGTTTTATGGAAATGTTAAGTGATTGATTTATTCATCGGTGCAAGTATTTATTGAGTACCTGCTCTGTGCCAGGATTTGTACCAGGCACTGGACATGCAACAGAAACCAGACACAGTGTCTGTCCTTAGATGGTTTAGTGTTTAATTTAAGAAGATACTTGTGAAAAAAATAAGTGTAATAAAAATATAGTGAAGTGATGTGAACTTGGTGGAGGGAGGGAGTAGTCAGTTATATTCTAGGACAGGAGAGCTTCATGGAGGTGTGTTACCTGCATCACAGTCTGAGTGATGAGTAAGCAATGGCCAGGAATGGACAGAGAGGGAGCCACGTGAGGAAAGGCTCAGAAGCAGTTACAGGGGACCTGAATGTGATGGGACAAGGCTCTGGAAAGGCAGCCCCAGGGACCTGGGGCCATATCTGCCAGAAATTTATTATGTGAAGGAGTTTGAGTTGTGACAGTCTGATTATAAAAGTATCTCCCCGAAAATCCTCTAGGATCCTGTGGTCTATAGTAGCGGTCCCCAGCCTTTTTGGCACCAGGGATGGATGTCACGGAAGACAGTTTTTCCATGGACTGGGGAGGTGGGTGGGAGACAGCAGGTGGAGCTCAGATGGTAATTGGAGCTGTGTCCAGGGATGGGGAGGAGGGAGGTTGGGGATCCCTGGTCTACAGGAAGGAGTGTGGAGACCACGCTGTGGGAAAGAGTGGAGAGGGCGTTAGGCTGGAGGCAGTGGGCCACTTGAGACCACTCTAGAACCTAGGGAAGAAGTGTTCAGGGCTTCATTAGAGCAGGAGCAGGAATCATGGAGAGGAGAGGAAAATCAAGAGAAATATTAAGCAGGAAGAACCTAAAAGACCGTGCCTGATGGCTACATGGAGGATGAGGGAGGAGGAAAAATCTAGAATGCCTGGGTTTTGGCTTGGAATCTCCCCATTAACGGAACCATCATTCACATAGAAAGTAGTGAATGATGGTTCCCTACTAGCAGGGAGGGCCCGTTTTAAGACAGGGTAATTGGATACTTGGTATTTTCTTCCTTTGGTGATTTTTAAAGATTTTTTTGCATGAGGTTTAATTACTATATTTGTAAAACAGGAATCATTAATTCTATATTTCTTTTGGGAGACAGAACTGGTGTGGCCAGACTCTCTTGGCAGTCACAGTGATAATTAGTCACCGGTATAAAGACACAATCATTGTCCTCAGGAGGTCAGGTCTTTGAAAGATGAGTCATGACTGCCTAGTAAATAAGAACCCCACAGTCCATTTAATCAACGTATACCAAGCACTCTACCGCTCCCTGGTGGTCTAGCAGTTAGGATTCAGCACTCACACCAAGCACTCTCTAAAATTAATTGGAGATTTCTAGACTACACCCTCCAAACATCACCAGCATCTTTTGAATGCTCTGTATTTACAGATTGGAAAATACATGTAGATAAAGTGATTTTCCCACTATCTCTAAGTCAGTTTGCTTGTCCATTGCTCAGAAATGTTCTGCTAGCTCTCTTGCACGTTCTTTGTCCATTGTAGAGTGCTGGTGGATCTTTGATAACTTGCTTAGAAGGTACAGAGAAAGCTTTAGAAAGAAAAAATGTTCCAAGTTCCTCTCATTTAGCTTGTATCTTCCCAGTCTTCATCTTGATCAAAACCAGAGGCAAAGATGTTATCTCTACATTGCAGTCAGAAAACAATAAAACTTCCTCTCTGTTTTATTCCCTGACGATGGAAAGTGGTCCAGGAAAATAGTAGCAAAAATAGAAGTAAGGCAGGATTGATGGTTTGGTTTTGCATAATACTTTTCTTGTTTGCCTATTTCTGGCCGGTATTAATGCAGCAATCTATTATACTCCAGCTAGTAGTTTATTTCCTCGCCACCAACAATTTTGCAATCTTTCAGAATACTTTTGGGGATTTTAGAGCAAATGTCCTTGAGGAACAACCTAATTGTCTGAGAAAGTTTATTTGCTTATTAGAACTGTTGAGTCCACAGCATTATCTGCATGGAGAAATAATTCCCTTAGCTGCAGTCAGTTTCACAGTTCCTTGCTCATTGGATAGTTTTTTTTTACATTAAAGGATGCCTGGAAGTTGGCCACCCAGACTGCCAATTTTGGGTGCTTTTAACTGGGCCCAAAGAAATAACAATTTGAGTCAGTGTGCCTATTGAGGCCCGGAAAAAACGGCAGAGAGAGAAAAGCGCAGGATTTGGGGATAAAATTTAAGATTAATAAGTGAGTCATTAACAGATTGATCACAGCACTGTTCTTGTCATGGGGAGCATACTGTGAAGTCTGGGGCACCGTTTCAGCCTGGAGGAGCTTAATCAACAATAGTTATAGATATGGGAACTCAAAGTATCTTGTCTACAATGGGAGTTTAAAGTCTTTGATGAGTAAACGTAACAGAGGAATGAATAAACAGTTAAATAATACTACAAAAGTAAACACGAGAAGATACACATTGAAATGCACACTAGTGCAGTTGTTACTGGATGTTATTCACACTTATCTCTATGTTGATCACATGAGATACACGCATATCTATATGCACACGTAACTGAGTTCAATGTAGTAGGGTAGTAATTGAATGATGGAATCTGGTGTTCCTGACTTTCTTAGATAAGTACCTTATTGGCACAATGTGGAAACTAATATTAAAACCAGTGGAATATACCCTTGAGTCCAAATGGAAAATCTTCCCTGTCCTGCGCCCTTTGCCCTGAATGAATGAATACAGGCATCAGTAAAAAAGCAGCTATGTATTTCCCTGCCCCACATCTATTCTTGAAGGCTGTTATGTGAGCAAGAACCACAGAGTGTGCAGACAGTGTTTCCATCAACAGGCAAGTTCAGGCCAAGCCAGGGGCTGACTATACTGAGCAGATAAAAGCATCTTGGAGGGACTGGGCCTCCTAAAAAAATAGACTTGTAAGTCCAGAGTGGGGTTTCATTCCCCATGTCTATTTCATGGTGGGAGTGAAAGCAGACCTAACTTAGGTATTGTTGAGTCTCCTGTTTGAATGTTCAGTTCTTAGACTGAAAGGAAGCTCAGAGCCAAGAGAGTTTGACATAGGAAGGGAGTGGCCTCCGTGACTAACAGAAGCTGGGGCCTGTTGGGACTGCATGAGTTTATGTATGTATAAGACATATGACATATCAATAGCTGTTAACTTTATAAAAACATTTTGTGAACAATGTTTTATTTAATGGACTGGGAGGTACATGTTGTTTCCCCCAGCTTGGCACATGTGGACAACAATGTTCCAGGAGGCCAGTGGTTGGTCCAATGTCCTACAACTAGTAAGTGGCTGGGCCAGCGCTAGAATTAGGGGCCTCTCATCAGCTGCATTCCTACTATGATCTGAGAGCCATAGCATACCACTCTTTCCTTGGTGCCGACCGGTTTGGTATATGTTCAGATGGGGGTAATTGCCTTGTGGTTATGAGCCACAAGTGTGGTACACTCAGTGCAGTGAGTAGAAAACAGGAAGGTGTTGCCTGTTCAATGGACACTGGCTGGGGGAATGGGACGAGAGTTGAGACTTAAAAGCATGGGTAGAGTTTGACTAAATGCAGTGGAAGGGAAAGGGCATTTCAGACAAGAGAGAAAGATGAGCAGGGGGAAGAATCTGCCCAGTGCTTGGGAGCCAGCGAGTAGACTAGCCTGCATATTTGAGAGAGGTGGGGGGTAGCCAATAAACCAGCAATGGTGGTATAAGTAAGGAGTGGATTTGCTCCTAGCAAGGCAGGGGTTAAAGCCCTGTGAGGAAGATTGGGGAACTGGTGGAGAGCCTTCCCTGTTAGCTGATTATGATCCTTCTGTTTGACTGCCTCTTACAGATCCATAGTAGGTGGAATTCATCCACCTACCCATCTACCCATTTCTTCATGTCACTTCACTTTGTTTCATTCAACAGACAGTTAGTATGCATTTACTTTGTGTTGAGTCTTTGTGAAGTTACAGTGTTTGGTGAATTAATGCATGAATGAGTGAATAAAGGAAATGGAGTGCAGGCAGATGAGCTCATTTGTGGGGAGAGAGAAGGAAATAAAGAACTCCAGTGCATTGATTGGACTGAGTATAGCCCTGTAGTGCTCTGGGAACAAACAGAAGATAACTTGAAGTGCTAGGGGAAGTTTTCCATAAGAAGTGGCATTTTGTTTGATTCTTGGAGTCTAACGTGGACTTTGCTAGCTAGAGAAGGGGAAGATAGGCAAGTCAAAGTGAGGGTTAGTGTTTGCAAATGAACATAGGCTTGAAACCGGGTGAGGAGAGGCATGGAAGTAGGTACAACTCAAGCTGAAGAAGGAGGAAGGTAATGGTAGAAGATTCAGGAAAAATGTTTTAATGTAAGGTCTAACAGGACTACCTAGTTCAAGGTCATGTCTACATTTCCTTCCCAGGCACAAATGTTACTTCTTTGGGGAGTTTTCTAATTCAAAGTCAAACACTAAGCTCGTCTTTCTCTTAAGAAGGCTGAGTGAACATCTCTCTAAGGCTAGATGCCCAATAATTTAAGAAGAGATGAGACAATGATATAGTATAGAAGAAAAGAAAGAAGGGGGTAGTGATACTGGACATTTTTTTCCCTAAAACAAAAGTAAGCAATGAAATGTCTTTTTAAAAAATAATTTGTCTTATTTTTAATTATAGTTGACATATGTTATGTTAGTTTCAGGTATACAACATAGTGATTAGACATTTATGTAATTTATGAGTGATCACCCAATAAACCAAGTATGCATCTGACACCATACCTAGTTATTATAATATTATGGACTATATTCCGTATGCTGTAGTTTAAATCCCCATGACTGTTTGTAATGACTAATTTTTACTTCTTAATTTTTTTTACCTTTTGCACCTGTCCTCCACCCACTCTCATCTGGGAGCCATCAAAATGTTCTCTGTATCTATGAGTCTGTTTCTGGTCTGCTGGTTTGTTTATTTTTGATGTTTAGATTATACATAGAGGTGAAATCATATGGCATTTGTCTTTCTCTGAGTTATTTCACTCAGTACAATACCCTCTTGGCCCATCCATGTTGCTGCAAATAGTAAGATTTTATTCTTTTTTAATAGTCAAGTAATATTCCATTGTATATGTGCACCACTTTTTTATCCATTGATCTACTGATGGACACTTATATTCCTTCCATATCTTGGCTATGTAAATAATGCTGCAGTTGAACATGTGGATGCACATGTCTTTTTGCGTTAGTGTTTTGCATTTTTTAAGTGGAATTGCTGGGTCCTTCTTTGTCTTTTGTTAGAAGTCTTTGCTTTAAAGTCTGTTTTGTCTGGTGTAAGTACTGCTACCCCAGGTTTTTCTTGTTTCCATTTTTTCTTCTCTTTTATTCTGCGTGTGTCTTTTGATCTGAGGTGTCTTATAGGCAGCATATGTAAGGGTCTTGTTTTCTTATCCCTTCGGCCATCCTATGTCTTTTGATTGGAGCATTTAGTCCATTAACATTTAAAGTAAGTATTGATAGATATGTATTTATTGCCATTTTATTTTTATCTTTTTATTTCTTCTTGAAGAAGTCACTTTAACTTTTCTTGTAATACTGGCTTGGTGGTAAGGAACTCCTTTAGTTTTTTTTTTGGGGGGGAGAATAATCTTATTTGTAAGTTATTATTTTTCATCACTTTGAATATTTCATGCCAATACCTTCTGACCTACAAAGTTTCTGTTGAGAAATCAGCTGACAGTTTTATGGGAGTGCCCTTGTGGGTAACTAACTCTCTGTCTTGTTGCTTTTAGGATTGTCTTTTTAACCTTTGGCATTTTAGTTGTGATGTGTCTTGATGCAGGCCTCTTTGGGTTTTGTACTCTCTGTGCTTTCTGAGCTTATATGTCTATTTTCTTGACCAGGTTATTTAAGTTTTCTATTGTTATTTCTTGGAACAGGTTTTTAATTCCTTTCTCTCTCTTCTAATTCTGGTGTCCCTATGATGGAAATAAATATTGGTATTCTTGATTTTGTCCTAGAGGCTCCTTACACTGTCCTTGGTTTTTGTTTTTGTTTTTTTTTTTATTCTTTTTTCTTTTTGCTGTTCTGATTGGGTGTTTTCTAATACCTAGCTTCCAAACTGCTGTTTCATCTAGTCTACTGTTGATTCCCTGTAAAATAGTATTCATTTCAGTTATGGTATTTTTCATTTCAAACTGATTCTTTATGTTTTTATCTCCATTTTTATCTTTTCTATCTCTTTGTTGAAGTTCTCACTGAGCATCCTTATAACCGATGTTTTGAACTCTGCATCTGGTAGATTGCTTGTCTCCATTTTGTTTAGATTTTTTTCTCGAGTTTTGTTCTGTTCTTCCATTTGGGACATGTTTCTTTGTCTCCTCATTTTGACTGCTTCCCTGTGTTTGTTTCTATGTATTAGATAGAGCTGCTATGTCTCACAGTTTTGGTAGAGTAATGAAATATCTTTTAATAGCTGGCCTAGGATGTCATTCTGGGGGCTTAGAAAAAACTCAAAATGTATTAGAGTTCTTTTCAGACCTTGGATGGTTTATGGCAGCATCTGCAATTGCTGGTAAAATTATGACCTTGTAATTTACAGCTGTGTCATATATTCACTAGCACACAGTGTGATTTATATACAAGCCAGTTGCCTTGAAAAAGAATTTGGTGAAAACTCACACAACAGAAAGTTTACAAAGTGTAGTTATTTTTAATATATAATGTTTTCCCCTAAACCTATATTCATAGAATAGGTGGTATGCTGTTTATCAAGGTTATTAGCACAGTACTTTCAGGGCACAATGGGATATGAGGATTACTTACACTTGCACATTGGCTGGCCAGGCTGCAATGTTCAGAATATACAATCCTTCCTATTTCCCTTACCCAAAAGAGAACTGTCACACTGAACCACTTTTTCCCTTGAAATTATGTGTGGGCATCCATAAAGCTTGACCTTGACTTGCATTAAACCTGAGCAAAAACCCTAACCTACCCTGAGACTCCTTCCTTCCTAGGAAATGATGAGGGTATGCAGGACAGCTTGTTAGAAAGCCATACATGGAGCTGCCACCAAATTGTTTCAGTAAGTGTGGCTTTGGCGCCTGTTATGGAGCCAGAGAGAGAAGGAGCTGGGAGCAGGGTAGGACCTGAGGAAGACGGACTGTGAAGAATATCAGATTCATACAGAGTTTTCGTCCATGAGAAGTGGTGGGAGAGAGAGAGGAGACCCCACAGCTCAATGATCAGGTAACAAAAGTCATGGATGTGAATCTAGAGACTTGGCTGTGGTCCAGGCTGAAGCCCTGCCAGTTTGGTTGACCTTGAGCAACTCATCTATAAAAAAAGAGGAGAGTTCTTGCCTTTGGTTACCTGAGGGAGTTATTGTGAACATCAAAGGAAATATATCTTTTAATTCTAAAGCAATATCTAGGGTCATTATTTTACTCTTGCTCTGCCTGTTTCAGTTTTATTATTTCCCCATTGCATCCAGCCTTTTCACCTCAAAGAAGATTCTTGAGGTACCAACTTCCTTCTCTTTAAATGATATTCTTTTGTTTGGTCTTATGCCAGTTATTCCTGACTGTTTTTTCTGAGCCTGTTAGAAATCTGATCACTTCCCTGTGTAGGGCCTGTTTATACTTTTTCTTGACATGACCACAGGCTTCTCTAGATCAGACCCTTACTTTCCCTGGCTCATTTCCTGCCTCCCCCTGACCCACAGAGCACTGGGAGCAACAAGAGCAGAGGCAGCTCGTAGCTGAGCAGAAGGACCTTGCTGGAACATTTGTGATGCAGGTGACCAGAGCCCAGAGTTCACTGCATTGGTCCCAGAGAAAGTGCCAGGACTCCATTCCCATTAAAGGCACTGGGGCTTGGAGGACACTGCAGCTTTGTGCTCAGAACCTCCCAGACTTTGCCCTTGCTGAAGAACTGGGCTTAGCTCAAGGCAGAATGAGGGGCTTTATTTTTGTTTGGTACCTGGTATCCCAGAAACCATAAAACTGTTTCTAATCCTTCCAAGATAAAGAAGCTCTTATTTTATTTCAACACGAAGATTTTATTTTATGGGATTGAGTCAAAGAAGTCTAGACATCTTAATGATATATTTTCAAAGAAATTCTTTTATAATTTTAATAAAAATGATACATTATTATTTAAAAGAAATGGAAGCAACACAGAAAATAGGAAGAAGAATATGTCAAATAAATTAAAACAACATAAAATTTTTCATTATAGCAGGCAAAAACAACTTTAGGCATCTTTCTATATAGTAGAGAAATAAATGTTAGACAAATTTATATTAAATGAGTTCAAATTATACATGCTGTTTTAAAAATTAAAATGTTAAATTTAAGTTTATTTGAACATAGGAAAAAGGGAAGGAAAATAGAAGAATTGTTAAACTTGGTAACTTTTGCTTCCAAAGACATGCTGGTATTACAAGAAGGCAATTTGGAAAAATAATGAAGGTGGAGTCATGTTTTCTTCTAACTCTGTTTTTAATTTGATGTAATAGGGATGAGCTTTCTGCTATGAAAGGGAAGAAAATTACCACATTTACATTTCCTCCCACATCCTTTCAGCTCACTAATTAGTTACATTATTTTCATTTTGTCAAGGTTTTATAACATTCTCCTCTGGAACTAGAGTTCCCATTTTTATTCAGTCTTAGTTAAGTCTTTTAAAGTGTGAAGTCCTCACCCCAGAGCCTTTCTTTGCACAGCTTCCTCGTACTGTTTCAGCTCAGAGAAGTTGCCTCCCTGCAGCTAGGAAGCCCTGCTCGTTGCCTGATTGCTGGGTGAGTTTGGGCAAGCTACTTAACCTCTCTGCACCTCAACTGCTGCATTTGTAGACTGGGGACAACTACAGCCAGCTCTTAGTGGGTTTTGTAGGGATGAAATGAGTTATTTAAAAATGCTTAGAAAGGTTGCCCTGGACGGAGTGGTTCAGATGGTTGGACATCATCTCCCAGACCAAAAGGTCACAGATTTGATTCCTGGTAGGGCACATGCTTAGGTTGTGAGTTTCATCCCCCGTCCAGGTGTGCAGAAAAGGCAACTGATTGATGTTTCTTCTCTCCCACATTGGTGTTTCTCTCCCTCTCTTTCTCCCTCCTTTCCCCTCTAAATTAGTGAATACATACATACATACATACATACATACATACATACATACGTCCCTGGCCCACTGTGTTTGCTGTTATCAAATCACACATTTTGGACAGCAGTAAGTGTGCTCCGAGAATCTCACACCTATCTGCTAATTGTTGTCAGGGACCTTTTTAATCCCATCAAGCCATTCACCTGCTGTAAATTCTTTTATGCCTTTCCTTGTTCTTAGTCTAAATCCCGGTCTCCTCCTTAAGGCCTACAAGGCCTACCTCAGTGGGCGCCTGCCTTCTCCTGCAGCTTCGCTCAGGCCTCCCCCATGCCCAGTTACAGCAAGCCACACCCTCGCCCTTTCCCGAAGGCCACACATGCTGCCCCTGTGTTGGATGGCACTTGTTCCCGCTTTGATGTGAATGGCAGTTCTCGCCTTCAGTTCTTAGCTCATCTGACACCTCATTAGAAAGGCCTGGTCTGGCCACACCCTCTGAAGTGTATTCCAGGGAAGTCTGTTTACTTTGGGATTACTTGTAGCAATTCGTAACTGTTTGATTATTTATTTGTATAGTCTGGCTGCCCCTCTAGTCTATACCTCCTTGAAACCTGGGTTCATGTCTATCTCATTCAGGGCTGTATTCTCAGTACAAAGTACCATGCTTGGCACTGTAAATATTTATAATTATCTATCTATGGATCTGTATACAGGTAGCTCTACAGGGCTGCCTCCCTCTCTGTCTCCCTCCCTCTCCTCCTACCCCTTCCTCTCTCCCCCCCTCTCTGTACAGCTACCTATCTCTGGATACATAGATAGGTAAACACACACACACTCTTTTTGGAGATCAGAAAGAAGCAGACACACTTTATACAGATACAGGTATAGATATTCACTGTCTGGAATTATTCAGTCAACATTCCTACCCTCTCATCCTTCCATTTTCTCTTCTCATGACTATCTAAGACGATAAGAGTGGGAATTAGGATTCTTGTGGGAGTGGTTAGAGGAGGAGACTTGAAAGTTTGACAGGCAGGTGACATTCATTGACTGTCAGCTGTGTGCCGCACAGCGCTGGATGCTGTGTGCTGGGTTTTACGCAGTCTTTATAGCAAGCTGTGAACTACACTTGTGTTCCCATTTGACAATACAAATGATGCTGGGAAAGTTATTTAATTCCTTAAAGTTGATCAGTGGCATAGCTGGAAGTAGAGACTCCCCCCATCCGTTAGGTAATGACGCCAGTTAAAGGGGTGTGACATGGTGACTGCTAACCAACTTCATGCAGGTTGCAGGGAGCCCTTGCTATGGAGATATGAGCTATGCATATGGGTCTCAGAAGGAGTCATTTCAAATGGCAAGGTAACGCCAGCATGAGCCTGAGAAATGAAAAGTAAGGAAATCATCAGTGTGTGCTGGAGTTCATCAAAACAGAAGGTGAAATCAGAAGATTCCGGTAGCAACAGAAATGTATTTGTCAACAGCATTTTGGGATGAGCTGAAAATTATAGGATACTGTTCTGGGTAAAATGTACCAGTCTCAGACCTTCTTTTCTTGAAGTGTCCTTCATGAAATTTTGGATTAGTGAGAAAGTTGGTAGGCATTATGGAAAGAAAGTTCTATGGTCAAGTAAGTTCAGGAAATCCTATTTTAATTAGAGAGTTTCTTAACTGCAAGAATTCTCAGAGCCTTTATATGCTGGTGCACACCGTCAGTTCCCAAGGCAAGGCTGGGGCATCTCTCTGGACCTATCGTGTCTTCAGACACGCTCGGGACAGTGTTTTTCTGCCTGACATGGCCTCCCAGCAGTGAGCCCTCAGTAAATGGAGTCACAGTGCACTGGATAGTAATGATAAGTCCTTCCCATACACTGTTTTGTTTAAGCCTCACAGCAACCTAAGAGATAGGTTTTCTTGTTCCGAGGAGGCAAGCCCTGCTGATGCTCCACCCACGTGCCCTTGTCCTTCCGTCTGTGCAAGTGGCTGGGTTTTGCATCAGCATTTCTTTGCCTGGGGGTTTTCGCTAGTCTCTGAGACTTGATTCTTGGCCTGTCTCCAAGTCATAAGCACTTGAGAATTAATTTCCCTCCAACCAGTGATGACTATGGGGAGATGGACCAATGCCTCCAGTCCTTACCACTCAGTGAGAGAAATTTTGCTCGAACCTTCTATGCTGGCTGTGTGGGCTTCTACTGCAGTTTTCCAGTGATATGTGCTTGATAAACTCTTTATTATGGACTTCTTTCCCATCCCTCTCTCATATCCCCACTCCCCACTGGTGTTTCCTAAGATTTCCCAAATAAACTATTCACAATTGAATTCTTCACTCAGGTTCTGCTGGTGGGGAACCCAAGCTGAGATATCTCATTTTTTAAAAAGTAAAACACTAAAAATACCCCAGAGTCTCCAAGAGGTTACAGAAGATACCCTGTATCAGTTTATCAATGGTAAAGCCAGTATTTAAATTTAATCAACACATTTACTGAGCACCCACTGTGTGCCTGGCACTGTCCTACATACTGATAGGACAAGATGAAAAAGCACTCTCTCTTTTGAACAATAGGCAGAAATAAATTAGCTCAGGCTGTCTTCAGAGTCTTTGCCCTTTACCACAGTATTCCGCGAATTCTCTAAGGGTGGACTCTTGACCCTTTAGAAACTGGGAGATCCTTTCCATTCCAGACCCATGACGACCTCTGAGTCAGAAGCTGTGATATTCAGCTCCCATACTGCCCTCTAGGTCACACAGAAGTGCACCACATCCAAGTTTGTGATAAATGCTTCTCGGCAAGATTTGCTGACTCAGTGATTTTCCTACCCAGTCTAACATCTCTCTTAATTAATGAGTTGCAATTAGCATTTATAAAAAGAGATCATTCCACAAGGTGAGGCCACTGAGATAACATCTTATTCCAAGGTTGTCCTCCTGGTATGAGTGGGATCATTCAGAAAATGGGCATCTAATAAGCCTTGTGCTGCAGCACTCACGTGCACCTGGTCCAGCTGGGCAGCAGACGCCTGACCAGCACAGGAAGTTCACGGAGTGAACCAGTGCTCCACAACAGCAGCATTTGTTTGTGGTTACAAAGTAGCTATTGGAGTTGCAGGTTTATAAGAATGATTTTTATTCTTCTTCTTTGGGCTATTTTTTAAAATTACTTATTGATTTTGGAGAGAGACACAGAGGCAGGGAGGGGTGGGGGGAGAGAGACAGAGAGAGAGAGAGAAACAGAAACATTGTTTGGTTGCCTCCTGTACATGATCTGACTGGGGATCAAAACTTTCACTTAGGTATATGCCCTGACAGGGAATTGAACCCACAAAGTTTTCAGTGTACAGGACAATGCTCCAACTAACCAAGCCACCCAGCCAGGGCTCTTTGTGTTATTTTCAAAATATTATTATTATTTTTTGTTCATAAGTGACCTCTAGAAGCATAGAGAAACAATTATAGAAATTTGATTTGAAAGGGAAATTAGAAATGATCTATTATTAATACCCCCAGTTCCTTTCTCTTTCCTGCCCTTCCTCCCTTTGCTCCTTTCTATGAGACACTTAAATCACTAAGAGGGAAAATGATGTGTCTAAGGAAATGTGGAGCACTCCTGAAACTAGAACCCACTGGGTTCTTCAAACTGTTATTATACAGATGTTCTTTCCTTGTCCACAAGAAATCTTTTTTTATTGTATTCTTTGTCTCTCTCAGCAGTTCTGACATAAGAATTATCATAGAAGGAAGTTTAATTTGCTAGCTAATGTAAAGCTTTGCATTAGCCACGGATTTGTATCTCCTAGTCCTTGCTTGCTCTCCTCACTCTTAGGATATTCATAGTCTGTTCCAGTAAGTGATTATGATTACTTATTTGCTGGTTTTCACTTTTGCCTTTATTTTTTTAATATAATTTCTGCTTGTTTAGAGTCAAGACCATGTTTATAGTGTTTCTGGCCCTGACAACTCCCCAAAAAGGACCACACACGTACTGGGGCGCAGTCACTTACTGCTGATCAACTAATTTATTCTATCCATATTTTTCCTCTCCGTTTGCTGGGTTTGCAACTTTTGCCCATTCATTTCTTCTCTTGTCCCCTCATGCAGTCAATCAAATGGCCACAAGGAAGGTGTTTGGTGGAAGAAGAGGAAAGGGGTGCTCTACCTAACCCCTAACTGAATACTCCAACCAGAGTAATGAGGGCTTGATTTTATTTGCAGACCACGCCTCAGGCAGTGGTAGAGAAAACAGCGTAAGCAGCCACAGGAGTGTGTTGTTCATTTACATGTTTGGTTAGTCTGTGGCAGGAAGAAAGAATCCACTCATTGTTAATGATAAAGCAGTGACTGACCTTGTTTATGTTCACATAAATCATGTCTCAGCAGGCATTTTCATAGTCTGAGACCAACTTGCTGTGGTTTGCCTTATCTATGAGAGTGTTCATGTTGCGTATGAGCTATTTCATAGAGAGATCAAGAATCGCTGCTTAACTGTAATCCATCTTCATCAGTGAAGCGATATGCTGTAAGGACTTTCTAGACATTATCTGTCACCACGTGGCCATTAAGCAGATGGTTTTTGTGCCTCCCACACTGGTTCTGTGACAGGATGGAGATTTCCATCCGCATCCCCTGTCACTCAGAGTCAATAAGTAGAATCCAGTGAGACCAGTGGAACTGGCAGGTCAATGAGGCCTGCCATTTAAAGTCAGACTTAGTGACCTCCTTGTACTCAGGGACAAATTGGAATGAGGGGTGCAGGCTGAGATTGGAGACAGATTATTTCACTAGGTAGTGCTAAATGTGGGTTGGAACTAGGTGGCCACACAGCACAAATTCTTGCCTAACAGAGCATTGTAACTGCCTGGACCAGTTGGCAAAGGCCATTAGTATAACAAAAGGTTTATGAGCTAAGCCCAAGTTATATTCATTTCCTCATTCCTTCAACACATTATTTGAATGCTACATGTGCTGGACATTGGGGATCTGAACAAAAGGAGACTGAAGTTACATAGCCATTTATTTAGAGGAAGAATGCTGAAATAAGCACATGAGCCAAGGACTTTAATGTCACGAAGAGGGACCTGCAAACTTGTTTTTGATCAGAGCAAGGTTTATGACTTAGCATAACTTTGTTCAGGAGTTCCTAGAAGCACATGGTGCAGGGGCGGTGCGGGGTGACAATGCATCCTTTCGAAGAGACTTTTTGTCCTCTTAGGCTAAAAAGAACTCCACGTCCTCCCATGTTAAAACCAAAGCTGTGACTCACCCTCGGTCAGTAAGGGAAAACCATGATTTTATTGATTCGATGGTGGTGTCAGGCATTACTGATTATACACGAAGATGGGCGAAGACCCTGACGTGAAGAAGTTCATTGTCAGAAATGATTGAGAAATACCTGCATTAAGCTAGGAAAACATGCAAGTACCATAAGATCCGATACTAAAAGGGGTGTTACAGGGATCAGAATGAACCACCGATTGTAGCTACCTTGCAAAAGCACCTGTTGGCAAATTAACCTTTCCTTTCTCACTCAAAATGTCAATAAATCTAATTAAGCTATAGCCTGCAGGCTAAATCTGGTCTACTATTTTTGGAAATAAAGTTCTATTGCAACACAGCCAAGGTCATTTGCTTAGATATTGTCTATTGCCAGTTTTAATACTGCAAAGGCCAAAATGAAGAATTTCAACAGAGATTGTATGGCTTGCAAAGCCTTGGCCCCTTTACAGAAAAAAGGTTGCTGACCTGATTTCGACTATCCAAGTTTATGCTGGTATTAATATGGAGCATCAGAACAAAACATAGCTGAGGTGCACCCGGTGGCAAATTAACCCCTTGCAAACCCATACTTCATTTTCATCCTCTGAGTTGGCCTTAAATTAACTTTGGGCATCAGAATTAAACAGAGCTAAATCCTGGCACCTGAGGCCCTCGTGAAAACGTTTACTGACATAAGATGCAGTGTTCTGCTTTCCGCCTTTATGGAGAGCTAAATCAAGGGGGCCCGTGTGGGAAGGATGGCCTCTATTCTTTGTACACTATAATTGAAGATATAATTCACTGTGTTTCTCAGTCTCTATTCAAAGCTGCTGGCACAAAAATTCTGCTTGAATTTAATTTTAGTATAACGTTGGTCTCTGAATTGACTTTATAGATTTTTACCTGTTTACAACCATCATAACCTAGTATGTTTATCTCTTGCTATAGGTGACAGAAAATGCAGAGGCAATTTCAGAGGTGAACTTAGTAGTAGATTTATTGCAGGTGCCAGGGCTGGCACTAGTATGAGGCAAGAGAAAGGTATAGGGCACAGAATTTAAGGAGGAACTCAGTCTGGGGGCATTGCAAAGGTAGCGTTTGGCCTTAAAACGGATGCCTCCTTGAATTTGGTGCCTGAGGTGCCTCTCTCTTGTCCTGATGCTAACAGATGCTTCATAATACCCATCTGCTCTAATTCCAGATGGTGGGGGTTCTCTCCTAGTTTATTCCAGTGTAATATATGGGCTTTTGCTTTTCTTTTTTCTTTGGACCATGTAAACTGATTCAGTTCCTCCCTGTAGCAGATAGGGGTACAAATCTCAGACTAAACCTGTGGGCACTTGAGTGACCAGAGACTGCCATCTGTCCCCTTTGGGCCCAAATGTCAGGCAGGAGGGAAGCTCAGGCCCATGTGTCAGCTTCCCAGTGGGGGCTCAGCATGAGAAGGAGGATTAGGGAGGATTATTCCAGTGCTCTTCATTGAGCTCAGGTTTTCTTTTTGTGGAAGAGGAGGGAATACTGGACAAAGTTGGATTCGTTGGTCTCCAGTATCGCATGTGCTGTGCCAGGACAGATGGAGGCTGTTACTCTGGAAATGAGAGGAAACTACAGGGACCAAGAAGTTGGTGACATTCAGTGCAATGCTAGCTGCTGATGAGGGGGAGGTTGGGAAGGAAGGCTGGACTGAATTCCAGACTGCTCTGCCCCTTCGATGGTTAGTTCTTAGGAGGAAGGGAGGGAAAAAAAGGAGGACAGAAGGAAGGCTGATGGGAGGGAGGAAGGAGAATGGGGTGGGTGGGGAGAGGGTAGATTAACTAGAGATTAGGCAAAATTTTCTTCAATAGTCAAACCAGGGACCAAAGCAAAACATGCATTTCCCTCATAATCTGAGGCCAGATGATCAAATCTGGCTTCTGGTCTCCAATTTTCAGAAGAGTAAAGATATGTGTGGGGAGGCACTTGATTCAAATGGTCTGGGATTTGGGGAATAACTAGTAGTACAGTTTTATGGGCCTGGTCATAGATTCACCTTGACTTTGCCTTCCTGGTGACAAATAACATATGTGGGATGACTTATTTGTCAGCTAAAAATAGGGCCATCACTTGCCAACAAGCGACGGTTTTAGTTCACAATTCACTTCACAGTTTGCCCCTTTCTAGTCCATTCTTAACTCCTTGAGGATAGATTTATAGCTAATCATGTTTGTATTCCTAGTGTGCCTAGCTTAGTATATTAGTAATAATAAGAGCAATCTCTAATTAATACTTCAGTTGTACCAAGTACAGTGTTAACTGTCATAGATCATTGATTTATCCCTTAAAGTCACCCTATGAGCAGGCCACTGTTACTGTTCCCATTTTATGGTTGGAGAAATTGAGAAACTCTGAGGTAAAGATACTTGCCAATGTTTATTTCCAAATAATGGCAGAGTTGGGATTTGAATCCCATCATTCTGGGTCCAGAATCCTGCCTGTCTTCTAAGTACATGCTTAATTAAAGTTTGTAGTTGAATAAATGTGCCATCAATTTGCACAGGATCTAGGGAATTGGGTGTTGATTTCACTGAAGGGGCTGTGTGTCCGTTAATTGCTTGGCCCGTATCTTTAAAAGAATGGATTAATATTCTCTTGTCCTTCTGTCCTGACCACTCCCTTCTGAGCTGCAAGCCTGATGCAGAGGGGAAGGAGCAAGGCGTTGCCACACAGGGACCGCAGGTGAAGGCAGCCCTGGGCCTTCGGAGCATGTAAAACCCTCATCGGGTTCCTGAGGGCCGAGGAGAGCGCAGCAGCTGCGGGGCACACTGAGGGAGGTGTAGTGTGAGGACACGGTTCGGGACGATTTTTTGTAATACACACATGTCTGGCGAGGTGGGCCCCGGATCATTTGAAGTGTGCATATTTTTGTAGACTTCTCTTTACATTTAAAAAGTGATTATCAATACTCTTTTTTGGGGTGACAGTTTACCCTGGGAAATTTTTCCCATTTTAAGAGTCAGGGACTTGAGGCAGGTTTGAAACCCAAGAGCCTGGGGCTCATCAGTGGGGAGGCTGGGGTCCCAGTCTTGACAGTCTGGCCCCGGGGGCCACGCCTCTCATGAGCACACTAACCGGGTCTGATGGAGAAGCTGGCGGGCCTGCTCCGTGGACACAGGAAGGGGTGTGGTTACTGACCCTAGGAGACCTGGTTTCCGGTTTACGATGGGACAGTCCATGAGCAGAAGGGAAATTGCTCTGGCTGGGGCCCAGAACTCTGGCTGATTGATAAGAGGAGAATTTGCTGAGGATAATCTTGTATTAGTCCCTGTTGTAGGGCTTCGCAAACATGATTTAATCTGGATAGTCATCTATGAAATGGTTATTAAAATCTCTGTGACTTTTCATGTTCTGAATTGTTTTTTGATGAATTTTTACTTTTAATGATATTTAATTGATCAGTCTTTTGGAGGAGGGTCCAGCGCCTTTTGTGTCAGAAGAAATTTTTACCTTCCCCAATGTCCCTGATGTTTCTTTTTAGAGGCTTTATATTTACCTTTGACATTTCAGGCTGAGATCCATCTCAGACCAATTCTGCGTATAGTGTAGGTAAGAGTTGAGATGACTTCCTTTCCCTTTACAGACATCCAGTTCTTCTAGAATCATTTGTTGGGGAGAGCTTTCTTTCCACATGGACTTGTATTGGTGCTTTTGCTATAAATCAAATGAGTGTATATGTGTGGGTTTGTTTCTGAAGTCCAGTTTCGTTATTCAGCTTGTCCTTGTCTAGGCTGTAATACACTCTATTACCATACTTAACACATGAAGCTTTATAGTTTTTTCATAAAATGGGTGTTATATTTTGTCAGACTTTTTTCCTGACATCTCTTAAAATGGTCATATGATTTTTCTCTTAATTTGTTAATGTGGCGAATCACATTATTGGTCTTCATTTGTTAGACTGATCTTGTTGTCTTAGTGGGATAAACTCCACTTGGTCAGGATGTATCATCCTTTTTATGTACTTTGTATTTATTTTATTGGTATGTATTTAAGGATCATTTTGCCCATGTTAATGAAGTGTATTGATCTGTCATTTCTACTTCCTTCTATTTCTCCTCCTTTTCTTCTCCTTCTAATGACCTTCTCAGGTTTTGGTGTTATGATTATTCTGACATCATAAAACAAATTGGAAAATGTTTCCTCTTCCTCTATTCTCTAGAAGGGTTTGTGTAATATTAATATTATTTATTTTTGAAATGTTTAAATGTTTGTTAGAATTCTCCATTTCCAGTGGAAACCATGTAGACCTCCAATTTTCTTTGTAAAGATGTTTTTAATTGAAGTTTAAATATCTTTAACAGATATATGACTATGTAGATTTTCTACTTCTTCTTGCGTCATTTTGAAAAAGCATTTTTAAATACTTTTATTTAACTAGTTTATTTAGTTTTCAAATTTGTAAACATCATATTATTCATTATATTCTTTAATTATCCTCTTAATGTCTGTGGAACCTGTAGTTATATCTATTATATCCAAGAACTGTAGGTGTTAAAAAGTTAGTATCCCATCTATTTTATTTTAGACACATTGAGTTCCTTTATGGTTAGGAATAGGCCCTTTCTTTCCCTCTTCAAAATATTTGTCAGGCTCTCTCTTAGCCTAAAAAAATTCCCCTAACCAAAACCTGTGTCTCTTTTCACCTGAATGTCTGCTACTCAACTATTAGGATTCAGAATAAATGTGAAATCCTTACTGATATTCACATCACAGCATTTTCCATGCATATACAAATCCAGGTGCACATGCATGTACTATACACATAAACACAGAGCTATTTAATGCTTTTACTTTGTAGCACTTTACCAAATTATTAATTTGTTGAAATTATTATAGAACATTTATATTGCTTCTCTCTCCTGTTGGACTATAAACTCCATCAGGGCTGGTCTTGTATTGTTCCTGTTGATTGCTGAATACCCAGTACCTAGCACAATGCTTGGCACATCATAGATGCTCAATGCACCATGGTTGAGTGAATGAACTTACCTACATGATTCTCCACAAGGGGAAATAATTTGTTGTCTGTGGAAAGTCTCTTAATTAATTTTAGCCTTGTTAGAGGGCAGTGTGAAGGCTGAAAAAATTGGTGGGGGCCTGATTAGGAAGTGTCTTGACTAACAATTTATGGAATCCAGACATTTTTCTGTTTTATTTTTAATATTTTTCTCTCTCTGTCCCTGGTGTGTTTTTTGTTTACACTCAATGCCTGGGGGGCAGAGGGACTGGCATTGGTAATGAGAGGAGATGCTGAGAACTACGAGGCAGGGGTGTATGGGGGTGAGGAGCTCTAACCAGAGTCCCTCCACCTCAGTCCTTCATAGGATTAACAGAGGATTTGTGTATTGGGGTTATGTTGGTGTGGGAGGGAGAGCAGGAGGAGTGGAGCCATTCACTTTTTTTCCTCTAGTTGGATATCACATCCTATAAAAGAATCCTACCTATGAATCTTCACTCTTCAGACAGGGTCACTAATTTAGAAGAAATGGACCAATGGGCCCTAAACTTCAGCCTTCCCTGCACTCTATTCTCTACCCGCTGATTTGTGGAATTATAGCCTTTTCTCTTTCCATCCCTTAAACCATGTTCAAAGGAGCTTATGTGGTAAATTCCAGAGTGAAGCTGATTGATCAGCTTGTAGAACATAATGGATCAGAGGGCTGCCCCCTCCTTCTCCAACTGCCTTCCTGATGCGCTTCATGCGGCTGACGCCCAGAGCATGCAGGGGCTCTTGCACGTGGGCTGGGTGGGTGCAGGAGGAGAGAGTCTCTGTTTGCTCCACCAGGACATAGATGCTGGTGAGCCTCACTGTGCTGGAGAGGAGGCCCTGTCTGCAGCACGGCTCAGAGGAACTCGGGCTCCTCCAAGTCCTTGCAGAGCGTCTGCTTGTGCAAGAGGTAAATTGAAGGAACTGGGAGCCTAGCCAGTTCTCTGCCTCTGCCATGATCCCCAGTAAGATTCTGGTCTACCACCACCCACCCGACAGCACCAGCGCAGAGCTTTATAGGCCCACCAGACGTCGCAAAAAGTCCCTGGGCGATTTGTTCCATAAAGGCTACCGGGTGAGGTCTGGGCCCGCCGCTCCTGAGAAGGAGGAACCGCAGAACTTTTGGCAGTCGTTGATGTCTTGCTGCAGGGTTTGCACTTCTTGGGGTAAGGTCCCTCCTAAGCCCGGCACTTATCTCCCCCAAGTATCCCATGTTTCTGGAGGCTGCCTTAGAAAGACATGGCGTCCCTACGGGCTGGATTTAGGGTAACGTCCAGGGGACAGGTGATAGCCTTCTCTGTTGCCTTTGCTTGCCATGCCCCCTGAACTCATAGGTACTGGGCCAGGCAGAAATCCTCTCCTTCCTTTTTAGATGAGTGTGACTATTCTCTAGAGTTTCTAAATGTTTTTGAGATATTAAAAAATATATTTCAGAAATGTTGGAGAAAGCTAGGCAAATGATGGGAACAGCCTCCTTATTTATTAAGTGGTAACAATTTCCAGTGAGTCAGTGTTTTCAGAAGAGGCATTTAGAACTATCGTCAGCGCCCATACGTTATGTCAGAGACAACATGCCTTTTTGGTTTGCTTTCTTCTGTCCTCACGTTGGGCAATGAAAGTGTTACCCAGGCTGTCCTGGGTGGTGCTTCATTAGTCTCACCCAGCAAAGATTATGAGACATCCTCGGGGAACATTTTCTTGTTCAACTGCTTTCTGGTAGGCATTTGTTTTTATTTGGATACCCATAATTTATAGGAATTTGAGATAATTGGCTTACATATGTACATTTCTGGACCTAAAATTCCCAGTCTTAGGAAGTCTTATTTCCAGAAAGGTTAATGTCAGCACTGGCTTCTTTCAAATGAAGTGTAATCGTGTTGGAAGCCAGTTTAGGATTTCGATGTGGATAGGCTCCGCTCCAATTACCTTTGCATTCTCCGCTCATGTACAGCAAGATTGTATGCAACAACTTGTAGGTGAATTGTAGTCGATCTTTTCCATTAGTACTGACATGAAAGGCTTCCTTGGGCTGAATATCTGCAAGGACTTCTTCTGGAATTCAAATATTCACGTCCCATGTCTGTGACCTTAGATCTGCTGATCATATCGTAATGTTTTGTCTTTCTTCACTTCAAGAAGGAGCTGCTTTGTGCTTTATGACATCCAGCACTGCTGGGCGGGGGGCGGCTGTTAAAGCGGTGGGAGGGAGGAGCACGAACAATGGGATTGCTAAGCTAAGGGAAAGGAGACCATTTTTTGAGAAAGAGCTGAGCAACTGACTACAACCACAAATTTAACTTATTGTACAATTTTCCTTCTTACATTTCCTCTGAGAGGCTTTCTCCTACATCCATTATCATCTTCCATGGCGAGTGCCAGCGTCACTGGTCTAGAGGATGATGGACACAGTGGTGAGTGGGGGGAGGTGCCTGCTGCTGTGGAGCTGACCTGCTGAGGGAGACAGGCAGGAATCATCTAAACGAGCACCAAAGACCATTTTAGGTGTAATAAATACTGTAGAGGAGAGCAGGGGCAAGGGTGGCCTGAGCACATCTATCTGAGCTCATGTCAATTGAGTCAGCCTTGCAAGAATCCAGGGGAAGAACATTCCAGAAAGGAATGGAAGGGAGAGCCCTGAGCTGGGAAGGAATTGGGGAGTGTTTCAGGTGCAGAAGCACAGTGCTGAGGGTGTGAGGACCAGGAGAGGGGAAATAAAGTGAATAGACACTAGATCATGTAAAGTTTCCAGAGCAAGGCGAGGAATCTGAACTTTTTTTTCAGTGTGATGGAAGCAACCTGAGGGCTTTTAAGATTTTATTTATTTATTTTTAGAGACAGGGTAATGGAGGGAGAGAAACATCGATCGGTCACCTCTTGCCCACCCCTACTTGGGGAGCTGGTCCACAACCCAGGTGTGTGCCCTGACCGGGAATCGAACCAGCAACCTTTTGGTTTGTGGGACAACACCCAACCCACTGAGTGGAGAGGGAAAAAATGAGTTATTTCATAGATATTTAAGAGATAAAATCAATAAAAATTTATTTCCCTACTTTATGATTCTCTTATTCATCTCACTGCACGTGTGTGACATATGTGAATGAATGAATGAACAAATGAACGAACAAATGAATGAGTGAATCATAATCCCACTTTGAATATCAGCTGATGTTCAGTATCTATCAGACAGGAAGTGGGATTGGAATACGGTGGGGGAGAAATGGGGAGGCCCCATCTCACTCTGTGTTGGGTCTGAGAAGCCTGTCAGTGACTGGGCTGGGCCTGGGAGGCGGGGGTCCTGTGATGGCAGCTGGGTGCAGGGCACAGTCTGGAGATGCCCCCCTGTGCTGTGTCTGTCTCCTGTCCTCGCTTTGAGCTCAGGCTGCAAGGCCAGATGACCATGACCTTGTCAGCCATCACAACAATAATTGCTCCTCAGGATTTGTGTGGGGGTGGAAAGATTGGAAATGACAGAGGTTTATTTGAACCTTTCAGCTTTTTGGATTTAAAGATTAAGGAGTTAGGGAAAATGAAAAACAGCAAATTGGAAAATCCTGGCAGGCTTCCCACCATGGTCTGGGATATGTTTGCTTTTGTGTTTTCTCAGTCTCCAGTGGGTCTTTGCTGCTTGCTGGTGTCTGAGTCCTTTCTGTCCTGAGCAGTGAATTATTTACCATTTACCTGTGCATCCCTCTGTGTCCATCAGTAGGACAATTCTGCTTCTATCTGAGGAGTTCCCAAATCCCTTAGCCTGTCCAGTGCCACAGCTACGATTTCATGGCATTAGTTCTCAGAATGACCCTAACCTGATGGCTCAGGTCCCGGGTGCCAAGTTTGACCCTCTGAAGGGACAGAAGTGGCTAGGGTCCTCCCTGCCCAGAGCCGCTGGCCTCAGGTTACTGAATCTTTACTGTGGGCACCGGGCTCAGAGCCAGAGGACATGCACTCAGTCCTGGCTTTATAACAACAGCAACCAAATATTATGAATATAAGTAGAAACTTTAATGTAAATATGATAGAAAAATTTAAAACTGGAGAAAATTAAAGAAATCCAAAGCTCCAGCCTTCACAACACAACCACTTTTAACATTTTATGCTTTTCTTCTAATTTTAATTTTTCATATACCTATATTTTTTATAGTTTAATCAGAGAGAGCATGTACTTTATATCCAACTTGTTTTTTCTTTTCAGTTTTTCAATTTGGGTGGGTTTTTTTTTGTGATAAAAATGCATAACGTAAACTTTTTTCTTACCTACTTATAAGCGCTCAGCTCAGTGGCGTGGATTGCGTTCAGTGTCACGAGCCAGCTCCAGAGAGGCCCCTCCCGCAGGTCCGAAGCGCTGTGCTCACTGACTCCCTTTGCCCCCGCTTCTCAGCCTCTGATAAACGTAGTTCTACTTTCCATCCTTTCTTTACCTTAACTTTCGATCCTAAGCATTTCTCACTGTTACATCATTTTTCAAACTTGTATAATATCCCATAAAGAAGATGGACTGTATATAAGAGACATTTTTTTAGATTATGAAGCTGTTTTCTATTTTTATTGTTTAATGAATAATTTTGCAATAAACATCTTTGTTCCTGTAGCATTTTTTCATATTTTGTTACATTTTCTTAGGCTACATTTCCAGAAATGGAATTAATTTGATTTATAATGTGGAATTACTTTCTGAAAATGCTGTATAAACCCAATTCCACCATCAAATTATAAGACTGTTTCATTGCAGAGTCAGCTCTAGTAAGCAAAACACATATATTGCTAGTTAAGTAGAATAAACATATTGTTATTGTAATTTTGTTTAATATGCATTTATTTATTTCAACCAAGTATAATACTTTCTAATGATTGTTCACTAGTTACTTTTCCTATTTCATGATGTGTCTGTTTATGATTTTTGTTCCTATTTATGAACTAGGGGTATAATATTTTATATACATGCTTTTGACATTACAAATAATTTATCCTAATTATATCATATTTAATTAAATTATTCTTCTGTTATCTTCATTACTTTCTCGATATGTAGAATTTTAATATTTTTATGATGTCTGATCTGATATTTAAAGTTTTTATGATTCCTTTCACCTCTGAGTTTAGAAGTTCTTCTCTTCAGCCCTGGCTGGTGCGGCTCAATGGATTGAGCACCGGCCTGCGAACCAAAGGGTTGCTGGTTTGATTCCCAGTCAGGACACATTTCTGGGTTGCAGGCCAGGTTCCCAGTGGGGGTTGTGTGAGAGGCAACCACACATTGATGTTTCTCTCCCTCTCTCTCTCCCTCCCTTTTCCCTCTAAAAATAAATTAAATCTTAAAAAAAAATTCTTTTCTTCAGAAGGCAAATAAATATATAATTACATGTTCTTCAGTTTTTCTCTGGTATATTACTTACATTTAATTTTAATTCACCTCCATTTAATTTCAAGTATGGTATGAAGTGGCTGTTTAAGTTGATATCATTGTTAATCGGTCACTCCATCATTACATAATGCTTGTTTCCCTTTTAATTTAGATGACTTCTTTTGTTGTGTATTAAAGTCTTCCCTACATAATACAGTGGATTTTGTAATTTCTTATTCTATTGTTTTGTGGTAAACGTGGCCTATATGACTTCTACATTTTGGAAATTGGTAGTGTTTTTATGGTCTATTACATAGTTTTTGTGACTGTTCAATAGTTATTAAAATTATTAAAAACTATTATTATTAAACTAGTGTTCCTAGTTTACTAATATATGTGTTTATCTGTCCATTCATTCAGATAGATATGTATAAACCTATTGCAGGGAATTAAATGCTATGCAAATATTCTATATATGTGCTTATATTTTGCCTAGTTTTTGGAAAATGAACGTTATAGTCTCTCACTGTGAGTGACATTGTCAAGTTTTTGTTTCCCTGCATTCTTGTCAGATTTTGTTTTATATATATCTCAAAGGTATATTCTTAGGTATATAGAATTTTTTCACTGTTACATTTTCTTGGTGGATTGTTTCTTTATCAATATGAAGTATGACTTCTTGTGATAAATTTCCACAGGAGCTGCTACTTTATTTGATATTGTTATTGCTTTGTTTGCCTTTTATGCTAAGCATTTTTCTGGCATGTATTTTCCAGTCTTTCATTTCTAACTTTCCTTTGTGTTTTGTTTTTGGTGTATCTCACAAACAGCATGCATCTGGAATGTGTTATTGCTGTCTTTATACTATCTGAGAGTCTTTGTTTCTTAGTAGATGAATTTAACCCATTCGATGTTGTTGTGTTTACTAGTGTATTGGGGCTCTTTTTGCTGTTGCAATAGTATTTTCTAGTGAATATGCTTTTTGGCTATATTTTCCCACAATTCTTTTCCTTTAGTTGGTCAATAATTTTTTTGGTCACCTTTCCCCTTCTTCGATTTGGAATTTGTAATTCCAAATATATCCTTGAGTTTTTATACACATTCTTAAAATTTTCTGTTAATATGTATAATTAATAGTATCTTTCCCTGAAGCAAGACAAGAACTTTAGCACATTTTTGATACCTCCATTACTCTCTCCCCTTTACACCTTTATTTTCCATCTAGTATCATCTAGAGGATTTTAGATTATTCTTATTGTTTATTTTTATAATATTTTGCTAGCACATAAACTAATCAATTACTTTTACTCTTTTCCTACTTTGCTTCTTATATCTCACCATCTTTAAATTTATTTTTCTTCCACTTGGTGAGGTATGTATTTCTTCATTCAAAATAATTTCTCCCAGGGATGATGGAGGTATCCTTCCTTTGTTTTCTTGCATTCAGTGCATCCAAGATAATTATGACAGTAATTTGATTCTCACTGCTTTGATTGTTTTATATTATCACACTGATTTCCTGAGATGTCATCAGTTAAATTTTAAAAGACCTGTATCTCATCTAGGCATATCTGAGAATACAGGTTATCCTTTGTTCTAGGAAACTTTCTTCTAATATTACTGAAAAATTTTCTGGCTTCCTATTGCATTTATTTTCTCCTCATGGAAACTCAATTACATAAATGTTGAAAATTCTGCTCCTTTCTTCCATGTCTCTTAATTTTATTCTGATACTTTTTAATCCCTCTGTTTCTTTGTGAAGGGATCTCTGTTAACCCAACCTTGCAGTTTGTATGTAGCTATGTCCATTCTTCTGTTTAGTTGGTCTTTTAAGATTTTGATGTTTAGAGTTTTACATTCTAAGATATTCCATTGATTTTTGTTGAGTTGACCTCTTCTCACAAACTCTTTATCAATTAAACTGTTTCTAAAATCATTGCTTTGTTAATGATGTATCCTCAGCTGTCAGTTTGGTAGAATATGTATCTGCCTTCAAAGAAAGTTTGACTTTCCTCAAATGTTTGGTGATTTTTGATATTGTGCTTTTCTTTGAATTTGAGATGTTCTATTAGCCAATATGCAGATGCTGCCTTTGCTTGTCTGGGGAGCTCCGGGGGGTGCGATAGAGCATTTCGGTGCAACCGCTGGTCTTGCAGCTGTGAACACAGGGGTTACCGTTCACTCAGGATGTTGCTTTACCCACTAAAATGCCCACACTTACTGCGTCACACTAGGTGATCTTGTTTGGCACCCCAGTGGTTCAGTCAGTGCCCCAGCCTCCCAACTCTCCAGTGCCAGGCAACTCCTGTCATCTTTCGCACATTCGTTTTCTTCTTCGTTATGATCTCCTGGTCCCACTACCCCCACCAACCTCAATCTTTGTGGAATTTCTCATCAAAATTTATTGACCAAGGATGTTTCTGATATTCTGTTGTTATTATCATGCAAATAATAGATATATTTAGAACTGTATATAAATACACATGTATTTATATGTATTCTTACTGTATGTGTTGTACAAATGCAAAGTTAGGTTTCTCTGCTCTGCCAAGTGAACTTCTGACAGGATATCCACTCTTTATCTACAACATATGGTTTTCTCTTATGTGCTGTAGCTTCCTCCTCCATTTTTTGGTCCTTATGGGGTTTTATTGATTCCCCCCCTTTAATAATACGTTAGTAAAGTTTTGAGAGGCTGCAGAGATAAACCATTCTGTTCAATCTGCTATGCTTAATCAGAATGCTCCAGATAATTATTTTAATCCACTGGTGAATTATACATGTTGGTATTTTTATGTAGAATTTTAGCATCTCTAATCCTAGTGAGATTATTTTTCTTTTGCACATTGAGAGTCAGTTTTTGGTACCAGGTTTATGTTTATTTTATAATACAAGTATAGGAGCTTTCCATTTTTTTGCATTATGATGGTTTGACATTTCAAGAATATGTATGTGTTTTAAAGAATTGAATAATAAATTATATGGGTGCAAAGTCTTTGAGGGGAAGCTACTAATAAATTTTACACAATGGAATTCTATGCAGCAGAAAGAAAGACGGAGCTCCTACCCTTCATGGAACTGGAGAGCATTATGCTAAGCGAAATAAGCCAGGCAATGAAAGACAAATACCATATGATCTCACCTTTAACAGGAACCTAATCAACAAAACAAACAAACAAGCATAATATAACCAGAGACACTGAAATTGAGAACAGGCTGACAGTCACCAGAGGGGAGAGGGGAAGGAATTTCAGGGGAAAAGGGGAAGGGTTTAGAGCAACAAGTATAAAGGACACATGGACAAAAACTGGGGGGGGGGGGGAAATGGGAGGGGGGTGGGGAGGGCTGGGGCAGTGGGCTGGGTTGGGAGTAAAAGACAGAAAACTGTACAAGCACAACAATTAAAATTTTAAAAAAATTCAATTTATATTTCAGTTGTTATTCTATAATGGTTTTTTGTGAGTATTAACTTTCAGAGTTTACATTTTTTAGAAAGTTGTTCCCACTCACTGTGTTTTTAAAATCTTATTACTATATATTTTGCCTGACCTTTTTTCTATTTGTTTTTTTAATTGGATCTGCCCATTCTTCATCTTATTTTGTTTGTTTTCTTTATTGTTGTTGTTGTTTACCCCCACAAAGTGATTTGGAACTTTTTATCAATTATAAACCCTGATATAAAAATCATATTTCCCCTAGTTTTGTTAAAAGTACTTTTTCACTAAAATCTTAAGGTGACTGCATTATTTCATAAGCAGTCTCTCAATATACTGTTGATTTTTTTTATAGTTGGCTAGCATGTTTTAAAAAATTAATAATAGTAAAGAGCCAGTTTCATGTTACTCAAGTAATTATACTCAGGTTGAGAGAAATTTGCTATTTGGTGAAAATCTTAAAACTTGGTCCCTTTGGCACACTACTAGCCATAATAAATGATATATCAAGATGGATTAACAAGTTAGATGTTAAAAGGAGAAAAGACACCCGAAACCAGTAGTTTCGAAACTTGGCTGCGCACTGGCATCATCTGGGGAGCTATAAAAAATTCCCACACCCAGGTTGCATCACAGACCAATTAAATCAGAGTGTCTGGGGGTGGGACACATCAGTCTTACAATGCCCAGGTGACTGCAGTGGCCTCAAAGGCTGGGACCACTGCTCTTCGGCCTTGTAATTTCAAAGTGTGGTCTCTGAACAAGAGCGACACATGGAGGTGATTAGAAATCAGAGTATCAGGCCCCATCTTGGCACCACAGAGTCGTAATCTGAATGGTAACAAATCCCGATGATTCCTGTGCACATGCAATTTGAAAGCAGGTCTCTGAAGCGGGTGTAGCAAACTAGGCCCATGGTCTGTTGGTCTGAATAAAATTTTACTGGACTACATCCATACCCATTTGTTTACGTACCTTTTACAGCAGAGTGGGTAG
The DNA here is from genome assembly GCA_004027475.1 of Anoura caudifer. Classification (NCBI taxonomy): domain Eukaryota; kingdom Metazoa; phylum Chordata; class Mammalia; order Chiroptera; family Phyllostomidae; genus Anoura; species Anoura caudifer. The sequence goes on along the minus strand of PVKU01000743.1, from coordinate 266,958 downwards.
TTGTGACACAGCCTAAAATATGTACTGTCTGCTCACTTACAGAAAAACTCTGCAATGCTTTTCAGCCTCGATGGCTCATTAGAATCACACCAGAGCTCTCACACCCTCTGCCTGCCAGTAGCCCAGGCCCTTTGAGTCAGAATGGGGGAGGCTGAAGTGAGACCCAGGTATCAGTAATTCTTAGAGCTTTCCAGATGATTTAAATGTGTAGCCAAGGTTTAGAACCACTGCCCTCAATGTACATAGAGAAAATGTAGATGCATTTTCTTAAAAAATCTTTTTTTATGTTGGTGGTGGCCATTTTTGAATATTGAAAATAATAAAACAGTAATGGAAAGACATACATTTGACCATATAACAAAATTTAAAAATCAAAAAGGAAGACTCACCTTAAGCAAAATTTTAGACATAGAAAAAAAACTAAGGGAAGACTTCTGGCCAAGATGGAGGTGTAGGTAGACACACTGTATCTCCTCGCACAACCAGAATAAGGACAACAAAAATTTAGAAACAAAAAAAAACTCAGTACTACAGAAAATTGAACTGTGTGGAAGTCTGATAACCAAGGAGTTAAAGAAGAAACGTTCATCCAAACCAGTAGGAGGGGCAGAGTTGGGTGGCCGGGTAGAAAGGACTCATGGCAAAGCAGCGGCTGGCAGACCCCGAGCATGGAGGCGGCAGCGGGCAGACCCAGCAAGGTGGCGGATTGTGGATTGGCTTGGCGCACAAGGAGGCTGGTGGACCAGGCAGTCCCACATTTGTGCACAAATAAACCAGCAGAAACTGGGGAGCGAGGCAGACCATGCAACCCAGGGTTCCAGTGTGGGGAAATAGAGCCTCAAAACACTGATTGAAAACACCTGTGGGGGTTGAGGGTCCAGGAAAGACTCCCAGCCTCACAGGAGAGTTCGTTGGAGAGACCTACAGGGTCCTAGAATGTACACAATCCGCCCCCCTCAACCAGGAATCAGCACCAGAGGGGCCCAGTTTGCTTGGGGGTAGCAGTGGAAGTGACTGAAATCTGGCAGAGAGTGGAGCAAGTGCCATTGTTCCCTCTCAGACCCCTTCCCCACATGCAGTATCACAGCTCAGCGATCTGGGTTACCCTGCTCTGGTGAACACCTAAGGCTCCGCCCTTCACTATGTAACAGGTGCGTCAAAACAACAACAAAAAAATGGCCCAAACAAAAGAACAGATCTAATCTCCAGAAATAATGCGACTAAATGATGAAGAGCTAGCCAACCTATCAGATGCACAGTTCAAAACACTGGTAATCAGGATGCTCACAAAATTGAATTTAGTCACAAATTAGATGAACAAATGAAGGCTATGCTAAGTGAAATAAAGGAGAATGCGCAGGGAACCAATAGTGATGGGAAAGAAACTGGGACTCAAATCAATGGAGTGGAACAGAAGGAAGAAACAAACATCCAATTAGAAAAGAAGGAAGAAACAAGAATTCAAAAAGATGAGGAGAGGCTTAGGAACCTCCAGGACATCTCTAAATGTTCCAGTATCTGAATTATAGGGGTACCAGAAGGAGAAGAGGAAGAGCAACAAGTGGAAAACTTCTTTGAACAAATAATAAAGGAGAACTTCCCCAATCAGGCAAAGGAAATAGACTTCCAGGAAGTCCAGGAAGCTCAGAGAGTCCTAAAGAAGTTGGACCCAAGGAGGAGCACACCAAGGCACATCATCATTACATCAGCCAAGATTAAAATGAAGGTGAGACTCTTAGAAGCAGCAAGGGATAAGGAGGCAGTCACCTACAAAGGAGTTTCCATCAGACTGTCATCTGACTTCTCAAAAGACACCTTACAGGCAAGAAGGGGCTGGAAAGTATTCCAAGTCACGAAAGGGAAGGACCTACATCCAAGATTGCTCTATCCAGCGAAGCTGTCATATAGAATGGAAGGGAAGATAAAGTGCTTCTCAGATAAGGTCAAGTTAAAGGAGTTCATCATCACCAAGCTCTTATTATATGAAATGTTAAAGAGACTTATCTAAGAAAAAGAAGATAAAAAATGTGTAGTAAAATGATAGCAAACTCACAATTATTAACAACCACACCTAAAACAAAAACTAAGCCAACAGCTATAACAGGAACAAAAACACAGAAATGGAGATCACATGGAGGGTTAGCAACAGGGGAGTGGGAGGAGGAGAGGGGGGAGAAGGTACAGAGAATAAGTAGCATAGATGGTAGGTAGAAAATAGACGGGGGAGGGTAAGAATAGTATGGGAAGTGTAGAAGCTAAAGAACTTGTAAGTATGACACATGGACATGAACTAAAGTGGGGAATGTGGGTGGGAGATGGTTTGCAGGGTGGAGGGGAGTGAAGGGGGAAAATGGGACAACTGTAATAGCATAATCAATAAACTATATTAAAAAATTAAAAAAAACTAAGCAAAATTTAAAAGAAGAATGACAAACTATGGGAGTTAATGTATAGCATAAAATATCCTCATTATCAAAGAGCTCAAATATATGAATAAGAAAAGATGAACACACAGATAAACTGGCAGAAGCCAGTTTATTTAAAGCAGAAAATAAAATGACTTAATAATTATATGAAAAAATAATTAGATGGGTGGGTGGGCTGGGATGGGAGTAAAAGACAGAAAATTGTACTTGAACAACAATTAAAATAAAATTAAAAAATAGTAATTAACTTTATTAACATAGAAAGGCAAAATAAAGTAGTGATGAGTCCCTGCATGGAGCTGGAGCTTTTTGGACTGGGACTGTTCATTCCCCCATCTCTCTGTCCTTCCTTTTTTTTAAAAAAAAACTACAATACTTAATACAGTGCGAATACTGGCAAAGGAGCATTTGTGTATTGATAGAAATGCAGATTGTTAGAGTTTGGCGAGATGGTCACAGTGTTCAAAGTGCTTACTTAAGTTGAAAGTGCTTGACATTTAAAATTTGGCCAGTGTGTATGCCAGGGTAGTGGTTACGAGCTGGGGTTTTGTAGAGTTAGACAAATTTGGGTTGAAATATGGCCCTGTTGCTTACCAATTGTGTGCTGGACATTCTGTTTATCCTTAACTATTTTCTTCTGTTTAATGGATTAAATAAGATATTGTGAAAGGTTTTGGAATGTGGGTAGTAATTAAAAATAGACTTAGGTAGTAATTGATTTACAACACTGTCAACATCATCATTTCACCAATAATTTAAAATAACAGTAACATTATATACTGTGTGTGTGTGTTTCTGTTTGTCTTGTTGGCTTTTCTGTGGGGTTGTATACCACCCTATGCTGTCGTAATTGTGTAGCTTCACATGATGAAATGACTGTTCATTTACTGAGAGCACAATCTACCTACTGTGCTACCAGAATACTTTGTCTTCTAGTGCACCCAGGCAGCTTTGAGCAGCCGCCTGTGTCCGTGAGAGAGGAAGGAAACTACATGTTGAGCTCCAGCTGCACCAGTGGCCTCCGTCCATCCCAGGGGGGACTCTGTAGCTGGGTGGCCCTTCAGAGCTGCCCTAAGTTGAGACAAGGCAGCAGGACTTTGTTCCCACATTTACTAGGTTTGGGAGCCAACTCTGACTGGGGTGCAACCTTGGGCAAGACCACTCCTTAAGAGCTAGGACAGGTAAAGATCCCTGCAGAAGGGATCTGGATTGCTCCCCACAACCTCCACCACAGCTCCTGAGTGGTACTCATCTAACACTGTTGCCTATGATATGATATGCTGGTATTTTATTTGGGATTCTTATATTTAGTCATTAGTGTAGTGAGCATGCCTTTTTCTTTGAATGTGTGGGCAACTTGTGTTCAGCCAATGCCAGCTTTCTAAACCTATATAGAGTATGGAAAAAAGAAAGATTTTTATTACTACGTAAAAAATATTGACTATAGAATCAAAGACTGGGGAAATTTACTATTTCTTGATAGTTTGGAAGAACTCACTTGTAAAACCATCTAGACCCTGGTACCTTTGGGGGAGGGCATAATTCATGTTTTTTGGTACATACACATTTTGTTCACAAATCTGTCATGGCCATTTTCTATTTCCCTAGAAGGTCATTATATTACAGATATGTTGAATTATATGGGGTAAGTAATAAGAATATAGGATTATAAAGCAGGGAATATGAATAATTTGTTACTTAGGCACTGACCATCCTACCTCTCTCTGGTCTTGGCCTCCTTTATGTAATCTGAGTTGTTGTCTGTGCTCCTCTGGGCCCTTTCTGGGGATAGCAGAGTGACCAGTGGTTAAGGCTGTTCTCCAATAGGCTGCTTTGTATTTTCTGAGAGCATCAGCCCTGACCTCAGAGCTCTTGGCTTTTCCCTTCAGTAAGTAATGTGTAGTTCCCAGTGCACAGTATCTGACCTTTAGTTCCCTGTCATCTAATGCATTCTCAAGTCTAATTTATTTGTTCAATTTGAGCAGGTATTTATTGGGCATCCACCTTATGCCAGGCACTAACTTAGGTCTATAAACTATAGCCATGAACAAAACAAATGTAAGTCCCTCCCCTCATAGAACTGATAATGTAGCTAAGTGGAGAGAAAGCAAATTACATAAATAAGATGCATGTGCTTTATCCTAAGGAGAAAAGAAAATCAGGCAAGAGAAATAAAAAGACAGGGATGTTATTGGAGGAAATGGACTCTTTTGTGGTGTTATAGGAAAAGAATTTCAGGGACACTCCCGTAGGAGGAGTTTAGTGAGAGTGGCAAGATTTATTGGAGTGAAAAGTGACAAGTGACGGTACATTCTCAGAGAGGGAGAGAGAGCAGGCAGGCTAAGTTCCCATATATTTCCTTGGGTTTGCAAAAGAGCAGGCTTACTTTCAAACTATCCAGTCTCTTTCCTGGATTTTCCAGGGCCTCATGCCCTTCTCCAATCTGATCCTTTTCCCAGAGTTTCCCAGGCTAGTGCCTCCCCCTTTTATGGTCTTCATTTTGGCTTCTATTGCACATGCACTTAGTAAAATGGAATTTCCCTTTGTGGCTTTCCTCCTTCCCCTGTTAACCCGGCTGGATGACACCGGTTCCCCCCCAGGATGAATGTAAAGCAGGATGTTGTACAGAAAGATGCTGGGGTGACTGTGAGGCTGCTGTTTCCCAAGTTAATGAGGCTTAGTTTGCTCCCTTCTCTTTCATTAATAACTAGCTGCCTACTCTAACAGGGGCAGAGTGAGGGCAGAGTTCCAGTTTGGATAGAATAAACAGGGAAGGTCGCACTAAGATAGTAATACCCGGTAAATACTGAAGGAGGTGAGGCTAGTGAAGCATGTGGACCTCTGGGCAAGAGTGTTCAGGTAGAGAGAACAGCGTGTGCAAAGGCCCCGAGGCAGGAGCATGCCTTCCCAGTCCAGATCACTGAAGAAGGACAGATCCAAGGGAAAATAGTATGAGGGGGAGGAGGAGGCCATAAGGACATGAGGGTAGCCTTGCTTTAGGTCCTTGAAGGACTTTGACTTTGAGTGAAATGGAGAATTGGAGCACTTTGAGCAGAGGAGTAACATGGTCCATTTTACCTTTTAACAGGCCCACTCTGGCTGCTGTGCTGAGAATAGACCGAAACGGGTCCAGGGCAGAAAGCAGCTAGGGAGCTGTTGTGAACTCTGGCCTGAAGGGTGTATGCTTCAGGCCACCATCTCTCCAGATAGTCCGGCATGATCTCAGGATGAAACGTAGACTGATTTTTTAACCCGTGTTGAACCTTGTTAACTCATTGTGTTCATGAAACCCAAAGCCATGAGAATGACCAGCACAAGGCCGTCAAATAAACAGAGCTCGCTGTTGTTCCACCCACAGGAATGCCGCTTCTGCATCACTGGGTCCCTGTTGCAGGGGCATTTCTCTCAGTTTCCACCCTGGGATGACTGTTCTCCTGAGAGCCAGCTTGTTTTTCTCTGTCATACAGTATTAATCTTACTGTATCTTCCTGCCTTCTTTTGCTGGCAAGCTGCTCAGAGCTAGACTACGGTTTACTTCTAGCAAGAGTACAGGACCTGTGGCTGCTGCATCCATTTTTTCCTACCCGTATTTTCATATACCTCAATTAACAGAGAAGCTTTTATTCTGCATTGTTTTTGTGAGTTACTTTAAAGAGTGGTGAGCTACAAACAAACAATATGGGATGCAAGTGACATCACTTAAAGATAAAAAGAAGGAAATACAGTTTGAAGTTTAGGTCATTTGCATTCTACTTTTTGTTTCCATAAGAAATAGATATAGATATAGAAAAAGGTATAGAAAAAGAAATACACACACACACGCGCACACACACACGCACACGCACACATGCACACACAGGATTTTCAGGATGAAGCCATTACTAAAGAACCCTTATGTCCCTGACAGCTGGCTTCAGTGTTGCTAGTCTGTTTCTACCTGAGGTTTCTAAGTGTGTTATTTTATCTCCCAGCAGCATGTGACAGTGGTGCTGGAGTGAGGTCAGTGCTCTCGGTTGGGCTACATGTGTAGGACCAACAGTAGAATTTGTTCAAAATACACTTTCCAGCCCCTGCTACTCATTCTGATTGAATAAGGCTGCAAACATCTTCGAAAATACTTTTGCACAAACAATATATTTTCTGAGACCTTGGATATTAGAAAATATTTTTCGTTGCCTTTGCTGTGGGACAGCCACTTGGCTGGGCATACAGCTCTGGAGCCTGGCTCTCCTTGTCTTAACATTCTGAGTGTTGTTCAGCTGTTGTGCAGAACTGACTGTTACGTTGACTATAACGTGGCATTAGTGGTAACCCTCTCCCCACCGTGACACTTTACTTTTATTTCTAAGTTTAATACTTGATGCTTACAGGAAAAAAAGTTGTGTACTTCATGGCATTGGTTTCTAAGTGCAGCCATCCCTTTTGCCTTTTAATGTCGAGTCACTTTTTCATATTTGGCAAGTTTGTTCCTATTATGTCCTGGCGGAACTTGTGGTTTTGTCTGTGCTTCCCTTTGCAACGCATTTTGTTCCTAGGTAGGATCTTTGTGATTTTCTCTCCTTTTATATTTTCTTAAGCTTCCTTTTTTTTTTTCTGTCCCTTTTCCATATTTTTTGTTTTCTGAGATGATGTCTTAATTTTGTCCTCTGCATCAGGTTGGTTTTCGGCAGTGTTCAGTCAACCTTTCATCAGTTTGGTTAGGACTCTGTTTTGGACTCTTGAATCTTTTCATTTCATCAACATCCTTTCTCATCTCTACACTTTCTTTTTTAATAAAAGTAACATAAACATCATTTAAAATGGAAGGCAAATGTTTTCTGAAGAGCATCTTTGGTTCATGAAGGTAAATCCTGTTCAGAGAGAAATTTCCCTTTGGAGACATTATCCTTCCTTCCCTCTTGTGCAGGGCCTTCCCCCTCTCCCCGCCCTGTGGGTTTTAAATGAGCTCTCCCTGTACCTTAGTCTTGAACCAGGAGTAACATGACTGGCCCAGTGTGGAGCTGCTTAGGGGAAACGTCCGGTCTATCTGCTTCCCTTGATTCATCCTCGGTGTCTAGCAAATCGCCACCACTGCTTCCCACAACTGTGCGTTAGATGACCCCTCACATCCAGGGTCAGAATAGTCTCGCTACTGTCAACAACTTAGCCCACTTGGGGCTCAGCAGCCCACAGCACGTGGGGAATGGAATAAAATGCTTTAGGAAAATCTGCAAAAGGAAATCCTTTCAAGAGAAGACGTGATATTCAAAGTGTCTTGAAGCTGTAGTCATTGGTGAGCAAGTCTGTCGCACAGCAGTCCAGCGTGACTCAGAGTGTTTCTTGACTCTTAGATTTGCTGTCAACAGAAACATATTTGGGCTATTAAAGTACAGCAGTCATTTGAATTATCTTTGATCCTTGATTGTGTTTTTTTCCTCATCTTACTCTCTCTTCTGCCACCTAGAGACACTGGCTTTTGTTCTCCATTCAAGAGAGATTGCTGATTCAGAAAAGAGAAACATTTATGTTGACACTTAGTGAAAGTGGGATTATGTAAATTTTGAATCCTGAAGTTATAGGTGTGAGAATTTAGGAAATAGACAATGCTGATGGCCATGCTCTTCATTTAATCAGGACTGAAGATAAGATTTTAAAAATCCATCAAAGACATCAGATTATCTGATTTGTTCCTAATCTTCCTTTAGCATAAAGGTTACCCTGAGCTATTCCCAGTAATTTTCAGAGGCAAATCCTCTCAGAAGACAAGGTAACTTAGAAACAGTGCTTTAGATCAGGGATAGACACACGAGAGACCTCCTTACACAGGGCTGTGCCCACCAGACCTTCCTTCACAGTGGCTCCAAACAGGCCTCCTCTGATGAGAGTCAGTTTAGCAGCTGAGGTTAAACCAGTTGAGAATCAGGATGAAGGACTATGTGCAAGGTACTAATCGTTTGATCTTCTACGAGAACCCCATCTCCCTTCAACCCTGGCAGCTGTAAGTCACACACCAGAGTGCAAACATTAACACCACACACTGAAAATAATGTGTCTCTTTCATTTTTCTTTCCAGGTTTGAGATTTTTAAGAGCTCTCAGACTGATCCAGTTTTCAGAGATTTTGCAGTTTCTGAATATCCTTAAAACAAGGTAGGATGTTCTTTCCCTCTTTTTTTTCCTCTCATTCGGGTCCCCAGTGCCAATTTGTAAATAGTAGGTGTGTTTCACTTTCATCACAATAAAGTTAAAGTTCCATTATTCACAGAAAGGGTGATGCACCCCAGAGGTCTGAAGAAAACCCAGAGTGGAATTTGGGTTCTCTCTTTGGCAGGGCTGGGGACTCTGTGGTAAAGAGAGAGAAACAGCCGTGCCTGTGTCCCCAGTTTGGGGGACTGTGCAGGTTGCCTGGAAATCAGGAAATGAGCTCAGCATCATGGGGAGAGGTGCACAGCGGATGAGGGATACATCTGCTCATTGATTCGGAAGTCCTTGCTCTCAGTTCTAAATCACTCCTTTATTACATCACTAAATAAGAAATTGAACCTGGCTGTAAAAGCAATAGAAGCAATGCTTTTTGAGAGGCAATCACAAACCTCATATGGCAAACAGAAAATCATTTCATTTCGAAGTACATTTTAGATGTTCACTTTATAGCCAGTGTAGCCCCTGGGGCTTGCTCTGTGAATTGCCTTTTGGGGAATACCTAAAAGCCTCCTGCCGAATGCACCATGACTGCTTCTGTCGACTGTGTTATGATCTGGGAAACTCTACTGGACCGGCAGGAAAAATCCCCTGGAGATCCCTTTCTTGATGACCCGTGGGTTTGCGGAGCTGGCCTGAACCTAGAGCTGCCTTGATGAATAAACTAATAAAAGAAGTGAGATGGACGCTAATGGAGATCAAGTGCAGGCCGTAAATTTCTCTTATAGGAAATTACACTTTAAGAAGCTCACTGCTAATGTTCCATTCCCTCTTAACGTGTTTGATAAATGATTAAAAACAGGGCACCTCTGTTTTGCGATGTATAATTAACACACCTGCATTTGGGGGGCCTTGGATTCAGCACTGTTTTCCCAGAAACCAAGGCTGGGACCCAGCTTCCTGAATCTGTCACATCCAAAAAATGTTCTAGGCTGTTGGCTTTCTTTTGGGGGTCTTCTGTTTGTTTATTTTGATTTGTTTAAGTCCAAACTGGTTTCCCCTTTCTACCTATTCATCTATATGAATGTGAGGTAAATTCACTTTCTAGTAACCTAGTTGAAGAGAGTGAGCATCTGTCTAATGCTGAAGAAGTCTTCTGTGGTGTGTCCCTCCACCCTACACGTTCACATCCTGGGATCAGTATTTACCAGCCCTCTACTTAATGGCATGTAATATTACTGATTTACAGTGGATATTGTTAATCTTCATAATTCTTCTGAGTGACAGTTACCTTGATTTCCACCTTCTTATGGCTGCTCTTTTGTACAATGGACTCCTATGACTCTTAAAGTTAAAATCATCAACAAATCTAGCAGTCCCCATTATTTACTGATACCATATTTGCTCCACTAGACTGAATTTTTTAGGGCAGACCCTGTCTTTTTTAGTGCTGATCACAGGAGCTGTATACCTGTGACAGTTGTTGAGACAGTTGTTTATTCTGGTGAGGACGGTGTTGTATGGAGCCATCCATATGGTCTCATGTGGCCTAGTGCCCTTCTCTCCTTATTTTGCGATTACCTTATAGGTTTGGGTGATTTCAATCCTCTGACATCAGCACTTTAAGACGGTGCCGTTACTCCAAGGAATAACATAGAGAGAACTGTGTTCTTACCCTTCTGTATCCCACATGGTTCCTTTACTGGACTTGGGCAAATGATGAGCCATCTGAATAAAATACCTCTTTCTGGACTTTTGCCAAGAGCCTCCCACCCCCACCCCCCAATTTCCCATTCCTTAGAGAAGATTCCATTCCTTTGCCTGTAGACAATAGGATTTGCATCCTTGGTGAACAGTCAGCCTGATAACTGTGCAGGTATGAGTGGTTTGTTGTCTTTGTTCAGAGGGGAGAGAGTGAAAGAGCCAGCTAGGGAGAGAGCTGACTCTATAAATCTGGACAGAATGGCCCCAGGGAGGCGTCCTAAGGTGGCAGGCTGCTGGGGGTGTGCCGTGCTGAGCACAAAGTCGCATTTCCCCAGCACCCCACTCCCCACTGAATTACACTTCTTCTACTGTCAGGGGTGCCTGTCATCACCACCCTACAACTTGGATTGTCCCCATTCCTGCTGCTTCTGGTCACAACCAGGTGACTGAGTCATTTCTGTAAACCTGAATCAAGCACCGTTTGTGCCAAGGAAGTGTTCAAGGCAAAGGGTGTCTACAGAAGCCTGTGGAGAGCTAGGTGTCATCCTGGTGGGGCTGGAGATTGGGCAGGTGAGAGGTGGGGAGGGAGGGGCTGACTTCTAATCAAGGAAGCTGCAGAAAGTGCACAGGTGGGAGATCATGGTCCATGGAGGAACCTGGAGGAATTCTGTGCTCCTGGAGACTTTAAGGGGGTCTGTGGTGGATAAAAAGAAAGAGGAGATTAGGAGGGCAGTCCAGGACCAGGTCACCAGGCACAGATTAAAACTTCATTTAATTGTAAGAACTCCAGGGACTTTAGAACAACCCTCTGAGCCTATTCTCTCTCCAGGTGCCCAGCTAATCCCGGCTTCTTGCATCTATGCACCCCAAGCACAGATGTCACAGAGAAATGGAAGCCTTGGTTTTTGTAGGGCTTTGGACTTTGAGCCATTTTCTGGTGACACCTCTGTACTCTGCTGCTGTCCTGGGGTCCTTCCAGGAGGGTGGGTGGAGGTCCATAATCATCTTTAGGGAGATTTTAGTCTGGCTTTCTCTGGTGGTAAATCCCTGCCAATCTGTGGCATTAGGTAGGGTTGGGCACATCGCAGATGTAATTTGAAACAATGATTTAAAGTTGCCATTTCATTTTCTGTTTGAGTACCTTGCTTGGTCAAGAGCGGGAAGAAACAGGGAAGAGGGAATTAATGTGGGACCAGTTGGGGCAGGAAGAGAGGGAGGGAGAGAGAGAGACAGGGTAGGGGAGAGATGGATAGATAGATAGATAGATAATTAAGAGAATTAAGAGGGTAGTGAAAGGAAACCAGAGTGAACAGGATGACAGAGAAAAAGCATAGATAAAAGAAGCAAATCACAGTTATGTGACAGCATCGGGGCCATTCCCCAAACTGCTGGCCAGTAGAAGAAGCTGAAATTCTCCCCGTACTGGAAATGGGCTATCGAAGGGGACACTGGGAGTCTCCATGTCATCATCTGACCTTCTGGCTATTGCCCAGTTGCCCTGCAAACCGGGGAGCAGATGCAGGTGAGAGGACACTTACTCAGCAGTCACAGCCGACTAAGCAGCTCTGTTTAAGGCTGTCATTCTGCACCTCGTTTAATGCAGTAGATATTGCTGATTTACACATGGGTCACACTGCAAATAATGACTTTCTGCAGAGAAAGCCCAAGAGAACATAAACACAAAGTGTTAGACTTAACAGATTTAGCAAGGTTCAAAGTCCAAAAATCAATTACATCCTATACATCGACAACAAACATTTATACAATGTAATTTTAAAGGTTATATTTCAAATAAGAACAAAACTATGTAAATATCATAAATTTATCAGTAGTGCTAGAGACTTTGTGGAGAAAATTATATATTAAAAAAAAACACAAGAAGTCTCATGTGTTATTTGTTGCTCAGTGATGAGTGACTCTAAAACTCAGCTGCCCAAAGTAACTATCACTTTTTAAAATTTCTCCTGGCTGGTGTGGCTCAGTGGATTGAGTGCCAGCCTGCAAACCAAAAGGTTGCTGGTTCAATTCCTAGTCAAGGCACATGCCTGGGTTGTGGGCCAAGTCTTGGATTGGGGGCTTGTGCAAAGCAACTGATCCATGTTTCTCTTGCACATTGATGTTTCCCTCCTTCTCTTCCCCTCTCTTTAAAAATAAATAACTAAAAATATGTAAAAAGTAAATAAAATAAAATTCCTGAGGATTCTCTGGTTCAGCTGTGCAGCTCTAGTCTAGGCTGACTTGCCAGATTGGTCTCTGTAGTCAGCTGATGAATGCAGGACAGGAAAACACTTCTCTCTCCCGGGCCTCACCTTGCAAGTGAAAGTCAGAATTTCCAGGCCTTACTCATGCACTCAAAGTTGGGGCAGTCTTTGTTCTGGAGTGGCTGTGTCCTCTCACCGGCACTGCCTGCCAGTCTCCCACAAGCCCAGAGCAGTGCCCACAGGAAGCTGACCAAGGGTGAGGGAAAGGCAGCACAGAGAAGAAAGTATGGCAGAACAGCAATGATTTAATGTTTAAAAATATCCCATTAAATTTGTGACATAACCCAAGTTATGTGATATTCACACACTCACCAGAAGAACTCCATGACCCTGTAATATAGATACGGACAGATGAGGGAAGTTCAACTCAGTGCCCTTCAGTACCTTTCCATGGGACTGTGTGTAGATGGTGGGGCTGGAAATGGAACCTAGTCTACTGCCTTTAAGGATGGGACACACACACAAAACACGTTCACCTAGCAATTTTTAAAAGAAGGGGAACTGCTCATTCCCTCTAAGTAATGTATGCTTATGGTAAATATCTGAACAACAGAGAAAAGCATAAAGCATAAAGTTAAATTTCCCCGACAACACCAATGGTTGAGGTAGTGTTACTATTATTCTACCATATCACTTTTATTTCCTACATGGCATTCCATGTTATGAATGTACCATCATTTACCTAAAAACGCATTTTAGGGGGATAGTTTGGGAAATGAAATCACTGTACTACATACAGGACCTCAGAAATAGCTCCATGGTTAAGTTTGAAAAAAAGAATTTGCTAGGGAGAGCCCGAGGAACTGCGCTGCAGGTAGGGCCACTTCGTGGATGTCAGGGGTCTGACTCAGGGAGTGCAGGGGAGCTACTGCGTGGTCTTAAGCAGAAGAATGGTCAGATTTCTGTTTTAGGAACATCCGCTGTTCTACCAGTTGTATAAAGAGAGGGTTTGAAGCATCTAAGACCATAGAAAATGAGGCCAGTGTGGGGCAATTGCCCAGCAAGAATGTCAGGCAGTGGCCCTAGGCAGTGCAAGTCAGGTGGAGCAGGGGAGGGGGATCTAGAGATATTGGAGGGGTAGAATGGACAGAGCTTGATTTTGCTTCATTCCTTGTTCAGAGCATGCGTCTCGCAGTGGTACGGTCCAGTTGGCATTTCAGGGGTGGGCGTTATACCTCTGTCCAGCAAAGGAAACAGTGAAACAAAGTAAGGGCCCTGGCACCTGGCTGTGCCCTCAGCCAGGAATAGAGAGGAAGATAGCGGACAGGCAGAACAGGGACACATTTGAACTTTTATATGGAAATTGGATGGCATTTTCTTCTTACATACATTGAGGGCAAAGATGGCCCCAGACAGCTCTGGGTTTACAGCTATAATCTAGAAACAGACCGCCACTCTCTAGTATCTATGGAGACAGACTCTCCCTCCTAGTATCTGTGGGGTCCTGGAAAAGGTCTCGGATCTACAAGAACAGAAAGGTCTCTCTGCCTGCTCTTGATTTGCTGTATCCACCCATGTGAATTTCTCTAACGGCTAGTGAGAACTTGCGAGATCCAGGAATGATAATAATGGAAAACCCAGAAAAAGATTTTCTTTTATTTTTTAAAAGAGACTTTATTTATTTATTTTTAGAGAGGGGAAGGGAAGCATAAAGAGAGGGAGAGAAACATCAGTGTGTGGTTGCGTCTCACGTGCCCCCTACTGGGAACTTGGCTCGCAAACCAGGCATGTGCCCTGACTGGGCATCAAACCGGTGAGTGACCCTTTGGTTCACAGGCTGGCACTCAGTACAGTGAGCCACACCAACCAGGGCCCAGAAAAAGATTTTCTTTAGATGACTTAGGTTCTCATAGTAAGGTCACCATCCATCCTTCCCTCAAGGCATGGAAAGTGGGCTAGGACCACTCTAACCACCGGGCTTGGCTGTAAAGTCCGTGACTCTGCAGTGGTCTCTTTTGCCACGCAGAGCACACCGCCCTGTCTCTGCTACCCCACCCTCCTTCCAAGGAGCCCTGTGCAACCTAGTGAGATCCCAATTTCAGAGTATGAAGAACATCCACCAAGAGTTAACCTTGTATCTTTTGCACAGAGCTTTTAGATGATTGCCTGGTTGTAGAGTTTAATTCGGAAAGCAAAGGTGAAAGACCAGGAATCTGTAATGATGCTGACACCATAAACATAATCTGATTTCAGTGCTGAATATGGACTCTTTCAGCAACAATGATTAAATGTTCCATGCACAGCAAGAGCTCCCTTAAGCACTATTAATATTACTGTGACTAATCATTTAAAGATTAATAATCACCACATTTAGGTCACTTCCCCCCCCCCTCAAAGCACCAGGAGGCTCAGAGATTCCAATAGCTTTAATATCTCAGGAGGCTCCACATGGTTACTGGTGGGACACTGCTTTGCTCAGGCCCTAAGGATCTGGGAGTTTGTAAGTGAATCAACTTGGTACTTAATTATCCTCTGAGAAAATAAATAATATATGCTTCCCTGAGATCTCTCCCTTTGCCTCATCTGCTTCTCAGTCTCCGCTGTTAGAGTAGCCCTAGAGGGCTTGGGAGGCAGAGGCAGAGGCAGGGAGGGTTCCCCTCTGTTTTGGTTTCCCTTTGAGAAACCGGTAGGGGCCAGGTTGTGGTGGTGATCCAGGTGCAGCAGTGCTCAGCTCATTGAGTACCAGGGTTGCTTCAGCTGGTGTCATTGTCGAGTGGATGCCTTAGATCTACTTGCTTTATTTGCACTCTGCAGATGTCTGGGGCAGGGCAGGGGGACTATTCTTCCAGAGGGAGAGGACTCTATAGGGCTGGTGAGTGAGGTTTCAGGGCTGGCTGGCTGCTCTGGGGAATAGAGAGGCAGGGGAGTTACTGGATCTCCCAGCTCTAAGGAGAGGTTTAGATGGGAGATTTTTAACATTATTATGGCCAGCTGGTGATCTTCATTCACAGCTATAGCAACTGCTTAGAGATGAGGCATGACCCATGGTCGTCAGAGTCTGGGAAAAACAACGAGGGCCAGGATTTGGCAGATCTGTGCTAGATTCATACCAGAACTTCCAGGCCACAGAACTACTGGTGAGCAGACTAGTGGGTGGTACAGGATCCACCCTCTCTCCTCAGGCTTACTTTGCAGATCTGATCAATTCGGGGTTCTCTGAGAACATTTTGGACATTGCCCCCTTCTATTATACGCAGATGGCTTTTAATTGCAAGTGACAGAGTCCACCTTGAACTAGTTGTGGGGTGACTGTGAGTCCAAGAGGGAACTGGGCATGTCTGACTCGGGGTTCAGGTGGCTTTCCCAGGGTTCCGCCCCTCTCTCCATCTCCTTTGGATTTCACTCTCAGGCAGAGTTTCTCCAGGGCAGATGGTCTTCTAGAGCTCCAGGCTTACGGTTTTTTTAAACCCAAATCTCAGAAGGAAAATGATTCTCTCCTCCTTATTTTCTGAAAGATGCCTCTACTAGTCTCTGCCTCATATCCCTTTAGAGCTAGGAGTTCCCTCCATTGGTCAGCCTGGCTAGGGCCACTCAGGTGGGGCCTTTACTTGGCACCTAACCATCCATAGGACTGCCATGGAAGAAGAGATGTAGGACAAAGCAAAGCATCATAGAAACAGAGGTCCACTCGGCTTCTTCGTACTGCCTCTCCAAATTATTTAGGTCAGCAAGCTTTGGGTCAGACAGTCAGCCCTAAGTTTGAATATTGACCCACCACTTACTAACCACGTTTCCGCAGGCAAGCTGATGCTTAAGCTCACTGAGCCGCAGCTTCCTTCTGTGGTTAGCGGGAGCAATAACGGTACCTGTATCAAAGGGTCAGGGGAACACTACAGAGAAAATGAAGAAGTCAACACAGTGCCTAGCACGTAACAAAGGTTCTGTACATATTGGCCATTATTATGGGCCACTATTGTAATCTGGCACTCTAGAAATGACCAACAAAGACAGAGTGGACTGCTTTGTTGGTTTTCTCATCTGTTTTTGAAGCATAAGGAAGTTGTTGCACACATTCCAGAGAATTAATCTTACCCACAGAAGTGAGAATATCTGCTTATGCCTTCCTGAACTGTCAGAACCAACTCTAGAAAGCTAAGACCCTGGGTCCCTCTGCTCAGTTGTGTAAGAGGAAAGAGAGCAAAGGAGGAGGGAAGCTGGGCTCTGGCATCGGCCTGTCCTGGCACCACTGACCTCCACTGGGGGCTCCCCCTTTAACCCTGGCTGCCCCGTGGACTGCCGCCCCACCCTGCCCTCCTCCCCGTGGTGGTCCCAGCAGAGATGTAGTCATCAGAATTTTTCCTTTCCATCCTTTTCTGTGGCAGTTCTAGGGGTTCGTCAATATGTCAAGAATGTCTCTCTCCTCCTTGGGGCAGGACTCTCTGACCCTTTCTCATATCCTGTGCACAGAGTGTCGGGGAGGCATAGCTTTGCTTTAGCAATCAGGGAAGACTTTCTGATGATCTCCTGTCTGTGACCGTTGTTCTGTAGTGTGGTGACCAGGAGGGCAGACCCTGGAGCCAACCTGCCTAAGCTCAGATTCCAACTCTGCTGCTTATTCTGTGAACCTGGGTCAGTTTCTTAACCCGTGGATGACCTCACAGAGTCAATATATGAGTTAATATATGTGAAGCACTTAGAATGGTGGGGCACATAATAAAATGGTTAGCCATTACTATTTCTATGATCTTAAACTTAGAATTGAAATCATTGGTTCCCCTTGAGAGAGAGGCGGGAGGAGGCAGAGATCAATCAATCAAGAATGATGGGCTGAACCACCCTGTGGGAGGTGTTAGACCACCATGGGGAGACTGAAAGAGAAAACAGTTGTTTTCTGCAAGATGCAGTTAGGTATATGAGTCAAATAGCCATCTAAAGTGACATTACAAAAGTTGTCTTAAGACAGTGGGATCAATTCCCAGTGAGTGGCTGGAGGTAAGAGCCAAGAGGAGGAGTCTCTCTTTCTATTGCAGAGGGGGTTGTGGGTTGAACCAGGTTTTGAAGAGAAGAAAAAACTTGGATAGATGGGAAGGGCTTTCCCCCTGGGTAATAAACACAGATGTGGTAAGTAGGTTTGGCTGTGATGAACGTTCTAAGAGTTTGTGTATAACAATAGCAGAAGGAGAGCCACAACTTCAGACAGTGTTGGAAATGGAAGGAGAGAGTTTGGACATAACATTTTACTCAACAGGGATCCTTTGGACAGGGAAGTGACCCCCTGACAGCATTCAAGGAACTCTGCCCCACTGGGAGTGAGCAAGGTGAAGTTTAGCGGGAAGATTGCGGAGGAAGGGACCAGTTCACTCAGCACATACTCGTAGAAACCCTACTATGTGCCAGAGACTCACTGCTTTCCAGAGCTGGACAGCCAAGGTCCCTCCATTCAGGGAACTTAAAATTTAGTGAGTTCCAGCTGATACACTCAGAGAATACTGGCGGTGCTGAAATGATTAGGCCTGTGGTTTCTGGGAAACAGGATATTCTTAATGATCTTAGAATCTCACCACATAGAAGGCAGATGAATTACCAAAGAGAAATGGGTGCCTTTTGGGAGATCTGGCATTTCCGTGGTAACCAAGTGACTACACCAGTGTGACTGAGGCAGGATTTCCTGAGATGCCATTCTTACTGTGAAATAGGCAGATATTCTTAATAGAAGAACTTAAACATGACCGAATCGTGGGGAACCAATCAGACAAAGCTACACTATGGTGCATTCTATGAGACAGCTGGTCTGGGTGCACAGAAAATTAAATGTCATTAAAAACAAACAAAAGGGGAGGTAGATTGTAGGTTAAAAGGAAATTAAGCAGGGATTGGCAAACTGCAAAGCCCATGGCCGCCCACTGCCTGCCATGTAAATACGTACTTTTATTTACAAATAAATTACTTTATTTGTAAATAAAGTGTTACTGGTACACAGCCACCTCCATTCCTTTACATGTTGTGTAAGGCTGTTTTATCCTGCAGTGGCAGCTCTGAGGAGTCATGACAGGGACTCCATGACCCTTTACAGACGCATTTCTGACCCCTGGATTAAAGCAACGTTATAACCAAACTCAGTGCATGAACCTTGGTCAGTTCCTGGATCAGGGTGAAGAAAATGAAAATGTCAGTAAACATAATTTGTGGGCACCTGAAGAAATTTGAATAAGGAGTGCACGTTCAGGACGTGGCTGGCTTCCTGTTAGCTCTCTGAGGCATGGCAATTGTGTTGTGACTGTGTTGCAGTGTCCTTCTTCGGGGTTGAATGCCGAAGCATTTAGGGGTGTGTGTCCTGATGTCTACAGTCTGCTTGTGAATGGTTCAGCCAATAAATAAATACGTACATAAGGAGAAAGAAAGAGAAAGAGTGGAGATAAAGTCAATGAGGTGACAAACTGTTAATTAGTCAATCTCGGTGAAGGGCATACAGGTGTTCATTACACTGTTCTTTGATTATCTCTGTAGATTTAAAGACTTTCAAAATAAAGTTAATTACAGAAAAACTTGAACACAACTGGGGGTGTGAATTTAGGAGCCACTTGAGTAGCTCTTGTGTGATCTTCCCATGTGCTCTGGCTGGGCTGACTCCTGCCCCTTCTGGGGGGGTTCCCTTCAGAATCAGAGATGCTCTGGGGTGTGAGGTGAGCTTCGGGTCACTCTGGCAGGTGTCCCAGACGGGGATTTCTTTTGTAACTTGGGGATTTTGCTTGTTGTCTCTTTTGTGCAGTAATTCCATCAAGCTGGTGAATCTGCTCTCCATATTTATCAGCACGTGGCTGACAGCAGCCGGGTTCATCCACTTGGTAAGTGTCCTTGAAGATGCTTTAGCTCCGGCTCTCGTGGAGCGAGCCTCTCCTGAGTCATTTTAGCACCTGAATTTTTTCGTACTGGTGAGAAACTTAAGTCCAGCTGTAGAATGTAGGAAAAGAAAAAGCAGCTGCACCATTGTCTGGGTTTCCAACCCTTTACCCCAAACTGGTTCCAAATGGTTAGTAATGTTCTCCCTATTATTCTGTGTTTTTCAGCTCACCAGTTAGTGCTCTGAAGCGTTGGTACATTTTTATTCTGTGTGCAATATCCTCAATGAGCCACAAGATGGCAATGCTTCCTCAGCAACCACACAAAAACATCTTGAGGATAAGGTTGGAAGTTTGACCCACATCTCTTCGTAAACAACAAATTCAGATCCCTGGATTTCTTTTTCCTTCCCCCCTTCCAAAAGCCACCTTTGATTCTCTTGCCTGATGACTTGTCAAGTTATTTTGTATCTCAAAAATGTTAATTCATTTAAATTAATGACTCTTTGAAAGGCTTATATTATGAAGTCAAGCTGTCCTCTCCTCTTCAAAGATGACTTTTTTCCTGCTTTTAGGGAACACAGCTATTGTGGGGAGCCTGTTTGATACAAATGCAAACTGTCACACCTGGAAAGAACCTCATGTAACCCTGAAGCTTTGAGTAAAGGTGCCCTTCCCTGATTGGCTCTCTGCATACGGGTGGAAGCCTGCATTTAGCGACCCACCATTTGTATTTGCATCATTTTCATCCGGTGGAGCTCAACCTGATTAGAAGCCCAGGCTCTCACTCAGTCACTAGACCTGATGGGTTCCCCACCCACCTCTTTATGCTGATGGGATTTGTGGCTGAAATGGACCTTAGATAATCACCCTAATTCTGCCAACTGCCTAAATCACAGATGAAGCGGGGTTAGTCATTTTCAATAGACCAGTGACCTCACCTTCCTACTGTGTGAAGTATCTTCTGGTTCACCAGGAAACCTCTGTAGAAATGGTACGTTGAGGACAAGTGTCGATGTATGGAAGAGGCCAGCTCGTGAAAACTTTCCGTAGCAGCCGAGTTGGAGGTCTGGGGCCTGCCCCACCCCCCACCCCATACTGACCTTGGTGGTGGGTCACAGGCATTGGTCATGGAGGTCCAGCCCCACCTCTCCTAGTCTCCTAAGGCAATCTAGAGTACCTTTCTTGCTTGCCTCACTATTTTGTTGGCAGATCAAATTTGATAAAAGGATTGAAAGTGTTTTGTTAAATTTAAAGCAGAGATGGGCAGACTACAGCCCCAGGGCCACAGGTCTCCAAATGTGACCATGCTTCCTCAGTTTCGGTGTTCCCTCTGGCTGATCTTGCCTACAAGTGCAGAGCTGAGTCCTCCTTACAGAGATCAGACATCACATAGCCCGCAAAGTGGAAGACATTTGCTATCTGGCCCTCTACAGAAAAAGCTTGCTAGCCTTGGGTCTAAAGTGTTGTGCAAAAGCAAACTGTTCTCATGAGGTCACTTTCTGTGCTCCTGGGGAAATTCCTGCAGTTTGCAGGGCAGAGCCATTGCTGACATTCTGCAAAGCTGGGAGAATAGAGTCAGAGTCCAAGAGATGCTGTTTGGGATTTGGGCATAAGATCTGGAGAAGGAAGGCCCCTGGCCAAATAATGAAAGGAGGAGGACCCCTCTAGGAGGGTCTAGAATTTCTCTGGGAACGTGTGAGTTGGGCTCTCTGGGACTGAGCAGGAGCTCGCTGAGAAAGGTCAGGCCAGGGCTCTTTGGCTCTTTCCTTGATGGGAATGCCATAAAACTTGGCCAGAGCAATGCCCGAAAATTCAGCTGACTTCAGATCTTTAACCATGAGAAGGAAGGTAGACTAGGGATATCGATTTCTGCTCCTCCCCCTCTTAGCCCCAGTCAGCAAGGAAGGCATGCGTGTGTTCCTAGGACCATTCTGCTTCTCTGTTGCCTGCTCAGCCATCACTTACAGAAGTTGGCCCAGGGCGGAAAACACCTTGTGTGGAGGGGGCTGCACCTCCAGAATCATCCTGCTGGAGCTTTTCTGTTCCCTGTTTGTCATACATGTACAGTATAATGTTTTCCCTTTCCTCCCCTGCCCTCCTGCTGTAGGTGGAGAATTCGGGGGACCCATGGGAAAATTTCCAAAACAACCAGGCTCTTACATATTGGGAATGTGTCTATTTACTCATGGTTACCATGTCCACGGTTGGCTATGGGGATGTTTATGCAAAAACCACACTTGGACGCCTCTTCATGGTCTTCTTCATCCTCGGGGGACTGGTAAAATCTCTTTATTATGGTGTTGATTTTTATGGTTATTAATATTTTCTATTATCCATTTCCTGAAAGCTTTATATTTTGATACTGTGTTTCTGCATTAGAAGCAAGTGGCTGCCTTAGTGTTACCATCAGGCTAAGTGAGTCCCGGCGTGAGGGTGACTTTTCTGCGTATTTCTTTGGTGTATTAAACTTGTTTCCCAGATACCCCAGCGTGTTGCCCTTGTCAGGGACAGCCATTTAGCCGGGAGCAAACCTAATTGTCTTAAGAAAGTGATGCTCCCTTATTAAGTGAGAGTGTCTGTCCCTTCATAATGTGATTCAGCATCTGACATTCCGCAAGGACAGTTGCTGTCACCTGGCCCTGGTAGATGCTGTCGATGCTCTATAGACAGTTTGCGGTTTCAAGAGCCCCCCCGCCCTTTTACAGTCCTCCCCAAACCTCCAACAAACGCTGTGGCTGGGGCCTGCCCTAAAGAGTAGGGTCTCTGCATCGGAGATGGAGAGCCCACCGGTCCTGCCTAGGTGGACGGCACCCTATGAGTTGTGTGTTGGTTTTATAAATGGCCAACTAACTCTATTACATGTGACCCCTGGGATATTTTTCCTCCCTGTTTGTAAGTCAGAAGGTTTTGCTGCTTGCTTTTCTGGTCTATGCAGATCATAACAGTCAGTAATGATGTAAGTTTCGAGGGGGACTTCTGGCAACCCATAGGCGGTGGCTGCATTTTGTCTTCCAAAGCAGCTCACGTTAAGTTTAGATTTTTGCTTTGTATGAGGTAAGTGATTAAAATCCTGCTTCACGCACAGCTTTCACATATGTACACAGCACACACATTTACATGATGCATACACATCTGTCTGTTTTGTATGCATATGACATATGCATTTTAAAATGTATATGAATGTACATGTGCATGTGCGCACCAACACAAGTGTCCCCACAGCACCTGCGAGGCCCCCACAGACTGGGGGACGAGTAGCCGGCCACAAGCACAGTGTTTGCTGGTCAAAACATGGCAGATTTGTGTTTCTCCTTGCTGTCCTTTCCTCCCGTGTCATTCCCTAAATTTATCTTGTGTGCGTTTTAGTGATAGTTGTTAAATGGAAACATTCGTATTTTTTAATCTTCCTTTAGTGTTTATTGTCTTCAGTTACTCAGAAAGGCATTGACTCCCCTTAGAATTTTAACTAGAAAGCAAGGTCTCCTCTTGCAGCCATTTGCGGGTATGAGCCTGTGAGTGTGTAGCTTCCCCAGCTCATGCCCTCTTTACTATTTCTCTTCAGGAAGAAGAACTAGATGTCAGTTTATTTATTCCTGTCTCCTTCGTATTTTTCTCGACTGTGATTTTTTTTTTTTTTTTAGTTGTCTAGGTTGGCTAATGTTTGTTTTGTCCTGTGTATTTTCAGGAGCTTGCCCTTTTTGTGCTTTTTTAAAAATAATCCAAAATATCAGTATATATCTTCACAGTTCTAACCCTTTTGTGTTTTCAGATCTTAGTATCCCCCTTTCTGAAAAGGTCACCCCCTTTCTTTGGCCTGTCTTTTTAGTCTCTCTTCTGTCTCCTATCTTCTCCTCAGGCCATGTTTGCCAGCTACGTCCCTGAAATCATAGAGTTAATAGGAAACCGCAAGAAATACGGGGGCTCCTATAGTGCGGTTAGTGGAAGAAAGTAAGTATGCCCAGAGGTTTTGCTGCCTCCGCTGCGGTAGAATCCTCTCTGCATGCCATTTTTTTTTTTGGCTCTTGTTTCTTTGTTTCATGCATGTAGGCAATGTTTGCCCGCTACGTGCCCGAAATTGCTGCTCTCATCCTGAATCGGAATAAATTCGGCGGGACTTTTAACAAACATGGAGGCAGAAAGTAAGTCAGTTGCATCAGAAAAGATGTGGTTGAGTGACTTCTGAGAGTCCCCATGGCGGTGGCACCTGAATCCTGCCCCTCTCCTACCCCACCCGGGTGCTTCTGTGAGGGAAGGGCCACGTTCTGTGGGGGGTATGACGTCAGAGGTTCCCCGGTTGTCACACTGGGACCGACCACCTCGCTCCATTCTTATTCACAACTTTCTTCCCTATACAACTTTCCAAGAGAATGGATTTATCCTGGAAGGGGCCCACCTATAACTGGGCCGATATTTTCTGCTCCGATCCCTAACAAGTGAACCGAGGTCGCTCATTCTTTACGCCAACTGGCTTGGTGGTTACACTCTGGTCCCTCACACTAAGATGATGCCGTCCTATGGGGGTTTTTGTGCAGCAATAACATGAGATCATACTCCAGCAAGGAACTCTTAGGGAGGACAAGATCAAGGTCACCTTGCCTAAGGTAAGGTGTGTGGCCACCAGGGAACCAGTTCTCTTTAGCCAGAGGCACAGGGCTCATCTTCAGAGGGGTCCGTTACTCAGCTGAAATATCTTTTGGGCAACAAATAACATGTTTACGGCATGTCAGAGCACTGTGTGCTGTGGCTGATGAGTCTTTTGTTTGGCTTCCCAGGCGCAAATGCTTTCCACATGGGGTCTCTTTCAGGTTGTGCTCAGATCCCTTTATCAGTGTCAATATCAGCATGTGGGTCCATCATCAACCAGAAGCTTTCCTCCCGAGCACCGGGCAGGACCTCGCCACCCTGTCCCCTGCCGGCCACCGTCTTTCTCAGAGAATGTCGGACTGGCAGCAACCTTTCTTCACTATTTAAAAAAATTTTTTTTCTTGGGCACACAGCTTTGTTTCTGAGGTTTTGTTTTTGAGTTTTTGTTTTTATCTTAACTTCTCTAGGGTAAGATGTACACTTCTTTATTGTGCAGCTCAGGAAATCTGTACCTCTGTGCACACCCAGACCTAGAGGCAGAATATTTTCCTCATTCCTGCCCTTTCCCTGTGGTAGGAGCTCCTGCATTGGAACGAGTTTTGTTTTTTGCTCTTTTTTCACTCTTTTTCAGGTCAACTCTGAAAAAGCCTGTTTTGTTTTTTAAGAGAAAATCGCCCCCTTGGCACGGCACCCCTTCCATCTTCACTCCCCATTGCTGACTGCCGTGTTTGGGAGCGAGTCCTTCTCCTGTGGTGACTCGGGCACATCCGGAGCTCAGGTGTCCGGTCCTCCCTCCAGAAAAGGAGGAGGTGGGAAAAAGGGCTCATTTTCTTGAACGACCCACAGGACACCCGTTCCCTTCCAAGGGAACAAAGGACCGTGGGGGAGAGGAAGCCAGTTGGCGTCTTTTCCGTGGAGGCAGCACATTGCTGCGCCTCCCCTCTAATGGAGCCCTCCCCTTCCTATATTGTAACTGCCCTGGATGAATGAGAACCAAGCTGTTCTGATTTCTCAGACACTGGTTGGATCCAAAAGGCCAAATTCATCTAAAGATTCCCATTGGTCGTTTGTTCCACGCCAAGAGGAGAACAGCTTCTCTTTTCGTTTTGCCTCGAAGGTGTTTGCACAGGTTGCCACACAACAGAAGGCCTTCCGAGGCCCTGAGCTCTCCGCAGCCTCCCCACCCTCTGTCCCCCACCAGCTTTTCCAATCACTGCCCCCAAAGGAGTCAATAAAATCAGTTGCCCCAAAGTCTTTGTTGAAATTATTCCTGGACTCTCACTCCAGGTACATTCCCCCTCCCCCAGTATAGCTTCCCAACCCCAATGTGGGTGGGCCTGGCAGGCAGCTTTGGTTGACGAGTGACCCAGACCAGGCCCTCAGACCAGGGCTCACTCGTGCTCACTCGTGGGCCTGGTCTAACAGGTCATTTGTTGCCGTGACATTTCCACTCGGACCCCCCTGTGGTGACTACTTCAGATCACAGACTCCCCACAGCCTTTGTTCTGCCTCCATCGCCATAACCTTTTATCACTGCTGTTAGCCTGCCCCCCGCCCCGCCTGCTCCCTTTTCTTCTATTCCCTTTATGAAAATGCGCACTTTGCTTTTAATGTTCTCTTTGGGTCTGCAGTGTTCCCCCGACCCCGAGGACAAAGAGCAGGTCTGTCATCAACACTGGGACTGTTCACTTTACTTTGCGCATTGTTTCCTGGTTCAAAAGCTAATTACTAAGTAGTTTAAAGAAGCCCTTTGGTCACTTAGATCTTTCATCAGAAAATATAAGCTTGGGAAAGGAGCGGTAATAAAGGGCCATTAGCACCCTTTGTTTGATGTTGTTTTTCCAGTCAGTAGAACAAGATTGATGAAATGTTATGTTTGGCCAAAATTTGAGTTTTCATTTGGAATTCAGCGTTGAGAGAATGGGCTGTCAGAATCAATAAGTTTTCTTGCGCTGGGGATATAGGCATGTGGTAGTAATTAGCAATATAAGGTCTTTAGTTGAGCAACCAAGCATGGGTTCTGGCAGCAAACATAATGAGAAACTACAGTTGTTCTATTTCTAACGTCAGAAAGTTTCCAGATAAAATTAAATGCATTTGCAAGAGGAAAGCAGCTAAACTTTGTTGAAAGACAGAGTTCAGACTCTTAAAATAGTGTGCTTCACCCCATGTTTTTGTGTATGCATAAATATACGTGCTGTGTTCATGGACACACTTACGCATAGACTGCTCCCTAGGAGTTAATCAAGTGAGTGCTTGGAAAGTAATTAAAACATATACATAGTTAAGGGATTTGTTTACATTTGCATATTTTACTTAGGGATAACCTCCCTAAAAATGCATTAACTTGTCAGAGAACTCAAGGTAACTCACAACCCAAAGCTACGGAGACACATAACTTTGAAATCCAAAGATTATTTAGAGTAAAAGAAAATGAGGCAGAGGAGCTCAGGGGTTTGTGTAGGTAGCACCCAATTTTAGGATATTGGAGAATATGAAGATTTCGTTGGCCCCTCATTTCCAGTACATATTTGGCCCAATGTAAACACATCATGTATCATCCCCAGAATGTCTTCACCACCAGCACGGTGTCAAGGGTGTATGTGGCTTACTCCAACATTCTCTTAGTATTCCACACCTGACCTCCCACAGGACATCAGAGCCGGCAGTGGGTGTGGGGTGGTGTGGGCCTTTGTGTCAGCTTTTCTCTAATTTGTCTTGTGATGTATTGGGCCTCCTGAGAACAGGGACTTGTGTATCAACAACTGAGGGTTCCAGGAGTGGCGGAGGAAGGAAGTCTTTCCAAGTTGGAGGTCTTGGGGACAAATTTTATTCAGAAGAGTAGCCTGCGTACAGCCCAGCCTTCCTCCTGAGGCCACTGCCTCCTCCTTTTTGCTTTCATGTAATGTCAAAGCTGCTTGGAGGTGGGGGAGCGCAGGGGTGAGGCTCCCATGGCCTTTGGGACCCCAACTTGCTCCCCTTCCTCCCACAACTCCTGCCATTTCCCCCAGAGGTTTCCTCTCTGTGTGTGACTCAGCCCACTCCTGATTAATTTATGAGAACTGACAGATCATGGTCCGAGGTCACATGGCCAAGGGCCATGGAAAATAATCGGCCACAGAGAAGAATCCATCTGCTCAAACCCGCTTATTAGAGGAGGCCTTCTATTTCCCATGCTGGGCTTCTGGGGCCGAAACTGGGCAGACTTAGGCCAGGTGTTTGGGACAGAAGAGAATGGGATGGGTTTGGATTATTCTACAGATTTCTGGTAGCCAAATACTGAGAAGACACACGGAAAGAGGAGTGAATAACAGAGAACAAGGAGTAGGCAAAAGGGAACAGGAAAGTGAATGTAATTTACTTGGAGGAAATGTCCCAGTTGGATGAGAAAGCTAAGTCTCCCTTCTGGTTGGGGGAATAGTTGTCACAGACTAACCAGGTCTAGCTCCAATTCATGAAGGCTGTCTGTGAAACTTAAATGCTAATGGCTTCTCTTAGAACGTTTGCTTATATACATCTGGAAGTGATAATGTGAGTCAATGTAGCGCAAAGCCCTAGGACTGCCTTCTGTGACAATAATAATAACTACAGATACTTGCATCTTTATTTTTACAGCAACCTGTGAGGAAGGTATTATTATCATCTGCATTTGCAATGGGTGAGGAAACTGAGGAACAGAGAGGTTAAGTGACTCGCCTGACATCACACAGCTAGTGGAGGTTAGATCTGGCATTTGCCTGGGGCAGTGTGTTCCACTGGGACATGTTAATTCTCCAGGTCACCTCTTGAGACCCTGGTCTGCTCTCAAAGATCTTGTCATTGCCTATTTTCTCCACCTCTGTCCTTAAGTGAGGCCAGGACACCTCATGTGATGGAGAGGAAGAATGCATGAGTATCACTTGGGGTCTGTCACCGCTTTCTGATCTTTTGTTACCTCTAAGGGTCCTGGCCCCACAGCCCAGGACAAAAAGTTGAAGAAGGGATGAAACCGTTTTTATTTTTGGATTTTGTTAGACAAGAAATGTATTTACCTCTTGAACACTTCTAACAATGAGGGGCTTTCAAGGATAGACAGACAGATCATTGATCAAATTGAGATCAGTGTGTTATTTGTGGATTTCAACACTTTCAGCCCCTTCGCTGGCTCCATCCTTCCTGGGGAGTTCATCTTCTAGGTTACGGCTGTGGTGGGTTGTAATGACCTGCCAGATTTGGGTGCCCTCCTGGGGCAGGCCTACCTGCATTTTGTCTTAAGGAGAGCCTTCTCTGCCCTGGTGGACATACCTACCTGTTCCCTTCAATTCCTTGGTTGTCCCGCAGCACAGCTTAGAGCGCATCTCTGGTTGTGGTTTCTTAACTTTCAGGGAGAATTAGAGTAGCAGGAGCTCCTCCCAGAACATCCTCTGCAAGGCATACTTTCTGGGTTTATTTCAGAACTTTGAGTGGGGAGAGCTGCATCCTTCTGGAGGGAGCGATGGCTGTCCGCCTTCAACCTCAGGTGTGTCCTCAGGGTTGGAGGGACCCGCAGAGCCATAGAGGTGGGCAGACTCTATCGTGCTTGTCTATTTAAAAATGAAAACAGAGTGCTTTTTAAATGTCCTTTCATGTAAGTGCTTATATTTTGAAGAGTGTTCAGTAATTTGGACCAAAATGTCAAGAACTGAGAACTGTTAGAGCATAGTTAGTTACCTGCCTCATGTCCAGTCCTGTCATTATCTCCACTGGTTCATTCATTCAGTGCAGGATGCTCGCTGAGTACCTCTGTGCCCAGCACAAGGCTGGGTTGTGTTGGGTGCCAGGGATGAAGCAGTTCCCTGGGATGAACAGGCTGCCCATGGACCCTGTCCTCATGGAGGTTGCAATCTCCAGGAGGTTATAGGCAATGAGCCAAGGGAGGTGAAAGAAGTTCCCAGGCATAAATTTTAATATATACAGCAAAAACAGAGACAAAACCAAAGATTCTGATATAGAGCAAAACAGGGATTATTTATGTTCAATAAAGTGGTCCAGGGAGTTGACACCTTGGAGATGTTACAGCATGTTCAGTGACCCAGCTTCACCCAGCTTTCATTGCCCCCGAAAGAAGTTAACAATCTAGGTTTTAAAATTCATGTTTTGTGAACCCCTCTTGCCACCATGAGTCTTGTCTTCTACCTCTGTGGGGCTGAGTCCTAAAATCTTTCTCTCTGGGGCTCTGGATTGCTCTTCTACGGACCCACCAGGTGAGGTAACCACATACCTTCCCTGGTTCTTTATTTGACTCTTTCTTTCCTCTTATCAGAAATATATTCATATCTCCTTCTGCGTCCTTTGGTCATTTCTAATTACACTTCCTAGCCCCTCCTTCGTGGCTGCCTGTGTCAACATGAAATTCCAGTTCACTTTCTTCACCACACTCAGGTTTTGCTTTACAGTGGTTCTAGACCTTTCTTTCTTTCTTTCTTTCTTTCTTTCTTTCTTTCTTTCTTTCTTTCTTTCTTTCTTTCTTTCTTTCTTTCAGAATTAGACTTTTAAATGATCTGCTGTGGAGGAACAGGGATTATTTCTTTACAAACGCTCATTTAACCTACCCCTGATAGGGCACCCACCTAGAAGAGAACCAACACGAGTTATGCCTTCATCCTCATTCATCCCACATGTGTTGTTGGTTGAGTGCTCACTACATGCCAGGCACTGGGGCAACGTGTTTCTACCTACCCATAAAACTCTCCAAACGTGCCACATCGACCATGAGCTGCACATTATGTATTGTTTGACCACCAGTGTGGTTGGGGAGTTCAAACTTGGAGCTTATTTAAGCTTCCCCTATAGGTTCCTGGAAGGGGCACTCTCTCCACAACATTTCCATTGCTGCTGTTCCTGAGAACCCCCGGTCCCAGCACTTGGGAACAGGATGTAGCTTACTTCACATGGTGTAGTTTCCAGTCTGAGTAACTCAGGCCTTCCCTTCCTTTCCCGTATACATGGAGCGTTGGCAACACTCACTCTTGCTCTACACAGTCTTGCAATGGGGGCTGCTTCTGGGAGTGGTGCTCCCAACGAGATGTCATTTGTGATTTCTGTTTCCCAGACATCGTTCTGGTTGAAATGTGACTGAAGCTTTGCATTGTACACGAACTCCCATCCTTTGACAAGTAAAGCCATTCAGCCCTCTCCTTGCAACGCCCACACGAGCCCCTGCCTGAACTCCCCAGCAATGTCTTCAGATTCCTAGTTTTTAAAACCGTAAATTAGCAAATCATCAGCATATCACTGGGAAGGATCATCTGGTAGCCATTCGAGTCAAAAGGAAACACAGGCCCCAATAACCGATCTTCACAAAGATATGAAGAACTGTAGACAGACAGATACAGTAAATAGGAAGACAAACAGATAATTCAAGTTGACAGGCCATCTTGGACTAATTAGGCATTCTGCTTTGATTAACATTAAACTTTTAGGGGAGGTAAAAAATCAGATTGCCCTAATACTTTGGAACAATGACCCCTTGACTACTTCTGAAATTCAGTACCGAGGGACAGATACCAAAGGCAAGTGTCAATTAGATGCTGGATCATATAATGTAATATGCCAGATATTTCTTTCCGATGAAAGAGGGGTCTTAGTGGGTGTGGATGTGGGCGCTTCTTTCTTTGCATCTGCTTTGGATTCTTATAAGCCACATCTTCAGTCCCTTTCAAACTTGATGCTCTATTTAAAGAGACTTGGTTGCATATTAAATCAATTTCCTGATAATACTAATGGAATGAAAACTCCCCCCTCCCTGACACTTTCCTGCTGTCTCTTTTCCCTTCCACACACTTATCAAAATGTTCCAGCTATTGTTCTGCAAACAAGAATAGAAATGTAGGTGGGAGATGAACTATGTGCCTAAAAAAATAAAAAATCACATTCAAGCCTAGATTTTGCTCTCCAATGTTCTTTCTTCCATTAAAAAAAGAATTCTGAATATGACTTTTCTAATTATAATCCTCGAAGATTCTTTCTCTTCAACCTCACATTTGATTGGATGAATCCTTGCTGGGTAGATTTCGAATACAGAGAAGGAATGAAACCCTCCGAGACTGAGTTGCAGTGTTTTCGGTCTCTGGCTATACCATTCATTCTGATGGAAGTCGTTCCAGAGCTGCACAAAGCAGTTCTTAGTACGATAGATTTGGTGTTCATCCCACAGCTGCTGCCATCATACACCGAAAATAAACCAGGAAACTTTCTAACTGGCCAAGCCCAGTGTCTCTGTTTATTAAAAATCTATGGGACCTAATGCAATGTGAAACTCACGGAAACCTGATTGTGTGACTCTCAGGATCCAGCCTCCTCATCTAGCACTGGTGTCACATAACGGTGATGGCCTGTTCCCGTCCCCAGAACCACAGGGACTGCTCCAAATGTGGGTACCTGCTGTCGGTAAAAGCAATCTGATATCCCCTTCCTATACCTTCCTAATAAGGGGACGTGGAGGCGATTCAGAGATGCATGCACGCCATCTCTGTGAGAGGTGTTATGACCTTGGCCACTGACTGCAAAGGCCAATGTCAGCCAGCATGTAGAGAAAATGTAGGAAAGCTCTCATTCAACATATTTGCTCAGCTAAAAGTTATTTGAGTCCCTGCCATGTTCCAGGCATTGTGCTATCTATGTACTGTGTTTAAAAGCGTGAGCTAGAAGGTGTGGTTCTTGCTACCCTGAAGTGTACCTGAGACATTGATCAATCAGAATCATTCAAGAAGTCAGTGGCAGCTAAACAGAAGCTTGATTGTGTAGGAGCATCATCGCAGTGAAATGCTTTTCTGGTAAGAGTTTCATCCAATAAAATCATGAAAGTATAAAGCAACATGAAGGCTGCAAGCATTTTAGAAGGGTGCTCCTAAAAGCATTTGATAATCCCCATTGTTAGATGCACCCATTGGAGTAGTTTAGGGAAAAGGTAACAGCAGGTGATTGGTGCCACCAAAACCTATGGGTCTAATGATGGACCCAGTGGAAGAGGGGTACAGAGAAATTTGGGAGGGTGGGGAGCTGCCGATACTACCCTGAGTTCTGCTCCATTCCAGACCTTCCCCGTGGGGAGTCTTAGGCCTCACCAAGCTCTGGAAGCTGTGGACAGCTCCCAGTTCTCCTGTGTGCAACAGAGGCTGGAGGCCTCTGGGGCTGTGTTGCCTCTACTCAGCCTGGCGGGCTAGCGTAGTGTGCTACCTGGGGCCATACCTATGGGTGTGGCTGGGGAAGCAGGCCAGGATGTGTCAACTTGATTGTCATTATGGGAGGGTCAGTTCCAAGGGCATATGCTCTAGGGCTATGAGGCACGGTTTATCGGGGGTGTTGGGGAGGGCTTGATTTGCAAATCCAAGCTGGCATGCTTCCCCCTTCATGGCAAAATTGAGAACCATTTCTTGGCTTGGACCCATTCTCTCTCCATTTCACCTTCATTCCCAAAGGGGTAGCTGGCTTTTGCCTTAATCTTCTCTTTTCTTGGTCCCTCCTGTTCAGAAACAGCATTAGCAAGTGGAGAGAGACAAATCTGCTTTGATCTGAACAGAGGAAATTGCCCTTCAGTGCCCTGATCCCTCTGTGAGAGCAGAGAACCATCTAGGATTGGAAGGGAAGACTGGCTTACTTAAACATGGCCAGAGGCCATGAAGTCTGCAGCAATGGGATAAATAAAATGCAAAATGAGTGAGGGGACGGGGAGAGAGACAGGGAAGAACCCATGCAATTTGTGCGAGTTGGGCAGTTACGGCATTGCTCACTTAAGAAGGCTGTGTAATTCCTCTTCTAGGAAGGAAGGAAAGGAGCAGAAAGAAACCAAAACAGTGATGATAATATTTGCATCCTGGGTTATTGTGAGAATTAAATGAAAACTAAAGGCAAAAAAATTTACCAGTTAGGATAGTTTGGTCACAGGCAACAGAAACTGATTCTTGCTGACTTAAGCAGAAGAGGATTTTTTAGCTTAGTTTTTTTTTTTGTTTTTTTTTTTTAAAGGTTAGAGTACTTTATGGAATAAGAGAAACATGAAGGGTCAAATCTGAGAAAGGACAGAGATGACCCCGAGAAGCAGCTCTGGGATCTGGCAGGAGGAGCTCAGGGCTGTCTCTACAGGGTCTTGCCGTCAGGATGACTCAGCCCCCAGGGTGCACTTAGTGTCATTCCATTCAAGATTGAAAAGCACCAACCACTGGCTGAGCCTGGGCAGGGAACCTGGATTAAAGGGCCCAGAACTGCACCTGGTTGGGGAGGAGTGATTCTCCAAACTAAAAATGAGGGGCTGTTGACAAGAAGGAGGGTACATGCTAAACAGCTAATGTTTCCTATGCTGAAGTTCCCAGAATTTAGTTTTGAGACCTAAACCGAAATGCCTTTTGGGCAACCAGCTACAGAAGATGTGGGACCATTCCTTGTGCACAGTCTGATCAGGGAGGTGCAGACACTGATCCCGCTAGGGCCCTTCAGGTCCTGACCATCTGCATGTGGTAAGATGCACCCCCTTCACACAGAAGGCTCTGGTCTGGTCAGGACACCTCAGTGTTTTCCGCTGAGGCTACCAGAAGTCTATCGTTTGACCTTGGGGCTGTTTTCCAGGGGTGCCTTTGCCTCAGTGTTGGGGTCTATTTCTCAACCTTCTGCCCCCAGTTAGCAAAACAGCCTGTTTCCTCCAGAGCAACTCTGTTGACAGCTGGATCAGATGATTACTTCATTCTCTTCCTCACTAGGAGGGAGAAGACATTTCCTTCCTTTGTGATTAGCAAGTACTGCCATAGATGTGCCCGTAGGTAGGAAATGATCTTCCAACTTTCTTGGGGTGTTTTTGTTTTTGTTTTGGTTGTTGTTGTTTGCTTGCTTCTTTTAAAATTTGCTTTAACAGGAAATAGTTAAAACAGGGTTTGGGATGCTGTGCTCTCAGATTTGTTTTGATTTCATTTTGGTCCTTTTTACATGTACTTTTCTCTCATAAACTTGAAATGTGGTGGTGGATCTGAGGTGGGCAAGTCAGTCATTGCTCTGACAGGCTTACAGTTGGTTAACTGTTAAGTTTCTTCTATGTTTACTGTGGCACGGGGTCACTGAGCCACGTCTGCTCCAGCAACCAGTCCCTTGGTCAACAGACAGATCTTGAAAGCCCAGCCAGTTTCGGAGTCTAGGGTGGGGCCCATCTGCCTGGATTTACCTTTGTTTACAGAAGATGATCCCCATATGGAAATCCTTTGGGGCAATCCTTTGGGACGGGCCATTGGCACAGGAGGAAGTGGGAAGGCAGGCGTTGGCGTAGCCTTCCTCCTTTTGGGCAGCACTTTGGGTACTGACCACTGTGTGATGTGATGTGGGTTGCGGGGTCTCTTGCTACCCCACCCTGCTTTCTATATGATAAAACACTGCTGAATTTTTTTGACAAGTCTTTAAAATGCATTCCTATCAAGTCAGCAGCTACCAATGGTGGGAGGCATTGCGGGGAGGTGGGATGAGGAAAACATGATTAGAAGGCTCAGCAGAAAGACAAGAGATTCTAGCATATGTATTTGATATAAATATTATAGTTTTACAGAGACATCGAGATCAATATATGCCACATTTCATCTACCTCTTTGACAAAGTGCGCACAATGTATTCAGGAAAAGCTGTATAGGATTTTCAATTTACTCTGTATGATTTATTGTGACAGGATAGCTATGGGTTTTTCAAGTTCTTTATACTTGTTCCAGTAAAAATGGATATAGTATCTTTAAAAATAAACAGCCCAGAGCTGTGCATTTTACATTGTCTTCCTAGAGTGAGGCTCAGCTAAAGAGAGGTGTAAGACCCCTTGTGAGATCTGATGCAGTCAGATTAGCCTCTTCCCTCACTCTTTAGCATTTTTTGGGGGGGGGGAGGGGGCAGTTGTGGGGAGCATAAACAGGTAACTGAATTAGGAAGCGGTTGCACAGGTCTAGACAAGATAGGCCATGGCATGGACTGAGGTGGGGCCAGAGAACTGGAGCCCTGTGGGAGGATTCCTCAGTGTCCGTGGCACAGCCCAGTCAGTCGGGGCCTCTTCATTTTATAGTGACCTGTCCCCGGTTGCACAGGACTGGAACTCCTGTGCTGGAAGCACACCAATTGCTTCCTCTGTTTAGGAGGCATCAAAGCACCATGGTAGGTCTGCCCTTGCTCTGGCATTCACTTGGCACTGAATCTCTGGACCTCAGTTTCCACATCAGAATGCTGCAGGCACTAGACTCTATGCTCGCCAAGGGCAATTGTGACACAAAGAGACATGTGAGAACCTGCAGGGGAGCCCATCACTGTCACAGTCCCTTTTTCAAAGGCTGCTGGCTCTACGCTACACCACCTGAGTGTTTTTAAAAAGTGTGTAGATTTTTGGTCTCATTGAACAAAGCTCAGTCTCAGTGGCTATGGATGATTCATTCCCTAGAGCTTCAAGGAGCTTTGTCTGGGGGCCCCTTCTCTCCCCTCCTCTAATGCCTCCAGCCCTAAGTCAGTGCCCCTAAGCTGCCCATTCTGAAAGGTACCAGTGGCAGTGAGTTCTAAAGCTGGGGTTCCAACTCCACAGGGGCATTCCAGCTTCCTGACCCATGTCCAAGAAAGGAGCAGAGTGATTGTGGAGAATGTGCAGGATTTCATTCTGGAGAGAAAGATGCTTAGTAACACCAATATGTACTTAGTGAAGAGGCACCCATGAAATAAGCAATTGGTTATTTCCTGGTGGGCCCTGACAGTGTTCATAATGGTCAAGCATTGCTCTTGTTCTGATTAAGTCACACTCAACCCCTTGATGCTGTGCTTGCGCCCTGACCCACCAGTGTTTCCCACCTCTAATTCAACCGTGCCCATGTGCATGGGGCCCTTACCCCACACCAGCCGTGCTTGCTTCCGCTGGTTAAGTCCCTTCCACAAACCCATCTGCTACTATTTTTTCCTTTCACATGCTTCCTCATGCATCTGAGATGGATCTTTTAATCCTAGACATTAACATTAGTTTATCCCAAGAAAGATCTGTTCACAGAACTAAACAAAGCTTTAAAAACCAAAAAGTACATCTGATGGCAAATGATTATTGATTTAGGTTTGTTGGCCATCTTCACAGATCAGGTGGCCAGGTCCAGTAGAAATCAGCCATGATCGCCAGTGGTCTAAAAGTGTTCAAATCGAGAGCTCCAGGTGGAGGGAGCTCCTCTCGGAGGCAGCATTTGCTACCTTTAAGTGTAACTTTCCTAAATGTTCTCCGTTGTCAACAGACCGTCTAGATTTCTGTCACCCTTGGATCCTTGGGGCTGCTGAGGAAGTCCTAAGCTGGACATGGCCGATAATATCTAAGATGGATACTTGCATCACTTGGCAGCCCCGGGTTTGCCCAGTTATGTGGCTTAAATTGAAAGTTACTTTAGAGTTTCTGCTGTCACTCAGCCTTCGCTGCCTTGAGCCTTCTGGCCTGACTGAGCAGGTGCCACCAGAATCTAGTGATACTGCATCTCTGTGATGCTTTAAGTGAGTTTTATCTCGGTCCACTCCAGTCCCCACACTCAGCCTGTCCCCTGGCCTGGGGAGGAATGCTCAGATACCCCTCCACCATGTGTTCAGGAGAATCTCCTGTTGGTCCAGCCCTGCCTGTCTTGATGGAGCAGATGCTGAAATACTGAAGCCTGTGCCCCTTCTACATCATCTCTTTCTTCTTAGTGAGAGTGAAAGTCAGAGACCTGGGTTACGTCCTGGGAGAGTCACTTTTACTTGCTGTGGGATCCCAGGCACATCACCTAAGGAAATTGAAGTTCAGAGAGGTTATCTGGAAAGATGCAGGTAACAGACACAGGGTTGCCTGAGGATTAGGTGAGATTATATGGGACACAGAGCATTTTATATCTTCTACATATTGATTTACAGGTGCCACATGAATCCTACCATTTAGTGCTAACCGTGAGCCAGACCCTTTACTAGGCCCATCACGTGTATTGCCTGTTTAAATAAATCCTCCAGCCCCTCAGAGATTCTGACTTCATAATTATAAAATGCAGAATTGGTACCTTGCCTAAGACTGTTTAGTGATTTAGCCTCTGAGCTGAGCCATCACAAGGCTATCGGAGTAGCAATCTCACATGGTAGATTTGTAGGTGTCACAGAACCTGACAGAGATAATTTTGGATGAGGATCTTTTTGGCATTCTTCAAATCACATGCCGCTAACAACCATCACTCTGCTTCGGAGGACAGCACACCCTGCTCTCAGTCTTAGAGCATTTTCAATTATATTTTCAATTGTTGAAGATACAAGAAACACTGTTTCTCTTCTCCCCTTAATAACATCCTTCCCAAAACTACTGCCTCTGGAATTTTCAACTCCTGAAGATATTTCTGAGAAATAGACATTCCCTCTTTCACCATCCATCCCTCGCAGTCCTGCACGGCCCTTGGTGCGTCCTCAGACGAGGGCTGGTGGGAGCAGACCTGCTAATGCAGATGCGAGTTAGAAGGGCAGCCTCTCCCCATCCATCACTGCTAACTGCATTCAAACATGTTCAGTATGTGAGTTCCTTGATAACTTTCACTGTATGGAAAACAAAATAGAGGGAAATGATTATTGGCACAAAGGGGGGGAAGACGTAAATCTCCAAATCAGATATAGGACAGATTGGAACAATATGGGTTCCCCAAGGTTGCCATGATAATGTGTCTAATAACTCTCCTTGGGCAAGTAGGCAAATCTGCTTTCAATCAATCTTGCTTTTTCTGAGTAGAAATACCAATTATGTTGAATGAAGATTTTTTTCCCTCCCTTTTTTGATAAAGACTGATCTCTACCCCAGAAATCATGCTGCAGCTAAAAGATATATATTTTAAATTGTCTAGAATGGTATTGGACAGCGAACACCAAATGAGAAAAGTCAATTTTTTTTTCTCCTCTCTTCTGCCAGCATTTGTCTACTTCCTGAGAGAAGTGAAAGCTAATTAAAGGCTTAAGGGATAATATTGATTGCATTGGAATATATTTTATATGTACCCAGCACATTTTCAACTAAGAGAACCCTGACTCACTCTAAGGCTGAATAAATCAGCTGGCTGGGTCTTTGATTCAAGGGTGAGAGGGTGAA
Organism: Anoura caudifer; assembly: GCA_004027475.1. NCBI lineage: Eukaryota > Metazoa > Chordata > Mammalia > Chiroptera > Phyllostomidae > Anoura > Anoura caudifer. Next base: position 229,002 of record PVKU01000743.1, on the reverse strand, counting down.
CTCATCTCCTCCCCCTCCACTTCTCACGCATCCGTCCTCGAGATGAATGATTTTAAAAGAGGAAGAGGGAATGCTGACAGATATTCATTCAGTTCTTTGCATACAGGATAGGAAGGATGAATGTCCAGGCATTTCTCTGGCCCTCTCATTGATTTGAGTCCAGCTTTGAATAATAACTGGGCTTATGCTGGTATAGAACTACAAGCTTTGCAGTGCCTGGGGCAGGAGGCTGGCTGGGGGTTTTAGCATCTCAGTTCCCTCATCTATTGAATGGGGGAAGAAGCTTGCCCAGGATCATACACATCCTTGGTGGCAGAGCATAAAATAAATATAACATACTTTCACATCCAGGTGAAACCAAGATCTCAGTCTTGTGGAGGTACCCTTACCTTGGATCATGCTGGTCTCTTCATTCATTCACTCATTTTCAGTCCTCACCGTAGGATATGTTTATTGATTTTAGAGAGAGAGGAAGGGGGAGAGAGAGAGAAACATCCATTGGTTGCCTCCCATACATGCCCCTACTGGGAACTGAACCCACAATCTAGGTATGTGCCTTGACCAGGAATTGAGCCTGCAAACTTTTGGTGTATGGGACGATGTTCCAACTAACTGAGCCACCTGGCTAGAGTGCTGGTCTTCCAAATCATGGAAATTTGTGGTCAGAAAGTATTGGAATTGCCCTAAGCAATCCCACTGTCATTTGTGAAGTGGTCAGGAGGGAGGTCCTGTTTCTTAGTCAATTTCTGAACACACTTGACAAATTCAGAATCAGAAATCTTGTTCAGATCATGCAAATTCATGAGCAGCCTGTTTTGTCTGTATAAATGCACATGTGCCACAAGCAATGTTTTAGGGTATGATGCAATAAAAATGTATGTAATCCAAGTGTTTAATTTACATCATGTATTCTGAATACTGTGTATTTTAGGAAGGTGTTAGTCATATGGATTTTGAGCATAAAATTTGAATGGGTAGCCAAGGGACCTCCCTCAACCTAGCAGCTACTGGCTGGAGAGCACAGTGATCATGTTCAAATGTCTTGTCTGAGGGAGCTGTGGACACCGTTCCCTCCCCATGATGCCCTCCACTTGCCCGATCACTAAGTACAGCTCCGTAACAATAACAGTTCATAATGGTGATATTATTAACTGCAATGTGCGTATTATTGATTTACTCTTTGTTCTGCATCATTATCCTTTCACCAATGAGTTTACTGCATTATTCTCACATACTTAGTCAAGCACCAAATTACAACGAAAGGGCAGGCTCTTGTAATGGCATCTAATGGAACATTGCATAAGTGATCATCACTGCCTCCTATTATGAGCTGCCTCCAGCCATGCGCTTTCTGCCTTATTGGAATGTGCGCTGAGCAATTACCAAGTGCAAGGGACCTGGCCATTTTGAAATTTCCCACAGAATTACTGTGCTTCATGTTCGCCACCTGCCCATGCCTCACAGTCCAGCCAGGGATCCAGCCTTTGTCAGTATCAGCCCGAGGGGCACAGGGACCTGGGCTGAGCCCCTTGCTACAGCCACTTTACTATAAGCCAGCAGGTTTCATCTGTACAGTCAGTCCCTGACTTTTGGTCCCAGGGCTAACTCTTGCACCAAAGTACTTAGTCCTGTACAGGCATCATGTAGTGAATATAAGTGGCCACAGGATAGCCTGGTGTTAAAGTCAGATTAGTCCAGGAGCCCACAGATGTAGGCGGGATGCTTGTTCCAACAGTTCTGGAAGAGGGGCTCCTCTCCTCAGAGGGAGCCACCGTCCCCAGAATTGGAAGTCCAAACTACCCTGGAATGATGAAAATAATGCCATCCTCATCTCTTCCCAGCTTCTCCCATCTTGAGGTCAGTTCCTTTGGCTCTCAGAGAAATCTCCGGCACCCTAAGGAAGCAGCTGTCTGGGGACACACAGACCTGCAGCCTGATCTACAATTCCATAGGCGTCTTGTCCCCATTTAGCCCTGAGTAATGCTTACTTACTGTAAAGTGTTACATGCCCCCATTGTCGGAGGAGTTATGGCAGAAAAATGCAAAATTTTCCTTTTTACTGCTTATGGCCAGCAGAGCCCATAACGTGTCAAGCTGCACATTAGCCACCCTGATAAAAGTTCGCTTTCTTACACACAAAATCATCGTTTCAGCAAGATTTGTTATCTCATTACCTGATAAGCTCTATGTCATAAACCAAGACTCATTCAGTAAATCTCCCGGGAGGACGCTTTGTGGGCAGAAAGGGAGAGATATGAATCTGCAAGGGACTTGATAATGCAGCATTTAAGCGCAAGCATAATGTCACTTATTGTTAAATGCATAAAACCACTTGGCCAAATGGTTGGGCTTTTAATAGGATTTTGTGCAGCATCAGGTGAGAAGCCATATGCCTTTTCTGTCGAGGAGTCTCTGAGCACCTGCCAGCACCGCTGCTTTGCCTCACAGGCCTCTGGGGACCGGAGCTGGGCTTTTATTGAGGCTGGGGGAGGGGGGTGATGAATGCTTTCCTGCAGCTGCACGCTTCCTCTGTCCTGCTGGGAGTGGGTACCTGGGTCATTGCTGGGCTGGCCTCTTCTAACTGGCCTCTCCCATTCAGGCACATTGTGGTCTGTGGACACATCACTCTGGAGAGTGTTTCCAATTTCCTGAAGGACTTTCTGCACAAGGACCGGGACGATGTCAACGTGGAGATCGTCTTTCTTCACAAGTAAGAGGCCCCTGTTGGTTCAAGACCCTCCACCCAACAAGACACCCTGAGGGGGATACCCTGAGTGTCTGCAGGAGTGGAGGTCTGGCACTGGGTAAGCAGAGCAGAGATGAGTGAGTCACCATCCTTTCTGGCTTCATTGGAGAGGACAGTATAGACCCATGGACGTGCAAACAACACACTAACTCAGTGATGAGAGCAGCACCTGCTCTCTGAAGGCAATTCTGGAGTTTATTATGGGTCACACACATCATCACTGTCCCCTCAGCTGTCTGGATCTCTGTGATCCAGATGTGTCCGCAGTGCCTGGTGTGGGATGATTAGCGGTATGCTGTGGATGCTTTATGAATGCTGGAGTGACATAGTGACCAAAGAAGACACAGACCTAACAGGAAGCAGGGTGTAAGGTAACAATAATAACAACAGCAACAACTGTGGTTCCTAGAAACCTTCAGTGGGGGACCCTGCTTGTTGGTCACGGTGCATACAGTCTCTCCTGTGATCAACAGGAGTTAAGTACATGCTCTGGACTCAGAATATCTGATCTGAATCTTGACTCAACCAATTACTTGTTGAACAAGTTACTTGCCTTCTCTGGGCCTCAGTTTCCACACCCATAAGATAAGGAGATCATCCTGGTTTCTACCAGCCTCCTTGGGCTATTGTGAGAATGAAAAGAAATAACTCTTGTAAAGTATGCAGAGCAGAGTCAGGAGTGAAGTAACTGCTCAATAAATGTGAGCTTGTACTGTGAAAGATAAGATATGTTAAGTCACGTAATCAACTTAGAAGTTGGGTCTTACATGTTTGTTTTATAGATGAGGAAGGCAAAATAGCTCCCTCTGCTCAGTGTTGTTGACTTTTTAAGCTTTGTCACATCCCCTTTCAAGTAAAAAGTAGTCTGTTCCAAGGATGGAAGGTTGGGGGGGGGGCGTGGCTCGAGCCTGCTGGCCTGGGTTGCACTGACTTCTTTTACGGAGATGGGGCTGTGAACGGGCCAGCCCTAGCCTTAAGTTGCCGGAGGGACAAAGCTTACATGTTGGTGTTGGCTCTATACAGTGTTGACCACCCAGGACTCAGTCCTGCTCCAAGATTTCCCTGCAAGCTCCCATTCTGTGCATCCTCTTGCTGTGGGAATTTGTTCACCAAACTGGCCACCATGTTTGAGCGCCAGCATTTTTCTTCTCAGCACCGACTTCTCCAAGTTCTAAAAAGACTGGCCAGGCCACGGGCCTCAGAGCAGAACCCACAGATCAATTTGGTGCTTGGTCGCTGACTACCAGCTGTGGGGCCTGTCTTCTGCTGAGCACTTTAGAAGGTCCGAGAGAAGTACAGTGTGTAGGGTCTGCCCTCATGTTAGTTGAACATTTCAAGCAGAACACATGTGCAACACTAGATAGAGCACAACATTGACACTGAATTAGCTTACTGAGGTCAGTTTAATCAAGTGGCAGAATGGCTGGGGGCCCGTGTACCAGGGAGGGACCCCTGCTTCTTTATTACTAAGGCAGGGTTCAGGAAAAAACATGGTTTATGTAGGATCTGGAAGACTGGTCAGATTTACACAGGCAGCTACTCTTCTCTCACCCATGGATTTAGTCTGAATCGACAAGTTGGCTTCTTATGCTTCCATTGTTAGGACTCACCCCTGTCTCCTCCGCGTCTATTACTGTCAGCACGACAGTTGGTGGCCCAAGTTAATTCATCTCTTGAAGCTTTGTGTTAATAACATGCCTTCCTCCAGGGTTGTTTTGAGTTCATACTTGTCAAGTGTTTAGAATCGTATTTGCTATGTAGTAAATGCTGAAAACACTAAAATTTATTTTTACTAGGTACCTAATAAATGTTAGCCAAGTGTTGATTAATACAGTTCTTGGTGCCTAGTAGGTTCTAACTCCTCCCAGTGCCTAGTATCGTACCATGTAGAAAGCAGGTATTTTTCATCTCTTCGGAATTGGTAAATGAATGAATGGTTATCATAACTATTGTTATCACTGATTTAATCTTTATGCCCCCTAAGAATGATGGATACTGTACACAGGTGGAAACCAAGAACAGCGCTGAGAGTAAATGAACTCTGTGAGTGGCTGGTCAGAGGTGACATTTTTTTATTCAGTCCCTACGGGATGAGAAGTCCAGGAGCTTGAGAAACAGGAAAAAGGCTTCTGACAGAAGCAGGAGGTTTTGCCAGGGGACCTTTGGTTAAACACTGATGTGATAGCCTCAGTTTCTCTACTCATAAAATAGGGATTCTACTCATAATGAAGTTGAAGACATTTTGCCCCATACTCATTAGGCTTTGCAAAAAGTTGTGAGCCTGTTGATTTCATCTTGGTATTGGTTTCACTTTGCGGTTGGGCTGGGGTTTTACCTCTCTTGAATGTGAACCTTTTATTTATGACAAGCACAGGGGCTGCTTTGAAGGTGAAAGCCTTTGTTCAAGTCTTGCTCTGTGGAAGTCAGGAGAGGGGAGGCCGTGGAGGCTGAAATACCTGAGTCTGTCATGCTAATGGCCATGTTTTTTCCCCCTGCACAGCATTTCTCCTAATCTGGAGCTTGAAGCTCTATTCAAACGACACTTTACTCAGGTGGAATTTTATCAGGGTTCAGTTCTCAATCCACATGATCTTGCAAGAGTCAAGGTAAGAAGGAAGAAGTGCTTTTACTCCATCTAAAGCGGGGGTGGGGGGTGGTGCCTGACTCTGGTGAGGGACATACACCTCAGGATGGCTGAGAGTCACCGCTCAACCCCTATTAAGTCAGAAAGCACCAACCTTGACATCACCCTGCCTTTGGCCCCAGGACTTCGTTCTGCTGGCACCTGGTAGCTCACCTGTAAGTAGTGCACACTTGAACTAGTCCTAACATGAAATTTATTTTGCTAGTTCCCTCAGTATCAGCACTGCTAAAGGAAGTAGACTAGTCTCATTTACAACATTATGATCAAGTTTTTCCCATCTTCAATACTTAAATTGGTCTCAACATAGCTCTGGAATTTATTATTTTTATCAGGAAGGAGCATTAACTATAATGTGTAAAATAAAATTTTAGCAAGCCATAAAAGATTTTTAGCTTCCTTTTCATCCCCACCAAAAATTGAGGTGCAAAGCTAAACATACAGGTAACCAGCACCAGTTGGTAATGGGCTCATTTTTCTTTCTAGAATGTGCTAACATAGATTCTTCTTATAAGGGAATGAGGTACAGCAAAATGGCATCTGCTACTGTACTCATTTTGCATTGATTTTTGTAAGCACACTCAATATTTGCATGGCAGTGAGTATAGATTAAAATTGTGAATCCACTGACATGTAAATGCTAACTGTGGCCACCACATAATTAAGTGTATAATGTCATTGGCAAACATGAATAAGCCAAAAGGATTTGGGTAAATTCTTTGGATTATTAAGGGAAACTAGAGACACTTGGGTCACATGCCGAGGGGAAAGCCATGCCCTCCCACCAAATGTAGGACTGGCGTGTTAAGTAGAGCATACCAAGCAGGACAGATTGCAGGGTTGAGCTCGCACGAGAAGTCTTATGCTTCTAGGTCCAGTTAATCTTAATATTACCCAGACTTGATCCAAGTCAGGGCTAATGTGAAAGCTTATAAAACTTAGAGAAAATAGTTATTGTCCTTGGACCTAATTTATATGTAAGCAATTAGCAGCATAGCTCACAGGAATAAATTATTTTTGGCTCATGTGTAGGTAAGTCAGTAAGTCAGTTGGAGATAGTCTGTAAACATTATTTATTTACACAGGTTTATTGTCTTTTGAATATCTGAATGCTAATTGAATACTGAGCTATTATTGGATTCAGAGCTCTCATTTCCTCTTAACTCCCCTGTTAAGGTGTAAGAAAGGTTAGAGGAAGGACTTCCGAGTCTAAATTACCGAATCCCCAACTACTCAGTCAACTTGGAAACCTGAGAGGAGGGGTGTAGTCCACCTAACTCCATTTCCCACCTGGAAAAGTTTGGGTGATGGTGCAGATGATGGGCAAGGGGTTGGGGGGTGGGTGGACTGAAAGGCTTAGTTAATAGTTATTTAAAGAAATCTGGAAAGCTCACATGCAAGCGACTATGCAAAAGGAACAGTATAATTACCAAGGTACATGTTGTGCCTTTCAAGAGAAATCAGATGAATTGTTTATATCATAACAAGAACTTGCAACCTACACTTTTGACAAAAACTATAATCTCTCAGGACTCTTTTTAAAAAAATTTCCTTGCAAAGTGCCAGGTTCCCCAAGAACTGTTAAAAGAGAGAGTCTGCCACCAAGTGTGGCTATTTATATGTTTGTGTTTTGTGATTTTCCTTTTGGTGTCTTAGATAGAGTCAGCAGATGCGTGCCTCATCCTTGCCAATAAGTACTGCGCTGACCCCGATGCTGAAGATGCCTCCAACATCATGAGGTAAACTCGGGGAGGCCGGGGAAGGCTCTGGGCTTGGTGCTCCTTTGGGTCCCCTGAAGGGCACCATCTCCCCCATAAGCTACCCACAACTTGCATGTGCCTGGGGGGAGCTGAAACTGTGGCAGGTGTGGAGGGCAATGCCACAAGGCATTGTTAATAAGAAGTTTATTCTTAGAAGATGGGAGCTCTGGGGTCTTGAATTTGAGATCCTTTAGATGGGACTAGGAAAGGAAAGATAAATTTAGATGGGCATAGGCCTGAAATAAGGTACCCTGTTTCCCAAGGGGGAATGGATCTGAGATACCTTAACTGGGGGTGCTTTTGTCTCTTGGGACATTTTGAAACACCTGGAGATGTTCTTGGTTGTCATAACTAGGGGATAGTCCTGCTCTTGTCTGGTGGGTAGAGACCAATAATGCTGCTCATCATCCTATAATGCAAAAGACAGCTCCCCACAGCAGTTATCTGACCAGAATGTGAATAGGGCCCAGGGTGTGAAGCCCCATGTTAGAGCTTTCCAAGTGTGTCTATAGCATAGTGATTAATGTCACCCGCAAAGAGGAGTTCATTTACCAATGAGTTTGTTTCAACCAGTTTCCCCAAATGAAATCATTTTGTTCACTGAATACTTTCTCAATGCTTTTAATATGAATTTTTAAGACAATGTGCTATAGAGAGTTTTCAAAACTATTTGACTCTAAGCCCCTGCCACCATTTTTATAGAACATCCACTGGGGGGAACTCTTTGGAGAACCCTTCCCAGGAACTTCCTGCAAATGGGCCGAGCCTGTCTAAGGCTGCGCCCTGCCCAGCTCCTACTCTTTACTACTTCAGAAGAAAACTACTCCATGTTTGTTCTTTCATAGACCCAAATTCCAGACATCTTGTGTCTATGAAATGTCTCCAAAGTTGAGCTATTTTGCTCCAGAGAGTTAAAGCCCTTTTGAATTCTTCTCTCCTACAGCAGAGTGGTTAAGAGAGCTGGGAGGGAATAATAAGGAGAACCTTCTGGAGAAGAGATGAACTAAGAGAAAACATTTCACTCCCACTATATTCCCAGGAACTCTCGCCTAATTGCAAACAGCCATCTTTGGGGTCTAGACGAAGTTTCCGTTCTCCCTGCAGCTTGGTTTACTGTGTCCTGGGATTTCACTGAGGTGCAGGGCTGGGAAGTTGCCTTTGCATCATCACAGTGCTCCCATCTCCTTTCTTTGCCTTTAATCAGTGGCCCCAAGTGACATGAGCCTCCCCATCAGTGAGGTGGGGGAATTCCTCCGTGCGTTTCTGGTGAGCAAGTCCTCCCCTCAGCATCTGGTCCTTGTGTCTGGCAAGTGACATCTGGCGCAATGTTCTCTTTGCACTCGCTTTTCTTTGGCAATATGATTAGTGCAGTCGTTTTGAGGAAGTCAATGCCTGAAGTCTTGTAAGCATTGGACTTGCCAGGCTGCAGGGAGATGGGTCCACCCCTTAACTAGTCGCAGCTGGAAAGTGACTGCAACAGCCTCAGCCTAATGTGGGTCAGTCTGCCCTTTCCTTGAACTAGGATTTCCATCCTTCCCTACGGTTTTATATCATTGGAAGTGATAAAAATGTAGTCTTTAAGGAACAAGGCCTCATTATCTTCAAAATTTCATCCAAAAAAAAATCAAAAGAAGATGAAGCTTATTGTGTTGACCCCACAAAAAGTTTGAGGCTGACATTGCCTTTTTTTGCCTTCAAAAGTGACTCATTGAAATGATAATACCTTTGAAATGGGCATTTCTCTTAATCACAATATTTTATATAAGCCCTGACTGTGATAAGGTTAATGTGAAGACATATAGGTTGCCAGGGTGGGAGGCATGGTGCCAAGGCATAAAGATTCCTGAACAAAGTATTGTAGTATCAGAAATGTAATTAAGCCATCCATTAACCAGAATCAGAACTAAGGCCTGGGCTGCAAAAAGAAATGGGAGATCCAGGGTTAAAAATGGGCTTTGTCTTTCCCTTATTTGTATAAGCCTCGTTCCTCCTTAATTTAATGAGACCAATCTGCCCCTTTTGAAATTAAAATGTCAAAGATCCATTTGAAATGAGCTAATGCAGAAAACTGGCTGATGCTGTGGACTGAATTCAGAGGGCTGACAAAGGCTCAAAGTCCTTGAGTTATAAGCATGGGCCAAAGCAACACTTTTTCAAAAATAAAATGAAATCCTTCAAGTGCAAAAGCCCAGGGTGAATTTGCGTACGAGGGACTTATGTGTGATCTGTTTCCTAAATTCACAAGTTGTAGCTTTTCAGACAAAGCTGCCTCCTGGCTGCCTTTTCCTCACGTTTGCACGAAAAGGGAAGGGAGCATAGCGTTTCTTGGTGGGAAATGCTATGGGGGTGGTCATAATAAGTGCACTTGCATTTCTGAGTAGGCTTAGGAGGTGGCCTTTCTGTGGATTCCATTCTTTAGCCTTCCTTGTCACAGAAGGAAATGTACAATGTCACCTCTGACAGAGTCGGTAATGACAAAAACCATAACTTACACGTGGAGAGAGCTTTTAATGATTTCAAAGCATTTTCACATCTGGTCTCTCATTTTGCTTTTCATACCAACCCTGTGAAATAAATAAAGCAGGTACTGTTGCTCCCAAAGTCCAGATGAGGAAACAGTCACAGAGGACCAGGATTTCCGGAAGGTCACCCAATTCGTTAGTACAAATAGCTGGGACTGGAGTCCAGGTGGTTCTACTCTTCGGCTCCTGGCCCCTCCCCTTTCCGCACAGGGATTGTCAAGCAAACAGAAGGGGAGCGGTGGACAGTGGTTAATCCTGAATTGGCCTGAGGGCATTTTGGAGAGATTTTTTCCACCAAATCAGGACCTCTGGAAGGCCTTGCCTTCCATCTCTAACCAGCATTGAAGTCATCACTTAGGTAGCTATTAGCTATGGAAGGCTGAGCCATCGTTCCCATCTCAAGGGCCCTGCCTGGAGATCATTTTTGTGAGTGGCCATGTGTACAACAATTAGAATCATCTGATTTGTCATTGTTGTCTCAAATTATTAACTTGGGGACTTGGACTCCTAGCAAGTTGTTTCTAGGCTCTCTTCCTCAGGGTATGAGATTGCAAACCTCCCTTGGCTCCATGAATTGGGCTTGCTTTCTTTTGGTGCCTGTATAGGCAAGGAGCCCTGACACTTGTTCTGGAACCCCCACCCAGTACACACACACTCACACACCATCCATCGCCAAGACACCACAAGGCCTCTCTCCTCTTTTATGCCCAGGACACAGCCTGTGACAGTTGTGTGGTTGCTTTGTCACACTACGGTGGGGTACGATGGTGGAAACACTGTTTAACTTGGCCCAGTACCTGCAGCCCCTCAGGATGGCCCTAGCTGCTGGCACCACACTCACTGCATTTGGTTATAATCAAATTAATGTTATCAGACTTCAATGGTAAGGCAAACCCTGCCTCAACTTTGTTTTTTTTTTTTTCTTTTTCAGAGTAATCTCCATAAAGAACTACCATCCGAAGATAAGAATCATCACTCAGATGCTGCAGTATCACAATAAGGTAGGACAGTGAGAGCCCCTCCCAGGCTCAGAGATGCACACATGGGTCCAGCCTCTCCTCCCTCACCGTACAGCCAAACACATGTGCGTGCACACACAACAAAGGCCTGGATAAAGAGGGTGGTGGGTAAAAACCTCCTTGGGACATTTCTTCAGTCCAAACATCTCGTTTGTAGTTGATCACGGAAAGCGAGCACCTTCAGTATTGATTCATTCATTCAGGAAGTGTTACAGAGCAACAGAAGGTCCGTTATTGTCCACGGCCTTATGGAAAGATGCCTCTCAAAGCCAGAGATTTGTGAAAAGGAAAGGAAATGTTTATTTAATGCTATACAGAGTTAAAGTAGCGACCTAACATCTTCATTAAAATATCAAAGTCCTTTAGGATACCCACAGACGCCTATCTCCCTCTGCCCTAAGTCAGGGTACCGTAATTGCAAGGAAGAGGAGCACATGTCCAGGATCCAGGCTCTTGACACCATTAGCTGTGACGTCGTCCAGGCAGGATCTCTAATTAATCCAAAGCCATGTGGCACCTTCTCATGGCCTACTGGCAAGAGTTCTTTCACCCTTCTTCCAGGCAAAGTCTCTCGTCCCCAGGCCACGCAGCCAAAAGGAGCACTCCAAAGCTGCGTGGTCCTTCTTCTCCCAAAGCTGCGGGGAAGGGGTCCCCACTCTGGCAAAGCCACGTGGCTCTCCCTCTTCACCAGAGCTGCAGGGGTCTGCACTCTGGTGAAACCGCGTGGAATCTTTTCCCTCTGGCAAAGCTGCAAGAGGGTCTCCACTTGGGCAAAGCCAAGTGGCAATTCTCTGCTAAAGCCACATGGTGATTTTCCCTCACAGGGCTGTGAGGGTCCTAACTCTCGTGAAAGTGCGTGGATTCTCCTCAATGGCTGCCGCGTCTCAATTTAAATCCCCACGCCAAATCTCTTCTGTACCCCTATTTCCTACTCCTCCTACAATCAGTTACACCTGCCAGCATTCCCGTATATTCCAAGTATTTTTGGGATGCCATCATGAGTCTAGGCAGGTGTGTCCCCATTTTCTGGAGCCAATCTTCTCCAAGCTCCCACGCAAGCTCTGTGACTTGGGGTTCCTCCCCCAGTCACGTCTTGGGGGGAGTCCTTTCCATCCCCCTGGCTCAGAGCATGGCCACAGCTATTTAACACATCTAAGGCACCAGCCAAAGGCTATAGATATGTTAAATGACCATGCCATGGATTAGCAGCTCTTCATGTCCCTGCTCCATGTGTCCCTTCCCCCAACTCATACTGTGGGGGAAGGGGTGAGGACATCTTATATGTCCCGCTAATATTCCCTGGACACCCTGAGTTCTGGGCCCTATTCCAAATCCCTGTTTTTGGGGTCCCCCTCCTGGCTGCACCCTGCATCAGAAGCATTGGTTGGTCCTCTAGGTTCAGAAATACCGATGCATTCTTAGGTCTCCTTCCAACAGCTTCCATTTTTATGTGTTGTACTAATTTCTTTAGTTTGTATTTACTGAATACCTACTAGGTGGTCCGCATTCTTTGCCTGACCCCCTAACCCCACATGGATATGATGAAGAAGTCTTCTTATTTTGTGCCCTCAAGGATTCAACACTCAATGTGTAGAGAGTGTCCCAAATCAGACTTTTCTGTCTGAGACCAGGTGAATGTGGGGGAACAGAACATGGTTGGGTGGAGAATGCGGAGCGTGCGTGGCATGCTCAAATTCAAGATGAGAACTGCATGGTTGAATTCAGGAAAAACAGTTGGCTGGCTAGAGATTAAACATGAAGGAATTGTCCTAGTGTTACAGCTGACGGGGGGGTGGGGGTGTGTGGAAAGTCTGTGTTGTTTCCCAGAGCCCAGTCTTATTCACAGGCAGTGCTCCTTCACTCAGACTGTTACTAAACTCCTAGGAAAACAGCTTTGAGGGAGGGAATGTGGCACTTTTTTCTGCTTGACGTGGAACCAGTAACTCCCTTAATGAGGCTTAGAAACCAGAGGCTACTCAGTACCTGGAATCAGGTGTCCTGTCTGAACAGAATAACTCCCTGCTGGGTTTTGAGTGAGCTTGTGTCCCATCTTATAGGCCACATTCCCTATGAAATAGGCAGCCAGGTGACCCAGAGAAGACCCCACTCTGCCAAATGTGCCAGTGCCATGCCATTATTTCTTAATTGTTGGCAAGTGCTGCCCCATTTTGCGGAGTGGAGGCCCATCAGCGGCTGTTGTTGAGTGGAGCCTGCTGTCAGTGACTGGCCTGCCATGCAGATCTGCTGCCCACTGCTGACCATTGCCCAGCCCTGGGCAGGTGGTTCCATGGCAGACAGTGTTGCTCTGTAGCCAGTAGGCTTGATGATGGGCACCCAAGGTCACGTTGTCCTGTGTGTCTCTGGAAAACCCAAGGACAGTACAGAGAGAAAGTAAGGACATTGGTAACTCAGCAGCACTGATTTGGAGAGGTTTTTTTTGACAGCAGCCCATGCAGGTGGAGGAGGAGCTGTGGCCGGTGACAGCTCCTGAAGCAACTAACTTTTCTCTTTCATTTGTGATTTGAAGTTTTATTTCACGTGGGAGTGCTTTAAGCTATTGTTTAGATTTTTGGCTGAATTTAGATTGAATAGGAGAATTAATATGATATGTTTACAAAGGGATTTTAGTTTCTTCCTTTCTGCTTCCAATGAGTGCTGATGTAGCATCTTCAAGAAATTAAGGAGGATATCAGCTATGGGATTCCTGTCAAACTCAAAGTAGCTTGGCGGTCCTAGGACCCAGACGGCACCTGCTCAGTGTTCGCATGAAGGCAGCAAGCTGCATGTCCTTCCACAAACCTCCGAGCCGTGATTGTTCAGAAACGATGGAGATACCAACTGATCCGTGATTATTTGCTTAAGACACATTTTATTTTAAACCACCCCAATCTACTTGGGTTTTAGAATTGGGCAAAAATCCCCTATGAGACTTTGTCCCTGGAAGTTTAATGCGGGCTCAAGGGGCAGAGTGACTTTGATACAGGGCCCTTTCCGTCTCATTTCATTTCTATCTTCTAGAGAAAGAACAGGAAGTCCACTGGTCATTATTCATTATCTTATTCCTTGTAGAGTTCTAACTTATTCTTCACCTTGCTTTGCAGTTTTGCTCTGCTCCCTAAGGTCTTCCTATACCTACCCTTTCATTGTGTTTTTCTCCACCTTCCATGCAATATTATTTTTCTTCCTTTCTTGGCACTTTCTCTTCACCAGACGTCTTCACCCATTAAAAACTTGCTTTCAGGATAGAACCTGGTATATGTATGTAAACTTATATCACTGTCAACATAGTCCAAGGGATAGTTAATTCCATCATTGGATACCATATATGAAATATAGAGAATTTTAGTCTCCTGTGACCATATGAAGGTGGTATTATTATTTAGGGCCTAGAGGCATGTAGGGAAGTTGCCTGCTTGCTCTCCATATACTCTCATAAAACTGGTCCTGGTTTGTCAGAATAATAATCTCAGACATTTGTGTCATATTTTATGGTTTTAAAATAGCTTGGACATCCATTATCTCATTTAGTCCTCTTTCACCATCTGTGCACTTTAGCATCCCACTGTGTCTTCGGGGCTCTAAACTCTGTCTCAGACAGAGCAGCTCTGGTCAGCACAAGTCACGGTCACTTGGCAGCCAGTGAGCTAAGAGAACTGCCAACTATCACCTTCTCTTTGAACAGAGCCATAGTCCGCTGAACCAAACTGTGGCTCCTCAGAGTAGGCCTCACAGAATGATTGGTATTCTCTAAAGTGGATGTATTTAATATCACTAGAATCTGTGGAAATGCTTGCAGCCTAGTCAACTTCAAATAAGGAAAGAATATAGCCTAGGGAGTTTTCTGATTTGATTGTAGATGACTTGAATCTCTTCAAGGAAAGAATGGTTTGTGATATGTTGGAAAGGTGTTGGTCCTGATGATCTAGCTATTACTGGACTTTTTCCTTCCAGCAGACTGTAGTGAAAAAGGCCTTTTTCTCTGACCTGCAAGCCAAGTCCTAATGGCCCAGTCTTTTTGACTTGCTCACTACAAACTTACACTTGGGTGTTGAAAGTGTTTTCTCTAACGTGACCTTCTTTGTTCCTCATGGGGGCATCCCCACAGTTTTGTGCATAGTGGGAGGTGGAGATGGGACTGGAATTCATCTCTCCTGGTTTCCCAGAACAAACTGTTTCTCATTCCTCCTTCTTGAGATGAGCAATGGCTTGGCAGCAGAAACCGGGCACCTTTACCTCCTGGACCCTGCTCAGCAGGTCTGCTTCTCCAGACTAGAGAGGATTGCCTCTAGACTCCCATGCAGCAGTGCTGGCTTTTTCCACTGGACCTATACTTCTCTCAGTAAAAAAGGACAGAGTTGCCAGAAACAAAGAATTTGAGTTCCTGGGTCACCTTCCTCATTTTGTCTCATGCACACAGAAGTCCCTAGTCCTGGGCTTTGGCGCATCCCTCGCAGCTCCCTCCCTATGATTGCGGAAGTTATGGGGGCCAAGAAAGGAAGCCTGAGAAACACAAACAAGTGCCTTTCCTGTGTACTAACATGCAGAATATGTCTAAGGAACTCAAGCCAGATGGGCACAGGAGGCACCCAAGGCCTAAAAGCCTGGATTTCATACCCTGGATGGCACATGCAGACATGACAGCCATCTTGAAAATGTTTTGTTTGCTTGTTTGTAGATGCCTGCCCGGGGCTTGGACCACCCAAATCTTTCACACTTGATGATCTTATTTTTTATTACCTAGATTTAATGTCTCCTCATTCTTCTCAGATGGTATTAATGCAAATGAACATTTCTTCACTGAGACTGAGTGTTATATTATTCTCTATGGAAGTGGAGGGGAAAGTGGCCTTCATAAGCCAGTGGGGAGAGTAAGGAGAGAAATGGGACAAAGGGCAGGGCTCCTTGCTGCTCTGAGGATTCAAAGTGTGGAAGGTCTCTGATACTCAGCCGGACAGATGCTGCCATCAGCTGCGGCCCACGCACAGGACTATTTGAACAGTGCTGTCATCAGGAATGACACAGTCACCTCTCCCAGGAGTAGACTCCACTGGGTCAGGATGCACGAGATTGTCACAGAACTGGATTTTGCAAGGAGTTTCACAAGAGTGGTTATTTCTGAAAGCAGAGCGGGGACCTTTGGACCTGTCACTTGTTTCCCCATGGAGTCTTGTATCTCCTAGTATAACTGTGTATATGGTGCTGAAAGTGAAGGGAAGCCTCCTTGGTGCTCCTCAGGTTTGGAGAGACATAGTAACCTCAGGGCTATAGAGTCTTGGCACCGGCAGAACCCAGAGGGTTCTCTTCCTTGCAAAGCCAGAGGTCTTTCTGCTGAGACCTGGATACTTGCTGAGTTTTAGGGGCGAAGACTTTGCATTTTTAGATGTGGCCTTCTCCATTTATTAGACAAATGGCATCTTTAGGAAGTTCCTTTATAAAATAAGCCAAAAATAACTACCTTCTTTTAGTATACTCCAGTCAATCTCAGTTCTGGCCCCTGGAACACAGCAAGACTAGCCTCATCTCTCTTCACCACTACAGAACCTGGGTATTCAGAGGTAACCCTTCTGTCTCCGTGTAGGCGTGGCCCTACTTCAGGCCAAACACTGATGGCTCTCTTAATTGTTGTTCTAAAGGTATTTTCCAGAACTCACAGCTCTCTTTGTGCTTGTCATTTTTTCTCTGTAAGTTATTCAAACAGCCAGTTTCCCTTCCTACAGCTGACTGGTAAAACTGGATCAGGCACTCTGGAACTAGCCTGACCAGTTCACAGGAGAATGGAACATTCATTGACATTCATTTCCCTTGATCTGGAGACCATTTCTAACTAGCAAGCGTTGGCTTGCTCTGTAATTTGTCACACGGTCAGCCTCTCATGGGTTTTAGTTACCCACACACACTTAAGGTTTGTTTTTTTCTTTTTCCTCCTGTCTGCTGCCAAGTTAGGTCTTCTCATTTTGAATTTATATAATTGATTTTTCTTAACCTAAATGCTGTACTTGACATTAAGACCTTTTAAATCTTTTCTAGTTGTTTTTTTTTCTGCCCATTTTTTCAGCTCTGGAGAACTTTTCGAATCTTGATTCTTTCATCCAGTATCATCTATGACTCTGCTTCATGCCACTTAAAAGTAATTGGCTGAGCATGGCTCTGGGCCCTGATCTCAGCGTTGGACCTAACCGTTGAATAGGATCAGTCCATCTGCAACAGATTGTAACATGTCTACACAATGATTTGCCTGATGATTTAGGGCAGTGCTTCTCAAAGTGTGGTCCCCAGCCCAGCAGCTCAGCATGGCCTTGACCTTCTTAGAAATGCAGATTCTTCAGGCTCACCCCACACCCACTGAATCAGCAACTGTGGAGGAGGGGCCAGCAATGTTTCTGTTCAGACCCTCCAGGTGACTCTAATGCTAGCTCAAGCTTGGAGTAGTGGGAAGGTAGGTAAAAAAGAAATCTCAAGTACCCAGGCATCTGACAGCATTAGAGTCTGTTTGAGGGGCCGATTTATGAACAACCTAGCTAGACATACTAGTAGCATGGGCCAATGTCACAAGAGGAATTTCCCTTGGACTTTATTTGGCTAAGGTCAAACCTGAGGGGAGGTCTTGGGCTTGGTAGGTACAGAAGCAATATTCCAGAGAAACTGAAGTCTGATGAAGAAGAGAAGAGTGGAGTAAAACACCAAGCGGTGGACACGGGCATGGGCAAGAAAGGACATGTCTGGATGACCTTGAGCAATTGGGCAATGCTGCACTGCCCAGAGGAGATTTTAAACAATCGAACATTTAACAAAGTAAGGTCTTATAACTGTTTTTCTTTCCACAGGCCCATCTGCTAAACATCCCAAGCTGGAATTGGAAAGAGGGTGATGATGCAATCTGCCTCGCAGAGCTGAAGTTGGGGTTCATAGCCCAGAGCTGCCTGGCCCAGGGCCTCTCCACCATGCTCGCCAACCTCTTCTCCATGAGGTCATTCATAAAGGTAACGTCGTGTCCTATTAGAGCACATTAGCCCCCGATTCAATTTGTCGTGGGGTTGAGTAGAGAGCACAGCTTAAACTCAAAACAGATCGACGGGCTTTAACCACTTTGGTTAAGGAGAAATTCCTTGTTACAGATTTGGGCAAGAGGCCAACTTCTTTCAAAATTATGTTTTTATTTTTATTTGGCACATCCACGGCCATTAAATGATTGTTCAAAGCACAATCCACTCTTTTTTTTTTAGATAAACCACATGTTTATCTATCAACAAAGCCTCCGCTGTTAAAACAAAAATATGATTTATATACATTCCATATGGCACCAGAGCGCCTAAAGAAAAGAATTATCATTTTGCTCTTTTACATCAAGTGGCTGGTGGACCTCTCACTGTGCCGATAAATGCAGACCATGTGTTTGTGCTGAAGCCCAAACCCCAACAACATAATTCATTTATTTATTTCTGCACAATCAAGGAGGCCAGCAGGGCTGACATGCCACGGTTATTTGAATGGAGAGTGAAACGATGAACTGAGTCCTCGTCAGTGGCGCCCTTTACACTGTGAGGCACACAGTCTGGATTTGCTCATCGCCTTGTCAGCCGGCTCACCCCAGTGGGGCCCCTGCCTGCTGGACCAGTTCAGGCAAAGAAAGACCCAAATCTGTCCTCACAGGCCAGGCCAGGCGTGTTCCCAGGAAGTTGGGTTGAGGGTCCAGGCTCCTACTGAGAGGGCCTTGGAGCTCAGGAGAATGACAAACCAGTCCTTATCCTTGGATTGTTCTCAGCCTCAGCAGTCAAGGTGGCAAATCAGTGCAATAAATACGTTCTAGTTTGGGTCTCTCTGATTTGGCACTGGTGGCCATTAGTTTAAGATCTGGGCTTACATTCCCCTCCCTATTATTCATTTATTCACCTTCCCCTTCCTGACTTAGTTGTGGTTGAGGTGGGAAGTCAGTGAGTCACCAGGGGATTCTGCAAAGGGGGTCCACACCTTTGAAATCAAAGGTGTGAGGTCACCAGGCTTTTGCTGCTATATCTGCAGCCAGAGATAAGGCCTTTGGTGAGTTGAGGACATGGCCCTGGATGCGGTGAGAGGGATGGGCTGGAGGATGGAGATGCAGATGATGGTATAACTTTATGTCAGTGCTGATCCTGGGCCTCCACAACTTCTCTGACTTAGAACAGGATATTTTTCTAGGACCTTACTTACTGTACCCACCTAATTTACATTATGTAGCCAATTTATAATTAACAGTCCTCTGTAAAAGAACAAATTGTTTTGGAGTGCTTTCAATCACTTTAGCAATGGATGCCTTGATGAAAAAGTTCTTCTAGTCACTATGTGCCTACAGACCTCAACTTCACTGAACCCCTGGCTCAGATCCAACTCACAGATAGGGACATTGCATTCCTTTAAGTGGCTTCTTTAGTCCAGGCTGCAAGTGCCCTGCCTGGCTGAAACAGAATGCAGGCAAAAGGGAGGCAGCAGGATGATCCATGTGGCTGGGTGTAGAGACAAGCTGAAAAGCCAGATGGAAGCTTGTGCCTCCTAAGCCCAGGATAAAGAACTGTCACCAAGAGAGCTCCTTGGGCTCATTCAGCCAAGCTCTGGTGGTTCCGTCCAGTGGGGAATTGCCTGCAGGACCAGGCACGAGGTCTGAGGCCCTAGACTCTGCTTTCTTGTGTTGATGTAACACGGCCTTGGCAGGGCCCCACTGCCTATGGGGCACTTGACATGCGTATGTTTTGATTTTGTGGTGCCTGCATGGAAACTAGAGCCACCTGTCAGGAAAATTAATAAAATGGATATGACACTGATTCTTCAGTGTTATTACCAGCAGGGAGAGAGAACTTCTGTCCAACCTCCCTCAAGACCTCTGCAGCCAAGGACGTTCCCTCCAGCCCAAAAAATCCCACTGCCAAGTTCCTATTTAGGAAGAGCCTGTGGGAGAGGCCTGGCCCAGCCCTGGGGTAACTAAAAACACATTTCTCTCCCAGGGTTATGTTACTGTGTTGTTTCTGTTCAGGCCAGCTCGTTGGCGTTTGGGGCTAGCTCTCCGCATATGGCCACATGACGTTTAGGTGGTCTTTGTGTTGGGATTCACTAGGCATGTGACCTGACCCAGAAATAACAACACTGCCCTTCATTGATTTTTTTCATTTAAAATAGGGACAGCCTTAAGCATATGTTCCCCATTCTGTAATGTCATCTCTGTGCACTTACCCTCCAAATCCCGGGTCCTTGTCTCTTTCAAACACCACAGCGACAATTTCCTTGTAAAGTTTTATATATTATCTCCCATTCCAAGGATCACAAAGCCTTCACTTATTTTTATTTGGGGGCAGATGGAGAAGGAAATCTATAAGTGGATTGTTGTTTACAGAAATTGCTTCCTTCCCCAGTGTCCCCCATGTCCTATGCAGAGAATGCATCAGTACTTAGTCCTATCAAGATAGAGGGAGATAAGATGGACCTTTGGCAACCTTTGATCCTTTGAGAGCACTTAGCATTTCTGGAAGCCAAAGGTGGAGTGTGAGCTCTCCCTCCCGCTCGCCCTGGGCAGGTACCCTGTGTGTTTCTTGGTTTGGCAGAATACACTGTATTTGGTCCCTCCTGAAAGAAGAAGAAAGAGGAACAAGACTGAGACCGTGATGATATAGCATGGGCAGAAACACAGTGATTAGCTCCCAGGCTTTTAGAGCCAAGACTGAAAGTGAGGCTGAGAAAGCTCAACAAAAGAGAGAGGGGCTACTGGTGTATAGCTGGTACAAAATAGACCTAGCCCAGAGGCACCAGGAAATATGGGGGAGCTCTTACTGACCTTCCCCAAGGTCACTTTCAAAGATCCTCATCCTAGGACCCCAAGTCATTGCCCCTGAAACCCTAGCTCCTATATTGGATGTGTTATCTCTGGATGGATCTAAATTTGGGGACTCTATTCATATTTTTATCCCACATCTTTTGGGCATTGAAATTTTAAAGTTTGCCTTTAATTTGTTCCACTTAACCTTCAAAGCATGAGTTTTACAGTTTCTGGTGTGCTAGGATTTGTTTAACAAGCCATGCTAACTTTATAGCCAATACCTTTATGAAAGAGGCTCAGGTTGGCCATCGTGGAGGTCCTCTGGCCCAGTGGCCTATTGCCAATGCCATGTTAAGCGTTTTATCCAGCAATACCCAGTTTCAACCTACAGTCCCTCTAATGAGTGAAGGCAAATGTTCTAGTTACTGTGACTTACCAACATCTATGTTATCAAACAGGCCTGGAACATCTTGTTCATTTACTACTATCTGATCTTGTACCATCTGCCTGTCAGATTCAAGTGAGAATCTTCCTAATGTCTTCTGTAAAGACCAAGACAATGAACTTATTTAGCCTATCTGCCATCTGCCTCATCCCTGAATAAGTGGCCACACTTATATCCTGTACTTGGCTTCCTCACTTGGATGTAATTTAAGATTCATTGATTTTTTTTTTTATTATTTTGGAGTCTTACTATGTAATACTTAACTTTCTCTCCAACAAATCTGTTTTTAAGTTGGGGCTTGACCTGCTATTTTTGTGAATTGTTCTATTAGTCTTGCTAGGATTAGCTGTCCTTGGACATGATAAATTGTATGCGTGGGTGTTGTGTGTGTTTAGAGGGTGATTAATTCTTAAAATTTATTTTCATTCTACACTAAGTCTTCAAACTGAGCACATTTAAATTGTTCTCAGCATTGCCAACTATTTTAACTCTACTAATATACCTTTTTGTACGCACACGCGCACACTCTCACACAACCTAGAATATGGCATGCATTTTTGTTATTATTTCTTCATTGGATAAATGAGTTATGAAAATACGTGATGCACTTTTAAAGTTTTCCCCTATTTTATAAGATTTGGAATTGTATGTGAAATTTACATAATATTGATCACAGAGCAGTCTCCTCCGTCACATCTCCTACTTGCGAAGAGGAAGCACTAGGGAGATCAGACCCATGTTATTCAGACTGTATCTTGGCTGAGTGGACTTTTCTGGATAGAAAAACCATTTGTTCATTATTGTTATTACCGTGTTGAGATAAACTCTCAGCAGTACATAACCTTAGCAATAATTGTGGCCAAGGGAATAATTTTTAATACTTTTGTTTTGGGTTATGTTTATGTGCATATGTGTATATAAAAACATGGTTTAGAAGCTGGAAACATAAATCAAGAATCTTTAATAATAGCTGAAATATACTAGGTCCTAACTATATGCCAAGACTTAAGCTGTGCTTTATACGTACTATCTCATTTAATTCTCACAATGACCCTACCCAAACTTGGCACTATTACTAACCCCACTTTATAGTGGAAGGCACTGTGGATTAAGACAAGTTCAGTAACCTGCATGAGGACATAAATTTGGAATGACAAACTCAGTTGTTTAACCCCAGACAAACTGATTCCAGGTCCATCCTTGGGTATACCAAGAGAAAATAGGATCAGCGATAAGAGGAAACCTTAGCCAGTGCCATCATCTTAGCACAAATCTTAGCTTTCTGTAGTTTATTTTATGGAAACTATTGATTCAACAGACATTCCCTGGGCACCTACCATGTTCTAGGCAGTGTGCTAATCAGACTGTCATCTTTATGGCTAGCAGGCACTGATTAGCTTCTGTTCAGATGGGGATGTAGGAGCACGTGTTCACACAGCTACATTCTGTGGGTCTTGTTGGCCTTTCTCTGTGGCCATCTCTGCAAGGGCAGAGGCCACTGTATCAAGTCAGATGAGGGGTTAGCTTAGTCTGGGATGAGTCAGGGAGGGAGATGAATGAGACTTCCGAGAAGGAGCTGACATCATGCTGTGCTGTATTTGGGATGGGGGGATAAAACTAATTGGCTTAGGTAGGTGCTTCTGGGAGACAACAAGCAATTTTTATTGGCTGGTAGGTATAAGCTCTGCAGGCCAGAGGTGTTTATCCAGGTGAGGGAGGCATACTAGAAGCAGGGCTGGACTCTCTCTAGAGTGGGGGAACTGATGAAAGGGTCTCTGGAATGGGATCAGAGACCCAACTGATTGGGATCAAAGTGGTTTTCTACGTCTGATGCCAAAATAGAGGGTTTGTCTGGCAGAGTAAGTGCACGTGGCCTGAGGTAGATAGTGAGATGCAAGCTGTAGCTTATTCCATACTCATGGACGGTGTCCCCCTAACCACACGCAGATGGTGCCCTGACAGTGGAGCTCTGCGGATATCCCTTATCGGTGGAGAGTGGCTCCCAATACACTTATACCCACTTCCTTCATAATCTCATTCATTCTCATAGCTTCTAGATAAACAGATGACCATGTTTATATCTCTACCCAGAACCTCTCCCTTGAACCCGGTGTCATCCGTTTACCTGCTACTCAACATCCCTATTTAAAAGTCTCATCTCATCTCAGACTTAACGTATCTGCAATAGAATTCCTGTGGGGTTTTTTTTGTTGTTGTTGTTTTTGTTTTTTACTATAAACCTGTTTTTTTCCCATTACACTGTTGGCTCTGCCATCCTTCTTATTACTCAGACTAAAAACTTGGAAGTCATCCTCGACTCCTTTCATTTTCTTGTGTACACATTCAAATCAGTGGGGAATCCTCTTGGTTCAACTTTTAAAATATGCCCAGAATCTGAGCACTTCTCACTACCTCCATACTTTCTATCAGCTCCAAACTACCATTCTCTGTCTCCTAGAATATTACACCAGCCTTCTAACTGGTCTCCACACACTGACCTTATCCTTCCCCACCCTTCAGTCTGTCTCCAATATGGCATTGAGAATAAATATTTTTAAAGCATGAATCAAATTCTGCTACCCCCTGTATACATCTCTCCACAGCATCCCATCTTACCAGATAAAGTCCTTACAGAGGTCTGTAGGTGCTAAGCTGTGAGGTTTCTGAGGCCTCACTGGCCTCATGTAGCAAGCGCCCTCTTGCTCCTTACGTCAGCCACACTCCCTTTGGCTGGTCTAGGGGTTTTGTATTGGCTCTTCCCTCTGGCTGGGGAGCTCTTCCCCTAGGTAGCTGCATGGTTTCTCTCCATCAAATGGTCATGTCTTTTTGCTCAGTGTTAAGTTCTTGGTGAGACCTCTCTGTAAAACAGAATTGCATTTTTATAAAGGAATTAAAAATAAACTTTTAATTGACATATAAGATACAAATAAAAAGTGTGCATCTAATAAATGGAGAGCTTGTTAAATAGTCTTAAAGCTGGCACTCTCACCGAACCAGGATGAGATGAAGTTACAGTATGTCATCAGGACCCCAGAAGCTTTGTTTTTATGTCGGGTGCCAGTGTATGTGTGGGTCTGTTTCTGGGCTCTCTTGGGGAGAACCAACATCTCCACAATGTTGAGTTTATGAAGATGGTGGATCTCTAATGAGGGTGCGTTGTGCATGATTCAACAGTTTTCCTGGCAAATGCAAAAAAATCAAGAAGAATGTCATTAAGCTCATCAATTTCTCCGGGGCTTCTGAGGGCCCCTACCAGGAGTAAATGTACTAATCCACATTCTCTAGGAAGGATCTAGATGTTCTCCTCTGTTTCGTGGGATGAATGAAGTTTTCATGTGAAAACATATCAGACCTGCTTCTTAAAAATTTGCATTACTCTCCCCTTCACACCACATATATCCACATCTACTCTCCCAGAGGCTATTATATCTTTCTTGGCATTTGTTGTCATTGCCTCTTTTCCCTGAGGCAGCGTAAACACTGTGAAGCCTTGGGCTGCTTGCAGAATCCCCAGTGCCTAGAACGGCACCTGACTCCTAACAGGGTCTCCTAAAATGCATGTAGAATAAAGGAATAAATTGGCCTCAGCCTAGCTTGGCCTATCTTTCATACAGGTAGCTGAGTGGGGCCTGAACCAGCAACTTACAATTTTGGATGACTTGGGTGCTGAAAACACCTTCTTTTGCTACTAGACATGGTTCCCTTGGCAAATGAAGAGCTCTGGCTGTGCTTAGAAACTTGAAATTCAAAGCTCAGTAATCCTTGGTGAGGATGCATGGGGACCAGTTAGATTTGGTTGTAAACCATTCTGACTGGCAGAAAATTCACTCAGTGTGTTGTTTAAATTCACAAATAGTAAAAGTCCATACATTGTAACGGATTCACTAAACCTCAGTATCCCATTCCGATCAACATCATTTCATGTCATTTTTTTTCCTGCTTGAATCGCCTTTGCTCGGTGGCTCTGCTTGCCCCCCCCCACCAGTGCCACCTGCTTTGCCTGAGATGACTAACACCCACCTGAAGGGGAAGCAACTTTCCTGACAATTTCAAATGAAGAGAGAATTAATCCATGAACTATTAACAGGGATTCCATTCCCTTCTGGCCCTGGTAATCTCTAGAACATTGAATTAAAGAGTTCTCAGACCTTTACAAATTCTCAAGGCAAACATTATTAGCAAAGAGAAGCCCATACCCCGTGTTAGAAGATTGCCAGAAAATGTCAATGGAATTTCGGAATAAAATGCAAAAGGTTGAAATGCCTCTTCCCCATCTTCTCCCCTTCTCCCTCCCCACTTCCGTCTAACATGATTAGAAAGTCATTTCATGTGTCTTATGTGTTTGGTCAATCAAAGGCAAACGTACATGATCGATGGTGACAGGGAACACATTTAACTCATTATTCTTTACTTTGCAGCAAAATGATTTGTGTAAACTGTCTGCCTAGCATTAAAGGTAAAACAAACTTAGAAACCCCAAAATGTTATATATTTGTCTAATATTTTCCTTTTGGTTTTAGAGCTGTAATCACATATGGATTCTTTTATTTGGCACTTGGCATGGACTGAACAAAGGGGAAGGCAGCCCAGAAAGATTACATAACACACACACACACACACAGCCTGTGCCTGGTGAGACGGAGCCAGAGACGCCTCAATGACCGGACTCACTGTGAAATCCGCAGAAGCTGTCCCGTGCCCTGCCCTTATCAGCTGGCTGGATGTTGTCACTACTGTGAAGTGAAGCCCTCTTGACCAAGCCTCTGGTCAAACATCAAAATGAGCTCTTTCAGAGATTATTGGGCTTTAATTAATTGCGTGCATTTCTGAGTACACCTGGACATCCCCGGGCTGAGTCCTCCTGGCCTCCCCTACTTCCAGTTTTCTAACTTAGGTTTTATGGGCACCACCCACTGTCTGTGATTTTTCCAGCACAAAATCTCAAAATGCTATTAAACCATTAGGAATAAAATCTCAGATTCCCTTATATTATCTATTGCTGGTTATCACTGCTCTAACGGATGCCAGGTGTGAGCCTGAGCCCACGAAAATGATGAGGGACCTTTGAGTTCTTTTGCGGTGATTATTCTACATTTTATCTAGCGGAGGCGAAGCAAAGAACCACCATTGATTTGACCCAATGGGTATTTTGTCAGGAACTTTGAAATTACGATAGTACCCTACGTTTGCTTATCACTTTATAGTTTATACAATACCCGTTTTTTACTTAAATGACTTTTATTTTACCCCCTATACAAGCATTTTATTGAATATGATCTGTGAAATGTACCTAATGCAAAGTAGCCGGTGTTTCTACCTTCCTCACCTGTAGATGAGAAGAAACAGGAGAAGGGGAAACAGGAAGATGACCGACTTCTGGTTGCACAGCTGTATGGGAAATGGGAGCATGAGGGCCAGAACTCCACCAGTCATTGGGTTCTCAGCTCAGTGCTTTCCGCACTATTACAGATTGCTTCCCCTAGAGAAATGTCTCAAATAGAAGCACTGCTTGATTTTGTATTCAAATCAGTAGCTTCTAAGAATAGCAATCACTTTGTAATACCTGTAAATGTGATATTCTAGGTTTACGCAACCATATGAAACTATATGCTATAAAAATTAAGATAAATTTCATGGTAGAAGATACATACGTTTGGCCCATTCCCTTCATGGTGCCTTAGTTTGAAAAGCCCCGAGGCAGTGCCGTCTTCCCTAGACCATAATGCCTTGCATGTGGAAGAATTTGCTTCTCCAGTCAATGCTTCAACTGAGCAGGGAGGGAGATGATGACCAGCTTGTTGAAGGTGAATGTAGGAAAGCTAAAAACAAAACAAAACTTAGTGCCAACCATCTGAAAAAAAGAATGAGTGGGTCAGAAGGCAGGTTGGTGGATTTCCAGCAGAGGGAGGTATCAGTAAAGAAGGTGTGAGATCCAGAAGGGTTAAACTGCTGTAAAGAAGAAGAAAGGAACACTTCTAAGGGGAAAGGTATAACTACCCTTTATCCTTTGTAGGCCCCTTCTGATCTTCATAAAGTGTAGTAACTCAAACGACTTGGGCATAGGTGGTAGGCCTTTGAATTAATGTCCTTGAGATTAGTAGAAAAATCCAGTTCTGTTCACTTAGCATTTCTTCTGGCCATTTTCCTTTGTAGGGAAATGCTTAAAGTATATGGTCCCATTGAGATTCAGAAGTAATTTTAGTTGTCCAGATAGCTCCTTTTTTACTTAAAAAAATTAATTTACAGTACAGTTGATTTGTGTATGTATAAAGATTTATGCATTTTAAACATATGTAGAATCATTCAACCAATACCAGAATCAGAGCACAGGACAGTTTCAATACCCCCCAAATTCTCTCACGCTCTCACTTTGCAGTCACCCTCACTTCCCATGCCCTGACAATCACTGATTTGTTCTATTCCAATAGAGTTTTGTCTTTCTGAGATTGTCTTGCAAATGGAATCCACAATATGTAATCTTTGAGACTGACTTTTTTTGTTCCGTATTTTGCCTTGAGATCCCTCCAGGTCATTGTGTGTATCACTATTTCACTCCTTTCTATTGTGGAAAATTATGGCACTTTATGGGTGTGCCTTGGTTTATTTTCCATTCATGCATTTAATGGCATTTAGGTTGCTTTCATTTGAGGTGATTATGAATAGAGCTGATAAAAACATTTGTATAGAAGTTTATATGGATGTAAGTTTTAATTTCTCTAGGACAAATGCCTAGAAGTAGAGTTGTTGGACTGTAGGGTAAGTGTATGTTTAACTTTAAAAGAAACTGCTGAAGTGTCTTGCAGAGTGGCTGTACCATTTATCATTCCTACCAGAAATGTATGAGAGTTCTTGTTACTCTGCATACTTGTCAACACTTGGCATTGTCAGTATTTTTAATTTTAGTCATTCTAATGGGTGTGTAGTGGTATCTTGTTTTGGTTTTAATATGTATTTCCTTGGTAACTAAAGATGTTAAGATCCCATCTTACGCTAATTTGTCATCTGTGTATCCTTTTGTGAAGGGTATGCCCCAATGCACTTTTAGGTTCTCAGGAAAACCGAATGGAGGTACAGAGATTTCCCATGTAGCCCCTGCCCCCACACCTGCATAACTTCCCCCACTATCAACATCTTCCACCAGAGTTCATTTCTTACAATTGATGAACCCTCTTCCCTCCCATCCATCTTTTTATTGTCTCCTTAAGTTTTGTCTTTTCAAAGTGTCATATAGTTGGATTGTCAATTATATACAGCCTTTTTAGATTGGTTTCTTTCACTTAGTAATATGTTTCTCATGTTCTTCTTTGTCTTTTCATGGCTTGATAGTTCATTTCTTTTTAACACTTAATAATATTCTGTTGCCTGGATGTACCATAAATTTTTAAATCTCTTCACCTATTGAAGAACATCTGAGTTGCTTCCACATTTGAGCAATTATTAATAAAGCTGCTACAAACCTCCACCTGTAGGTTTTTGCGTGGGCATAAAATTTCAGATATTTTGGGTAAATAACAGGGAGTTTGATTGTGGGACCATATGGTAAAAGTATGTTTAGTTTTGTAAGAAATCACCAAACTGTCTTCCTAAGTGTCTGTATTGATTTGCAATTCTATCAACAATGAATGAGTTCCTATTGCTCCTCATCCTCGCCAGCACTTGGTGTGATCAGTGTTGGCCCATTTTTTAATTGGACTGTTTGGTTTTTAATTTTGAGTTTAGAAGTTTCTTACACATTCTGGATATCTTATTGGATGTGGGATTTGTACATATCTTCTCCCAGTCTGTAGCTTGTGTTTTTATTTCCTTGATACTGTCTTTCCTGAATCAAAATTCTTAATTTTGAAAAATTTGGAGGTTTTCTCAAAATATTAGAGTATCCATAGGACCCAACAATTCCACTTGTAGGTATCTGCTCTAGAGAAATGAAAGCACATGTGTAAATGTCCCATGGCTGCCATAACATATTACTAAACTTAGTTGCTTAAAACAACACATTTTTCCTCTTCCTTTACTGGAAATCAAAAGTCTGAAATCAGTTTCACTGGACTAAAGTGAAGGTGTTGGCAAGGCCTGGTTCCTTCTGGAGGTTCTGTTTCCTTGCATTTTCTAGCTTGTGGAGGCTTCCTGCATTCCTTGCTCATGACTCCTTCCTCACATCACTCTGACTTCTGCTTCCAGTGTCCCATCTCTCATTTCCTCTTAATTTGTCACATCTCCACCTGCCTCCTTGTAAGAATACTTGAGATTACAGTTAGGACCTTCTTGGATAGTACCGGCTAACCTCAGAGATATTTGCAGGCTTGGTTCCAGACCACCGTAATCAAATGAGTGCTACACTGAAGTGAGCCATTCTCTTTTTGCTGGTGGAGGATCTTGCCTTCCACTTGTAAAAAATGCAACACCTGTGAAAAGCAATAAAGCAAAGCACAATAAAATAATATATGCTGTACGTAAAAAATCTCACATCCCCAAAACCTTAAATTAAACCACACCTGCAAAAATCTCTTTTGTCATGCCAGGTAACATTCATGGGTTCCAGGGATTAGGGTGTGGTTATCTTTGGGGTCATTATTTAGTCGACCATAGGCTGTTTTATCACCCTCAGAGATCCATATTGATCCCACATGCAAATGCATTCATCCTATCCTAATGTCCTTAAAGGTCTAAATCCTACAGCACCAATTCAAGTTAAAAACCTCATCTAAATATCAACTCAAAATCCCAAATTTCATCATCTAAATCACTTATGGATGAGACTCTGGGTATAATGTATGGTGGGACAAAGTTCCTCCACCCATGGATGTGTAAAACCAGAACACGAGTATTCTGCCTCCAAAACATCATGGCAGGACAGCCGTAGGACAACAGTGATAAGCACTCATATTCCAAAGGGAAAAAACAGGAAGCCAGGAAGGAGCTACAGGCACCAAGAGCCTTCAAAATTTAATCAGACAAATTTCATTAGGCTTCACGATCTTGAAATAATCCTTTGTGGCTTAAAATTGACATCAGGTAATGTGATTCTTCCAAATGTATTCTTTCTCCAATTGCTTTGGATAGTTTAGTGTGTTTTTGCACTTTCATATAAATTTTAGGATCAGCTTGTTAATATCTGCAAAGAAATCCTATTGGTATTTTGATTTGAATTGTGTTAAACATATAGATTTAATTTGGGGGAGACTTGTATCCCAGTGGATTCCAATCTATGAACATGGTCTATTTATTTTTAACTTTTTTCATCAGTGTTTCATAGTTTTCAGCAAACAGATTCTGTGTATTTTTGTTAGGTTTATACATAAGTATTACTTCCAGGGGTGAGCTACTGTTAATGACATCTTTTAAAAAATTAAGTTTCCAATTGTTCGTTGGTGGTATGTAGAAATACACATTTTTCATTATTGACTTTGTATATTGCAATCACATTGCACTGGCTTGCACTTCTTGCAGGATATTGAATAGAAGGAGAGAAGGAGTATGTCTTTGATTCATCTTCACTCTTAAAAGGGGGCAAATTCAGTGTCTCACTATTAAGTATAATGTTAGCTATAGGCATATAAAGTTAGCCCTTCTTTTGAGGTTGAGGAAGTTCTTTCCTATTAATTTGATGAGAGTTTTATCATGAATGTATCTCAAATTTTACCAAATGCTTTTTGTGCATCAGTTGATATAATCACATTTTTATTCTTTAGACTGTTAATGTGGTAAATTGCATTGACTGATTTGAAAATATTGAAGCAGTCACTGTGCATTCCAGGATAAACCCCTCTTGCTCACAGCATGATACACACAGACACACACATATAGATTAGTATATATGTATATATATGATGGATTTTATTTGCTAGTATTTTATGAAGATTTTTTTGTATATGTTTGTGAGTAGATATTTTTCTATAGGTTTCTTATACTGTTCTTGTCTGGTTTTAGTTGGCTTCGTAAAATGAGTTAGGGAAGTCTTTTCCTTTCTATCTCTGGAAGGGATTGTGTAGAAGTGTTCTTATTTTTTTTTAAGTGTTTAATATAATTCACCAATGAAACCATCTGAACCTGAACTTCTTTTTTAAAGGATTTTAAAGACTAATTCAGTTTCTTTTATAGTTACAGGTTTATTCAGGTTATTTATGTAATCTTGGTGAATTGTGGCAGTTTAAGGTTTTGAAGAATTATTTTAATTTAACTGAGTGGCTTAATTTATGTACGTAAAATTGTTCACAATTTTCCATTATTATCCATTTAATGTCTGCATGGTGTGTAGTGATAACCTCTCTCTCATTCCCAATTTTTTTAATTTGTGTCTTCTTGTGTCTTTTCTCTTTTATTTGTCAGTCTTATTACATGTACATTTTGCTGATTTATTCAGATGAAGCTTAGGTTGTTGATTTGAGAGTCTTCCTTTTTAATGTAAGCATTTAATGCTATAATTTTATTCTAAGCACTGCTTTAGCTGCATCCCACAGGTTTTGATATGTTGTATTTTCATTCAGAACAAATCTTTTGTAATTTCACTTGAGACTTCTTCTTTGACCTATGGATTATTTAGACGTGTATTGCTTAATTCCCAAGTATTGGGAGATATTCATCTTATCTTTCTATTATTGACTTGTAGTATGATTTTATTATTGTTAGAGGACCTACTTTGTATGATTTCAGTTCTTTTAATTGTGAAAATTTGTTTTATATGATTTGTCTTGGTGAATGTTCCATGTGAGCTTAAAAAGAATTTTTATTCTGCTATTGTTGGGTTGAATGGTTTATAAATGCCAATTAGATCTAGTTGGGATGGTGTTGTTCAGTTCTTCTGTACCCTTGCTGACATTTATGTCTACTAGTTGTAGTCATGAAAATGAGAAGAGTGCAGAAGTCTGCAACTATAATTTGGGTTTGTTATTTTAGTTCTGTCAGGTTTTGCTTTGTGTATTTTGAAACTCTGTTAAGTATATATACATTTGGATTATTGCATGTTCTTGGTGAATTGGCCTTTTTATTTTATTTTTAAATTAAATGTATTGGTGTGGCATTGGTTAATAAGCTTTTATAGGCTTCAAATGTACATTACTATGATACATGATCTGTATATTGCATTGTATGCCCACCACCCAAACTTAAATCATTTTTTGTCACCATATATTTGGTTCCCTTTACCTTCTACTGCTACCCTTCCTTCCCCTTCACTCGGGTAACTGCCATACTGTTGTCTGCGTCTATGAGTGTCTGTTTTATATCCTACATATGAGTGAGCTCATGTGGTTCTTAGCTTTGTCTGACTGACTTTGTTTAGCATGATATTCTCAAGGTCCATCTATGTTTTCATAAATGGCCATGCTTTATCTTTTCTTATG
Organism: Anoura caudifer; assembly: GCA_004027475.1. Lineage (NCBI taxonomy): Eukaryota > Metazoa > Chordata > Mammalia > Chiroptera > Phyllostomidae > Anoura > Anoura caudifer. The sequence goes on along the minus strand of PVKU01000743.1, from coordinate 196,749 downwards.
GCTGAGTAGTATTAGCAACTTCAACATGGTAATTTCATCTTATGTTGGAAGCCCTTTCTAGCATTGTGTTGTTCCTAATGTCCTTCATAATTTTCTTTGCTCTGAAGTCCTGTAGACCTCAGGTGTAATGTACATAGACCCATTCAAGGTTTCTTTTTATTAATGCTTTCATAGAAAAAAAATTATATTTTCTTACCATTTTTTGTTTGAGCCAATCTATATCTTTTAAATTTTAAGTGATTTTCTTATAGACAACTTATAATAGGGTTATTTTTATTTTTTAATTTTGTTTTCAAAGTTTTCTTTTTTGATTTTTATCATATTTTATTGATTATGCCATTATAGTTGTTTCCATTTTCCCGAACTCTTAGCCGCCCTCTATCCAGCACCCCCCACTCCCTCAGACAATCCCTCTACCATTGTTCATGTCCATGGGTCATGTGTATAAGTTCTTTGGCTACTCCATTTCCTATACTGTGCTTTACATCCCCATGGCTCATCTGAACTTATCTATTTGTATGTCTTAATCACCTCACTTCTTTACCCATTCCCTCACAACCCCTCCCATCTGGCAACCATCAAAACACTATCATATCCATGATTCTGTTTATGTTCTTCTTCTTTGCTTAGTTTGTCTTTTAGATTCAACTGTTGTTACATTTATATTTTTTGCCATTTTTTTAAAATATATATTTTTATAATTTTTACGATTTTTATTTATTTATCATTAGAGGGGAAGGGCAGGAGAGAGGGAGACAAATATCAATGTATGGTTGCCTCTTGTATGTCCCCTGCTGGGAACTGTCCCTGGCATGTGCCCTGACTGGGAATCAAACCATAATCCTTTGGTTTGAAGGCCCATGCTCAATCCACTGAGCTACACCAGCCAGGGCCGTATTTTTTGCCATTTTATTGTTCATAGTTTTGATCTTCTTTTTCTTAAATAAGTCCCTTTAACTTTTCATATAATAGTGGTTTGGCGATGATGAACTCCTTTAGTATTTTCTTATCTGGGAAGCTCTTTATCTGACCTTTGCTTCTAAGTGATAGCTTTGCTGGGTAGAAAAATCTTGGCTGTAGGTTCCTGCTTTTCATGACTTTGAATATTTCTTGCCAATGCCTTCTAGCCTGCAATGTTTCTTTTGAGAAATTAGCTGACAGTCTTATGGGAGCTCTCCTATAGCTAACAAACTGCTTTTCTCTTGCTGCTTTTAAGACTTTATCTTTAACCTTTGACATTTTAATTATGATGTATCTTGAAGTGGGCCTCTTTGCATCCATTTTACTTGGGACTCTCTGTGCTTCCTGGACTTGCATGTCTATTTCTTTCACCAAATTAGGGAAGTTTTCTTTCATTTTTTTTTTTTCAAATAGATTTCTAATTTTTTTCTCTTTCTTTCTCCTTCTGGCACCCCTATGATGCAAATGTTGGACCTCTTGAAGTTGTCTCAGGGACTACTTATACTATCCTCATTTTTTGTATTCTTTTTTCTTCTTGTTGTTCTGATTGGTTGTTTTGTGATACCTTATGCTCCGTGTCATTGATTTCATTCTTGGCTTCATCCACTCTACTGTTGTTTCCCTATACATTGTTCTTTATTTCAATTAGTGTGTACTTCATTTCTGACTGGATGTTTTTTATGCTGTTGAGGTCCTCACTAGGTTCCTTCAGCAAACTTATAACCCATGTTTTGAACTGTACATCTGATAGATTGCTTGTCTCCATTTCATTTAGCTCTTTTTCTGGAGCTCTGATGTATTCTTTCATTTGGGCCATGTTTCTGTGCTTCCTCATTTTGGCAGGCTCCCTGTGTTTGTTTCTATGTATTAGGTAGAGCTGCCTTGACTTTGTGTCTTGGTAGTGTGGCCTAATGCAGTAGGTGTCCTGTAGGGTCCAGCCTCCCTTATCACTCAAACTGGGTATTTGAGGTGTGCCCTTCCTATGGGCTGAGTACACCCTCCTCTTGTAATTGAGCCTTGGTTGCTGTTGACAGATCAATGGGAGTGATTTACCCAGGCCTATTAGCTCCAACGATTGGCTGTGACCATTTACCACGAACCTTCACTCTCTGTGGAGGATCAGCTGTGCAGGGGCAGGGTAGTGACACTCCTATGTGGTTTATAGGAGTGTCCACTGTGTGTGCTGGCCCTGAGGTTTCCCAGGTGGTGCAGGCCAAGGTCAGCTCCCACCTGTGTTTTTCCTGGGGCCACCCGGCCTGAGCTAAAAAGCAATCTGAGATGGTGCTACTTGTTCTTGGCTTGGAGATTCCCAGGTTGAAGCCCAGCTGTGAAGCTAGGCTGGCTGCTACTAGTGCCTGAGCTGGGGCTCACTGAGGCCAGCTCTTGCTTGTTTGAGATTTAGGAAGTTGTGAAGCATGAGCCAACACTGGCCATTCAAATGGAAAAGCAGTGGGTGGTTCCGTAAGTTGGGAGGGGCAGAGCCTCTGGGGATCTCCAAGGCAGCTTAAACAGTGTTAGCCAGGTTGATGGAGTCTCCGGTACCTCAGCAGCTTGTCAGCTCTGTGGGGGGAGGGTTTAAAAAAATGACAGCTGCCTCTGCTCACCTTGATACCAGACACTTCAGTTTCTCCCAGTATACCACTGGTGCCTTTCAAGCTGCTACCCCTTTCAAGCTGCTGGAGCTCAGAGAGAGTGAGTCTGAGTACACGAGTCTGTGTGTGGGTTGTTTAAGAGGAATTGGTTGGGGCTCCAGAAGTTTCTTCCACTCAGTCAATCCCTGCTGGTTTTTGTAGCTAGAAGTCATGGGGACTTACCTTCCTGGCACTGGAACCCTGGGCTGTGGCATCTGGTGTGGGGCTGGGACTCCTTGCTCCCAAAATCTCCCTCCCAAATTTTTATCCACCGAACATGGGTGAGGGATCATCCCATTCCGCACCTCACCTCTGCTACCAGTCTGGATGGATGCGGTTTCTTTAATTCCGTAGTTGTATACTTCCATTCAAGTTGATTTCTGATGGTTCTGAGTGATGGTTGTTCTATATTTCAGTTGTAATTTTGATGTGGTTGTGCAAAGAGGAGAGCCATGTCTGTCCGTGCCTCCATCTTGACCAGAAGTCCCTGGGTATTTTTTAAAAATCCATTCTACATATCTCTATTAAAGGGTGTGTTAGATTATCTATAATGTAGTTATTGGTATATTTGGATTTAGTTGTAATATTTTGTTAATTTGTTTTCTGTCTAGTTCCTCTGTTTTAGTTCTCTCTTCTGTTCAGTTATTTTGAACATTTTTAGTATTTCATTTTTTCCATTGTGTTTATTATATGTCTTCATATAGTCTTTTAACTGACTGCCTTTGGGATTGTAACAACATATTTAATTTTTCAAGTATATTTAGATCAAAAATTTACCTCTTTTCAAGTAGCATAGAGACCTTACCAACCTACAGGTCTCTTTACTCTTCCCATTTTTTTTGTTGGTTTTCACTATGTCATGCATTATTATATCTGCATACACTGAAAACCCCATCAGACAATATTACAACTTTTGCTTTCAACCATCAAACGTATTTTTAAAGAACTTAACAGAAGTATAGTATTTTATATTTTTCCTGATATTTCCCATTTCTGTTGTTCTGTCTTCATTCCTGATGTTCCAACTTCCCCTTTGGTATCATTTCCATTCTGTCCGAACAATTTTTTTTTAGCAATTCCTTTGGAGCAGTCTTCTGGTAACAAATACTATTTTCCTTCATCTGAGAATGTCTTTATTTCACCATTTTTCCTGAAGGATGTTTTTGGTGGATTGACAAATCTTTTTGTTTCAGTGTTTTAAAATTGTTGTTTTACTACTTCTTCCTTTCATTGTTTCTGATGAGAAATCCTTAGTCATTTGAATTGTCATTAACCTATAAGTAATGAGTCATTTTTCTCTGGTTGCTTTCATATTTTCTTTTTGTCTTTAGATTTCTGTCATCTGATTATTTGAGCATTATTTCTTTGGGTTTATTCTGTTTGGGCTAAGTGAGTTTCTTGAATGTCTAGATGTGTCTTTGATGGAATTTGGAAAATTTTCATTCTTTATTTCTTCAAATATTTATTCTGTGCCATACTCTTTCTGCTCTCTTTCTGGGTTTTCTATAACACAAATGCTGGGCCCTTTTTTTTAAAAAAATACCACAGGACCCTAAGGCTCTATTTATTTCTTGAACCTTCTCTCTGTTGTTCAAATTGCACAATTTATGTTGACCTAAATTTAAGTTTATTGATTTTTCCTCTGTCATCTCCATTCCATTATTGATCCCATCTAGATTGTGTGTTAGTTATTGTGCTTTTCAATTCTAGAATTTCTGTATGGTTCTTCTTTTCATCTTGTTTCTGTCTTTCAATTCTTTATAAAAAGTGTCCTTGCTAAATTATTGGAACATTTTTGTAATAGCAGCTTTAAGTCCTTATCAAATAATTCTAATACCTGTGCCATCTAGGCATGGGATGCAAGTTGAGATTTTTCTGGTTATTCATGTGCCAAGTAATTTTTTATTGTATCCTGGACATCTTGATTATTTTATGATGCAACTCTGAATCTTGTACAAATCTTACAAAAATGTTCATACTTTTATTTTGGCACAAAACTTACCTGCTTGATTTTAGGCTGCAAGTTCTGACCAGGGAGGCTGTTGCCTCTAAGGCACTGCCATTATTGTCATGTCCTGTTGGCATTTTAACAGTCATTCTCTTTGGGATGAGATTGAGGTAACCCACCTTTATGTCAGAGGCTAATAATGTGGCAAGCTGCTTTACAGTGGAACCCAGCACATCTCCTGGTAGAACAAAGTGAGGTGGTTGTTTCAACTTCGAACTCATTTGGCTGATTTAGAGAAACTTTGGGACACCAGTAAAGTGACACTGAGATCAATTTAGGCATCTGTCTGCCATCTTGAAAAATGGCGTGAAATAAAACCTTTCAACTGGGTATATCTCTTACAGTTTTTATCGTTAACTGCCACATGTATTTCATGGTAACAAGAGTGATGCAGTCCCACTGATAAGGGTTTCAAGTTCAAAGAAATATATGTGCCCTGCCTCGACACTATACTTTGTGTACATGAATGAATAGGGAGTAGGATGGAGGTGGATGGTATTAATTGACATGTGAGTGAGAGATATCATCGCTTCCTCCCTCTTCTCTGTGCTGTGTTAGTAGGCAGGGTCTGCCCACTGAGAAGTAACATATATCTCTGACCTTGGTTTGCAAGAGCTCTTTTGCTGTCAGTCTGACAAGAGAAGTCTGTGTTTAATCCTAGACTTCATATTTATGGCATTGCTTTTAGGACAATGGATTTATTCAGTTTCTCCTTTTTCTAGACTGACAAAATAAGTATCATTTCTTAAGGCATTTCTGTTGATTTCTTGTTTTAGCTAAAGTTTGGTAGTGAGATGGCTATTTCTTTCAGTGGTTGGGTATTTTTTCTTCTTGAATTGTCTAGTGAGGAAAGAACAAGTGAACGAGCAATATTTGGTGCTCCTTTCAGAATGCAGATTAGATATTAGACCTGATCACCCAAAGATCTTGAAAGATATTTCCCTATCCAGATACACACCTAGACCACTGCGTTGCTCAAATTTGCCTGCACAGCCCACAACCTCCCTGTTCTCCCTCCCTTGTAAACTGTGAGGACAGTTGTGTAGCTGTGCAGTGGGGTGAGGAATGGGGAAGGAGAAGAGTTGTAAGACTCTGATTTAGGACATGATTTGTTGTAAGACCTTGGACTGATCACTCAACCTTTCTGAGTTTCATATTCATCCACTATAAAAAGTGGAAGAGCCTGGAGGATTGTTGGAGACGTTATCAGTGTGTGAATGCACCTAACCCCCTTCTTTCTTGGGAGTGAGTTGTACTGTTTGGGTTTCTATTTGTTATGAGACTTGGGACTAGGTTCGAATTGGGTCACTAATGGGAGAAGAAAGGTGGATGAACCTAATATAATACTATGCTCTAGGGCGGTATAAAAGCATCCCTCCCTATATTGCCTAAAATTTTGTGTTGCCAACATGTTTGTAAATGACTAATGTGGGGGAAGAGCCCAGGAACTCTTTATGGTGAGATAGAGGTAGCAGAATTTTCTGTTTGAATCCATTTTCTAGAGCAGCAGTATTGTTCATCAGCCTTAATGACATTGGTTTCTTCAACTCCTTCAACCCTCTGTCAAAAACCCAGCCCCCACCTCGTGCGCTAGAAGGTTTCATCTGCATGTACAAGTGAAAGTTGGGTGCATCTGTCTGGCTTTTCCCAGGCCTCTGCAGTGAATGGAGGTGCTCTGACTATTCTTTCTGATCTGTAAGGAAAGCCCACCTAGCAGGGCAGCCTTGCCCAGGAGAGCCCCGCGGTGCAGGGATGGGAAGGAGGGCTGTGTGCTGGAATGAGTTACCTGTGGGGAGCTCAGAGAGGTAGAAACCTCCTGGGTCCTGCCTGGAGGATGAGACTTGCTTATGGGACCAGTGAACATAGGGCCAGAGAGGTCTCTTCCTGCCCAAACAGGATCATCATAAATCCTTTTTTTCTCCTTGTCTTCTACCAACTGCAAGATGAAGGCCAGCCTGGCAGTTTTCTAGGGATACTGAACTTTTACAAGTGCTAAACTGTTCCTAGAAATGCAACAAGAAGGAGAAAAGTGTGCCCTCAGAACTCTTCTCAGGAGGTGTAAATTGTGGTTGGAAGGGAGGCTTTGGTGAACTCTTTGGGGTAGGAGGGATAGGATCCTTTCTCCTACAAAGCATACTCAGGGAACCATAGACATTTTCTAACTTGCCTTTTAAAAAGGATGAACCCACATAACCACAGGCTTTTCTTTTGATGTGGCAGTATGTAAAATTGGGGCCCGGTCTAAACTGTTGAGGGCTGTAGAGGCTGAGAGCTATTACCAGTGGTCATTCTCTTCTCTCTTATCTCCCCACCTAGTGTTCCGCTACTCCTCCAAATGCAAGTTGAACAAGTATTTTTTAAAAATATGTTTGAACAAACTCCAATTTATTATCATGCCTATCATGTGGACTCAGGATGTTCCAGGTATAAAAATCAGTCTGGGAAATGAGGCAAGAAACAAGGAACAAAGCCATTTGCTAGGAAGGAGGATGCGAGATAAGAGTATAGAGAGTCCCCAGTTGAGGGACGTGGGCCAGAGTCAAGTGCAGGACCCAGAAGGAGTTAATCCAGTCTACCCATCAGGACCATGCTGGCCCAGGGCTCCTTTCAGAAAGCCCGGCTGAATCTTCCTACATCATCTTCAAGTTGCTGACCACACATGACCCTTCTTCTATTTTGGGAGACCATCATTTTCTCCAAATGCCTAACCTATCTCTTATCATCGTACGCATTCTGAGTGAGTTTGCTGGCCACAAGAAAAGGCAGAGGGTAGGGAGGACCTCCAAAGAACACTGCTTTCTTTTGGGGATCGTTTTTCTCTTCAGTCCAGAGGATCATTTGATGATCAGTGATGTTCCAGGCTTTTATAGCAACAGCTAAACAATAAGAAGTCATGAGTCACAAGCCCAACATCTAACTGGCCTGTGTTCCTTGATGTGAGCAGTGGAGATGTCTTCATCATTGCCATCACCATCGTCACCATCATTACCATCATCCTCACCATCCTCACCATCATCATCATCATCACCAGCATCATCGCTCATTACTTAAAATGATAGCTGATGTTTTTAGAACATCTACAGAGTGCACATTCAATAAATGCCATTTTTAGTATGGTTAAACAAGAGTACTTGGCACCTGGCACTGTTTTAAGCACTTTACGTGCATCACATCATTTCCCCTGCCTTCCTAGGAGGTAGGTGCTACTGGTGCTCTCATTTTGAAGGTGAGGGGATAGAGGCTTAATACAGTTTGGCCCAGGGATGCTCAGGGAGGCTCAGATTCAAACCCAAAATGTGAATGTGCTGTGGTACTTCCTACATTACTACTACACTAAGGATCATGGTCCCCCTTAAAAGGATACTGCTAGGCCCAGCTAAATACCTTACCAATTTATAGGCTGCCCACTTTCAATTTCTGAACCAAATGTCTTTTTGATGAGGCCTACAATCTACTCTAGGAAGCCGCAGAGGGGAATTTCTGAAGTCATTTCTAACTTCCTGTGAAAATATTCTCTGACTGGCAAGAGATCTCCCAAATAACAATGAATACACAATAAAGCGGGTGCCTCTGCCTTGGGTACCTGGCTCACAAATAACCCATTTGGCTTCCCAATCACCCTGATACCTAAAGCTAGCAGAATTTATGCCTGCTGCTGGAATGGCTCTGTTCAGCCAGAAAGTGAAAGTTTATGGCTGAACCCCTTGTTCTGAGATGAAATCTAGTCTCTTTGGCTCGCCTTTATTAGGCCATATTGTACAGCGATAGGAGACATAAGTATTCAGAATCTGCTGTCACTAAAACAGGACTGAGTTGGCAGACACTTTTGTCCTCACACTCAACACTGTGTCCTAAAATGGGAAAGTTGAATAGAAATTAGGGATACAAATCAGGGCCATTTTCTGCAACTTCATTTTTAATTGAATTAAATATAGCCACACTGTTGTTCTCTCTTTACACAGCCCACATTGAAATGGAGACTAAGCTACCATTGGGGTCATTGGATCAATGGAGAGAGACTAAGCAGATGAATCTGGGTCCTTGAAATATTGTTTTGACTAATTACCACAGCAACCCAAACACTTGGATACCCATCTTGTACTTAATTAGCTACAAGCTCTCTCTGTAACTGCTCCAGCATTTAGTGATGCTCATGGAAAACTTTCTTTTTGATCTCTAACTCAAATCATTTGGCTGTGATTGATTCTCCTTAATCTTTGGTCCATAAAGGCATGATGGAGAAAACTTGTTTTCTGTTCTCCACTATCTTTGGGAATAGGTCCTTGTTACTCACTATGTTTGGGCAGATAAGTGTTGTCTGAGAGCTTGTCAGAAATGCAGTTTTAGACCCCACCCCAGGACCACAGCATCAGAAACTGCATTTTTCTGAGACCCTTGGGGGATTCACATGCATAAGCCCAGGACTCAGAGCCTCAGAAGACTTTGTTACATAAGCCCTCAGATGTGCCCACTGGGGAGAAATTATCTGGGGAGTTAACATCATTGGATGCAGTGGGGTTCACACCGAACCTCTAAAATACTGAAGATTCTGCAAAGGCATAGCTCTTCTAATAGTTTGTCTCATCAAAAGTGAGCTCATAATTCTTGTGCTGATTCAAATGCTTTTCTAACTTCTTTGATCTTCTCCCAGTTCTAAATATGTAAGTAACCAACCAACCATTGTTTTTGGCTTCAATTTTAGACTTTAGAAGTAATGAAATTGCCAAATATAGTCTTTGATGGGCTCAGTCACTTTGCTGTTGCATTGTTGTTTGATTCCAATGTTGAGTCATTGGAACCATTGGAATCTAAAAAGTGAGACCAAGGAGAAGACAGAGGGTGAAGTCCCATGAGGAAGTTGTGAGAAAAGGGGGCTCCTTTCTGCAGGGATGGTGGTAGGACTACTGGCTAGCAGGAGGAAGGACTTCAGTTAGATTGCTGGTGATGATGCACCAGCTCCTACGAGTCTCTTCTTTCCAATCCAAGCCTTCATGTTATTAGATTTTGAATTAAGAAAATCATCAGTGACTTCTAAGGAGCCCAAGATGTTCTGAGATGATAAAATTTCCCAGAAAAATATTGCTCATAGGGAGATGTTTTCTGGGAAGTTTAAAAAGGATCCGATTATACATGCTCCCTATTTGATCCAAGAAGGAAGAATTTTTCAGCATTTGGAGGCACAATGGGTTCATCTCATGGTCCAACAGTAAATGCTATGAAGCTGTCAGTGCCTACTTGTGATTAGGTGCCTGGGAAAATGGTGCTTGTTACTTTCTGTCTTTTTCCAGTTTTGTCTTCCTTAGTTCAGTTCAACAGATACTAATTAAGCATCTCTTATCACATGTGGATCATCTCATTCAGCCCTGCCAGCTTCGCTGGAGGTGGGCACATCACGCTGGGGAAATGCAGAAAAGCCTTACCCATGAGGGGGCACACAGCGTGAACTTCTAGGAAGAGTTGGATTTTGACAACTGAAAATGGCCACAGAGAGCTATTTCTATCACTGCCCATCTCCACCAGCTGCTCCTTAATATCAAGGGTTCTGGTACTAAATACCATGTTTCCCCCTTAGAGATTTACAATTCACATTAATGTGTTAAACACTCTAATTGCCCCCAAAAATCTCATCTGACTTTGTTACGTCCAGTGCTTTCCACATTTGTTTCACCCATTCATCAAATATTATTGAGCTACTACTATGATCTGTGCACTGTTCCAGGTACTAGGGATTCAGGTAAAATTTTCTGCCTTCAAAATAGCCTCCAATTTAATGGGGGAGACCCTAGAGCCCCCTATTCACTCCCTTATGTTCAAGGTGATGACAATTAGTAACTTCCATTGAGCTTACTGCAGGGAATCTTATTTGAGAGTGACTCTACTTTACTGACACTTGGGGGTAATGTGGGAAGGAAGGTTTGTGAGACAGAGGTGAGCAGTGCAACTACAGGAGCAGGCCACAGCTGTGTCCGGCGGCCTGCGTGCTGCCCATCCACCAAGAGAGAAGTAAGAGAAGGGGAGTAAGTGTTTTGAAACTTTTAAAGCAATTGACAGATCGATTTTATATCCATTGAATCTCGTGTACTTTGCACGTTTTTATGTTTTCATTTCTTTCTTCTTTTTTTCCCCTGTTTCAGAATTCATCATTTCTGTTAGAGTTTGTTGAAGTTTGAGTTGGCAAAAGAGTGGATATTAGAAATAAAACTAAAACCCTGGGCTCTCACCTCAAATGGGTTGAGAAGCTCTGTTCTGGAATGTCCTGTATGCTGGGGGCCAAGCGGCCCTCGTGAGGATTGCTCGGCAGCAGCCGGCTAGAGAACGTTGAGCACTTCCTGCTCATTCTGCCCTGATTAGAATTATTCCAGGGATGTTTTAAGAACCTTATTATTTGAAGCGCAAATAAAGATGTTCTTAACTATTAGCAAGATTGCAAAAACAAAGTCCTATTTGAATAGATAGTAAACAGGTCAATCTTTGAAAAGGTCTGACATCTCTTAAGCATAAACACCTTTGCTACATTGGAGAAAGAAATAAGGAGAGAGTAGAAAAACCTTCTATTTGAAAAAAATTGAAGAAAAGAACCAATTTCCTGCCACATTGGTAACACTTCCTTAAATGATTTCTAAATAATTCTTTTTAAAAGTCCTCATGTCTGTCTTTCTGCTAACCCTCCTTTTCTGCAGTCCCCCTGACACCCTTTCTGTCTTCAGGATTAATCTGGGCTGGGGTAACATAGTGGGAAAATGGCATATACTCTGATGCTTTGGTGGTGTGGTCTGTTAGTCTCTCTCTAAATACCTCATATAGGCTGATTTTAAAAAAATATTTTTTAAATTTATTTTTAGAGAGAGGGGAAGGGAGAGAGAAAGGAAGAGAAACATCTATGTGGGAGAGAAACATTGGCTGCCTCTCTCACATTCCCAACTAGGGATCTGGCTCACATCCCAGGCATGTGCCCTGACTGGGAATCGAACTGGCAACATTTTGGTTTGCAGGCCGTTGCTCAATTCACCAGCCAGGATTGATTTTTTTTGTTTCCCATACTATCTGATGGAAGAAATCTTATTTGATAGTCTGCAGCCCACTAGTCTGGAAATAAGAGATTTGGCTCAACTCCACCTTGAAATTTATCTCTAGAGTTGTTTATTTATTCATTTAGTGCTGAAGCAACCAGTTATCTGGCATTCTATGAAATTCCAAATAATTTTTAAAAAATTGACATTGTCCTGAAGCCTTTGGAAAAAGCGGAGATCCTTTTATCCTATCCTCACTGGATAATGCAATCTGAAATAGGCTATGACTGTGGAATGCCAAATGGTTATGGAGTCCCTGAAGTGCAATGCTGCTCTCAGAAGGGCAGCTGACCTGAGTCCACATCCTAGAAGTACAGCATTGATGGACACTTTGGCACAAGAAAGAATTATATTCTGGAAAGGTGCAAAGTGCCATCCGTTCCCCATCTCTTCTACATCTTGCCTTTGGTTTCAACTGTTTCACCCATTTCCTCCACCCCAGAAGGCTGTGGGGTGAGGCATTCTCGCTGTGAGGACCTAAGCTAGCAAGATTTAGGCATTCTGTTTTGTAATTCTGTGAGTTGATTTTAGGGTCTGTGATCATACTGAAGAATGTTGAGACTAGGAAGGGAGAAAGAAGGAGATAGCCACATGCCCATGGATAAAAACTGGGGCGCGATTGTTAACATGGGAACTTAGAAGGAAACAAAGGAGGAGAGAACGCAGGGAGCCCGATGATAAAGTCTTCTCAACATTCAGTTGTCCTAACATTGTTCTTTCCAGCAAGGGATCTTTAGGTGCAACATGAGCTCGGATGTTCCCCAGCAATGGAGTGTGCAGTGGAAGGCTGGGCACGAGTGACCCCACTCAGCTTAGTCCCCAGCCTGCACATGCACCCGCCTACAGCCCATGGATGTTGATTCCAGGATTGTAATTGTTGTCAAGGGCTTGACACGTTCTGTGGGCTTTCTGTTTTGTAAGAATAAATATGGTTTTATGGGATCGGAGATACTTGGGCCAGTTTGTGTCAGTGCGGTGTTTCAGACTGTCCCATTGTGAAGAGCAGTGACCAATGTGTTGTATAATTTATATGTACAAATATTCATTCACACGTGGCTAGTGAATTCTTATTAAGTACTTTTATGATTTAAAACTGTGAATGATTTAGAGGAAGAATATTAACTGAGAATTCGGATAGAGTTTAAAAAAAAATTATAAATGTAAAAATGACCTGCTATTAGACTACCTCCTACTTCCTATTTTGAGCAATGCTAGTGTGTATGTTATGACTCACCTCTTCTTATTGCAGCTATTAAAATAATGGTCATTGGCTTTTATAATTTCCTCCCAGTTCATTATTTTTGATGTGCACAATATAACATATATTTGGAGTAAAACAGTGTACTTGTTTTCAATTAAATAAGGATTGGTACATGATAATCTTTGGAATTATTTACATGACTCTGGAGGTAGGGATAGACTTTTGCAAAATTATTTGGCTGCAATCAACATGATTATTCTGACTCACTGATGGGAACAGAAACCATGGTGGTTGTAATATAGCCCAGCCAGGATGGTTGATTTTTCACATTCACTGGGCTGTTAGCATTAGGGAAACATAGTTTCACTCTAATCAGAGAAAGCATAAAATATAAAAGGTGTCATTACCAACCAGTCATTAGTAACACATGCAGAATTGGAATCAAGAGGGTGTTACTTCCCCAAGAGCCAAGGCTGATGGTTCCAGTTGGAAGGTACCTTTGATGATGGAGCCACCAGCCCATAGAGTTGGTATACAACATTTGCTTGGGAGGCTTGAACTGACTGGGTGAAAAATTAGATAATGAAGGGGAGTAAATAAGCCCATGAGAAGAGTAGACGAGCTGGCCCAGTGACGCAATTGCTTTTTCTCCCTGAGGGTTCTGTGAGTAGTTGATGCACATCACCTGTGCATCTTTGCGAGGCGCTTTTCTGAAGCAGCTGGAGTTTGATGTGACAGTCAGAGGAGAAATTGCTGCCTCAGGAAATGCTTTACCTTTGACTGATTGCTGAATGGCTGGCAAATTCATTTTGGCACCTTTCCCTAAGTCATTTTGGTCCCGTTCCTTCATTTTTCTGCTGGGAAGTGTGTATTCACATTACAGTTAAAAATACATTGACAACACAAATGTGGAGAACAGCACGTACTATTTTAAGAAAGAATGTGTAGGCTGAGATGGTTCCATTTTATAGAATAGAAATGATGCCGTCATGCTCTGAGAGGAGGCCTGAAGTCTGTTTCAGCTTGACTCAAAGTCAGTTTTACTCCTCCTGACCTGTCCCTGAGTCATGGGCTCCAGGGTTTAAGGTTTTGAGTCTCTGAGGATCTTCTGATCCGGTATTCACCCTTAGGTACTTATTATATATAACAAACCTTTCCTGTCCCCGGCCCCTGAATTTTATCATCACTACTTCCATATGTTTACCCTGTCATCTTTAGCAAGACGTAATTGGTAGGTGATTAAGAACATGAACTCTGAATCTTGTTTGTACTGCTCTTTGGCTTTGTGACCTTCAGTGGGTTCCTTAACCTCTCTGTGCCTCAGTTTTGTCATCTGTTAAGGGAGTGAATCACAGTGACCATAACTCGCTCCACCCTCTCTAGATCTCTTTGTACACTGTCATTTTCTCTGTCAAGCACAGTGTTTTAAACGGAACGTATTTTACACTTAACTTTTCCTTTTCTAAGAATGTGCTTCATTACTACTGACAAAGGTAAAAGGCATGTGCACTTTGGATTTTGCTTTTCCAAAATGAGTCAAAGATATCATGCTTGAGACAGAAAAGGAAGCTTGCATGAGAAGTTATCATTTAAACAAACCCATGCTTCTGGCTGAACACTGAGGTTCCGTTGCCTGAGCTGTGACATGGCGAAGTGCCGTCAGGCTGGGTGCTCGCTCCCTGACTCTGCTGGTGCCACTGGCCTGGTCCTGTCCTGGTTCTGTCACAACTTGTCATTCTTGCCCTTCAGGATTAAAGCATCTCTGCAGAAATCAATTACTGATTCTTATGCTCTTGGGTTGTACGTATGTTTTTTAATTAAATTTAATTGTGACAAGTATACAGAACATAAAATTTACCATCTTATCATTTTTAAGTATTTTTTGGTTGTTTCTTTTGTGTGTGTGGAACATTTATCAGAAACTGAAAAACATGTTGACTTATCTTTATGGAAACGGTGTTAAAGATGTGGACATCTTAAAGGGTTATGACAGCGAATTTAAACTCCTCAGCATTTCTACAGTCTATTCAATGCTACCACATCTAGCATTGTGGACACAGTTGGAGAGTCTGCATATGTATGTGGAAGAGGCATTTTGCTTTCCAGGAAAGTTCAATACATTTTTTTCCCCCCAGCATTTGACTTTTGATTCTTAAGCATTTCAAATCAGCCACAAAGGCAAACTTGCAGGAAAAGAAATGTGGAAAAAAGTCAGTAAAAGTCAGATGTATCTGGTCAGATAAATCATAACCAGATATATCTGGTGCTTTTTCCAGCAAAGAGAAAAATACGGGGAAATAAATACCAGTTCAAGTAGGATTTGATAAGTAACTAGAACAGGTCCTAAGCTAGACAATATGCTCAATAAGTATTTACTGAATGAATAAATCAGCAAAACAATTTTTGCTAAGTTCAAAACAAACACAGATAATACAGTTATTCTATAAAGAATCTGTTTTAAAAGTTTAGTGATTAACTTACAATAAAATTTGGTCTAGAGAATAGTCCTATTAGGACACAGAGGCATGAAAACACTGGCCATAACTAAGAGTCATTTTAAAGCCACATTAATTGAGAAATACCATCAATAGTAAAAAAAGAATTGAAACAAAGGTTAGTATTTTCATTGTTTTTTGAATATCGAGTGTAATATTTAAATTAGCAACATAAGGAACACATTATAAAATGAATATCTCTGCTCAAAGAATAGGCTGAAATCTTACACTTCAAGAATATAATATGTTCATAAAGCTTTACTATGAGGACTTATAAGTGGTGATCCCTCATATAGTATCCTATTTAACAGTAAAACAAATTATGATAATATAATGCCCAAATATTCCATATTTCAAATTATTTACTAATGCATACTAGGCTTTCATCATACTAGTTGGAGTTAATGACCTCTGCTTATAGAGCCCAGCATGTCTTTTATTTGGAAAAAGAAAAGTTGAAATTTTAAGATGTGAGGAAATTCAGAAGTTCATGCTTAGGCTGAACACAATTCAGCCTAATTTTTTTAATCACACCATTTGGCAGTAGAAATGTTTGAGTGCCTTTTTTTAAAGACCCCACTCTGGGGAAGACCAATTTGTAGATAAACAACCCATACCCAGCAGCATTGCATAGCTAATGTGGAATGTGTGGGAGCAGGTTAGAAGCAGCACAAGTTAATGAGGTTAGCCAACATAATCTAATCACCCAGACTGAGCACAAAGCAGACAAATAGCATAGAACCAGGGAGTATTCAATTTATTTCTAAATTATTTTTGGTTTTTGTATTTTAGAGTGTCACCAAGTAGAGAGTAGATGTGCATTTCCCACTGTTTCGAAGTCTCTTTCAATTTCAAGAATTGTAATTCCCCTGCCAAATTACTGTTGGGCAATAGGCAAGATGCCTTTTAATTCAACATCAGCACAAGAAATTACTAAGACCCTTTTCCTGTTGGCTAGGAAGCTCCTTCTCATCCTTCCCCCTTATCAAACCTCTGGTGGAAATGAACCTGAGGCAGAGCTCACAGATATCTGAGGACTACGCAGGCTGGCCTGCCTGCTATGGGAATCAGTGAAGTCCCCAAGCTCCCAGATGGGCTAAGCATTCTTGTTGTTACTCACTTAATAATTTTTAAAGATTGATTCCATTGTTTTTGAAAATCGAACCAGAGACATGGAAATAAAGAACAAACTGACAGTGACTAGAGGGGAGGGGGAAGGGGGATAACAAGGGAAAGAAGGGGAAGGAAGAAGGAAAAAGTATAGAGGACCCATAGACAAGGACAGTGGAGGGAGAGGATTGAATGTGGGAGAGGGTGGGAGGGCAGGGTAGAGTAATGGGGGAAATGGGGACAACTTTAATTGAGCAACAATAAAAAATTTAAAAATAAAGATTGATTCCACGATAAAAACCTTTTCAGAAATTCCTAGCAAGATTGTTGGGAAAATCAGTTGAACTCCATTAATTAGGGAAAAACCCTACGTTTTAATGAAAATTGGGGTAAGACTGCTCTGGAACTACATTTTACTTCTTGTGATATTCAAGATGGGGTTAGCAAAATCTTTGTTGTTTTTTTAGTAGAAATAGATGTATTGTTTTATTGTAAGATGAGGACTGTCTGGAAAAGGTCCAGCCATTGTTATAACAAGAACGTTTGGCACAACATTGATGTAACCTGGCAGCCAAGGAGAGTGGACTGGAATGCACATGAGTGAACAAGGATGACTTCACTGTACTACTCAGTGGGGGTGGTAGATGCTGTTGAGTGAGCGTGTGTACTGTGTGGGCATCGCATTCAAAATGAGTGAGTAGAGCAACAAATCTGAATCCAATTTTGTGTTAAGCTTGAACATTCTTCTGTGGAAACTATTCGGATGATTCAGAAGGCCACAGCTATGGGCAACTGGTGATTGGCAGCTTCGTCATGACAATGCAACCACTCATGTGTCACATCTCATGCAGATTTTGGTGAAACATCAAATTACCCAAGTGACTCAGCCCCACTTCATCCCAGATTTGGCACCATGAGACTTTTGCCTTTTCCCAAAACTAAAATCACCTTTGAAAGGGAAGAGATTTTAGACCATTGATGAGATTCAGAAAAATATCACTGGGCAGCTGATGGTGATTGGGAGAAGTGTATGAAGTACCAAGATGCCTACTTTGAAAGGCATCATTGTCCCTTGCACAATGTTTCTTGTATCTTGTATCTTCTTCAATAAATGTCTGTTTTTCATATTACATGGCCAGATACCTTCTAGACAGAAAATATATATTTTCATTGTAAAAGCCTTCAGACAATAGAGAAATCTATAGAGAAAAAATGTCATTTTACACCTCAGACATAACAACTGTTCATGTTTTGGTATAAAGCTTTCTAGATTTTTCCATGGCTTTACAAACATTCAGATAATTATAGGGTATTTAATACAACAGGATCAGACTATACACGCTATTTAGTAATATGCCTTTTTACGTAATTTCTATATTAACATATATTTTCATCATAATTTTTAATTGCTTCTTTGTATTCCATTGTATAAATGTATAAGCTTTGCTTTTCCCTGTAATTTTTCATGACTAGAAAGGATGTTCTTATACATATGTCTTTACATACCCATACTTTTAGGACTATAAGACGCACTGGACCATAAGATGCACCTAGGTTTTAGAGGAGGAAAATAGGGAAAAGAAATTGAAGCAAAACAATGTGGTAAAAGATTTAAAAACATAAATAACATAGCTCCCCCCCGCACCACAGCGAGCCAGGTAAGCTACATTCGGACTATAAGACGCACCCCCCAAATTTGGGGGTGCATCTTATACTCCGAAAAATGTGGTGCTTGTCTACTTGGGTTTTGTTTTTGTTTTTTTTGTTTTTTTTTGCTATCAGTACTTAAAAATGGAATTGTGTAAAAGAGTATGGATTTCTATAAAGTTTTCTAACAATTATAAAATTGCTCTCCAAAAAAAACTGCATCAGTTTACCAACTGCACCTGCTTACCAACATTGCAGTGAGTGTCCATGCCCCGACATCCTTGGAAGTCATACAGGTTTAAAAAGAGGCAGCCCTGGCTGGGTGGCTCAGCTGGCTGGAGTGCTGTCCCATACACCAAAGAATTGTGGGTTTGATCCCCAGTCGGGGTTGTGTATTGGGGTGGGACAACAGATTGATGTTTCTGTTTCTCTTATCGATGTTTCTTTCTCTTGCTCTCTCCTCTCTCAAATCAATAAACACATCCTCGGGTGAGGCTTAAGAAAAAAAGAAGTGGTGCTTTAGAGGGGTCGTACTTCTAGCCTGTGAATTTAGACTTGGGGAAAGCTTGAAGTGGATGATACGCTTGTGTTCCTGGTTGCTGACGAAGGTCACCATCACATAGCCAGTGCATTCATTTGTTTGCAAGATGGTAGAACTCAAGTTTTCCTTTCATAGCCTACTGTCATTATCGTAAACCCTCTTCTTGTTCTTCTCCTTTAGATTGAGGAAGACACATGGCAGAAATACTACTTGGAAGGAGTCTCAAATGAAATGTACACAGAATATCTTTCCAGTGCCTTCGTGGGTCTGTCTTTCCCTACTGTTTGTGAGTAAGTGACCACCAACCATATGGTCCCTTGGCTGTCGGGGATATTTGATGTGCCCCTCACAGGAGAGACCTCTCACCTCTGCCCAGCACAGTCGGGACACTTGAGAGTTACAGACTGTGCCCTGTGTGCTTAGCTTTGTGTGATGAACTCAAGGTGGGTCCTGGCATGGTCTCTGCCTTGGGGATTTCTGCTGGCCCTACTTTTCCTCCAGCCCTGAGAATCTCAGGTATGGATCCATCATTTGTACTAAGTCAGGAACTCACTTTAGCTGCATGTCTTCAATTATGCTCCTGTGATAATGATGCATTGATGAAGGGAGCTGTGAACCCATGTCTTTCTGATTTCACTAGCAAATCTCGCTAGCCCCTTGATGAAAGGAATTTTAATTTCTCTTTCAATTAAGTCATATCATGGAGTTATCGGAGAAGCCACTGTTCAAAGTGCATTCATGATTTGCTGAGGGAATGCAGAACTACATGAACCAGAAGGAGACCTTGGAAAAGTCCCTGACATGGACGACTGTGATGTTGTAATAATAATAAGACTCAGCTTTTTCTGACACTGGCTTAGCAGGGTGGATTTGAGCAGGGGCAGCCCCAGTCAGCCATAGACCCTCAAGGTAGATTAGGTGATCACCTAAGGGGTATGACCTCAGGAGTGTCAGGTGCCCTGGACCCTGAGAAACTTCCACCAGGACAATGCCTCAGCTTCCAGACTTAGAATCTCTGATGTTGGTTTAAGTCAAAGAGGGGCTTTGTTCTCTATGAAAACACAAACTCCTCTGGAATGCTGAAACATTCAGCCTGACCCATTGACACCTTAGCAAAGGATTTGAGAAACTCAGTCTCACTGATACCAACTGGGAAGAAGCCGGGGAATCTGGGAAACCACTGGGCTGAGGAAGAAAAGCAGTTCCCTTGTGCTACCTGCCTGCCTAGAAACTGAACCGAAATTCTGGAAAGGAATGTCCAAGGAGGATGATCCTGGGGGCTCTTGGGTTCCCCTCACTCACAGTTTTCTGTTCTGTACACTGTGGAGAGGGGATGGAGTGCCTGATAGCTTAGGGTTTACCTGGAGTTGCCTGCCAGTGAACACAGCAGGTGCACTCAGCCTGTCCCTGGGTCCAGACCCTGAGTGATACAAAAACGGTTTGGCTGTTTACTGAAATTTCTCACTCTGTCTCTAAGTGAAAGTTTAAATGCTAAATGGACTGGAAAAGTGAATAGGTAATTGATTCCGAAGAAGTTATTTTCTGAAAATGGATGCCCTATTGTAACTCCCATGTGTTCCTGTCTCTGAAAGCTATTTCTCCTTCTGCCAAGAAAGGAGTTAACTATTCAGAGGCACTGGGTCCTGAAACACAGAGGCTGCCCCTGGGGATTTTCTCCACCTTGGAGCTTGGCTCACCTAGGATAGAAAGCTCGGGAAAATTCAGGACTTATAGCAAAAAGCTGATTCTATAAAAAGGCGATTGTGGTCTCCTCTACCTAATGAAGGGGTGGTGAGGGCACCCAGCAGAGCCCGGAGGGATCCCGTGGTGTTGGAGGCATTAACAGGGAGTATGCGAGGCCACCTCCCTTGGTTGTTGATTTCCCCTGGCTTGACCAGTGTTTACGTCTATCATGGGTGCTCTCCCAGAAGCCTGCTTTCCCACGGCTTCTCTCCTGCTCCTAGGAACCAAATCAATGCATGGGAGTGTTAACCTGTAAGGTTAGGATTGCTGTTCCTGAAAGTTGCAGCTGGGCAAATTTACCACAGGGTAAATTTAACTCACAAATTTGCCCTCCACAGCATTCCATTTCTTAAAAGTTAGTTGCCAGTGTTTCAGAATAGAGGTATTTCACATAAAGAATGGATTTCTGGCCTCTCCTGAAAATCTGAGGAGCCAACACAGTACTTGCATTTCTGGTGAATGCTAACTGGCTCCAGTTTGCTGTAAGGAAGGGCTTAGTGTAGCACTCCCCTCCCTTAAACCAGGCCAGATCAGCATGTCCAGCCCGGGCCTAGCCCTGTGGACACGTGAGCTTGCCAACTCTGGCACGTAGGTTAATGATACTCCACTGCCCTACAGAGCTAGCTCAAGAGCTGGTCACTAGTGACTGTTGTAAATATTTCCTTTGATTGATTTTCAAGTTCAGAACATGTCCTAAGCAGGACCGGATCCCTCAGACACACCTTGTTGTCAGAATTTAGTGTAGGTTCAGTATAGCTTCCGGCATGCAATAAAACAAAACAACCTTCTGATGTGAATGAGAATGTGTGCAACTTAGTGCTATTATTCGTTTAACACAATGATACAGCAGAGGTAGAAATAATCAATAAAGAAAGGACATTTAATGAGATTTAGGAACATCCCAAAACATTGAAGCTCTCCTCAAGCATTTGATTATCTGGAGGCTTAATTATCTGTGTTTTCTACTTTAAATTAAAGAAAAGCCATAATTCAAAGTTACCAGCAGTTTAATGATAACACTCTTCAATTCAGGTTAATTAAAGCACAGCTGTAATTAGAGTGTAGTGTTGTATATCACTGGGCTGGCACATAAGTATTTTCATTACAGTAAGAATTGGCTATTTAATTTCAGAGTGACATAAAGGATGCCAAAATATATTTTAAGCTGCTTCATGTAGACAAAAAAGAATTGGGGAATATTCTGGGTATAATAAAGCACTGATAAAAAATACAGATTTTCAGAGCAGTTTCTATAATTATGCACTGCATCAAAACAGTATGCAGCACGTAACATCTTAAAGCATAAAAGAAAGAAATTTGCTCTCCCCCTAGGCTGGCAGAAAGCCCCTCTGCAGGGTGGGGTCATAACACAGGAGAGTTTGGTGTTATCTTAGAAGCTGAGAGAATCATTCTGTGAAGACAAGGGGGCAGGATAGATTGGTGAGTCTTTTCCCAAGAGAACAGAATGGGGGAGGAAGAGCGGCAGGAAGGCAGAAGCCACTCCCCACCCCCAACCCAGTGCAAGTTTTTAAAAAATTTCAAGTAGAGAGATGCTCTCTCTTGTCCTAGTGAGGTGCCCACCAGCTATGTACTTTGATTTTTTTGCATCAACTTTCTGGCTTCGCTACTTTTCTTGCTGGAAGGATCAGCTTTGTTCCAAAAATAGTAGCTAATTTAGATAAAATGCAATATCATTTCTAAATATTTCGTTTACGTTTTATTATTTAATTGTAACAATTCTGTGATCTTTAGATTAGTGTCACTATCCCTGGTTTACCAACAGGGACACAGAGCTCGGGGCCCCTTCCTTCCCCAGCCGCCCAGCAGACAAGTTACAGAACCAGCATTCCGACACCGGGCCTTGTACAATTGGGAGCAGCTTGGAGTCACTGCTCTGTGAAGGCTGGCTAATTAACAATCGCCTGGGGAGCTTATTAAATGGAGAGGTTTCTAGGCTACATCTTCAGATTTTAATATCTGGGATAAGGCCCCCAAATTTGCATTTTTTACAAACAAGTCAAGTGATTCTGCTTCAAAGTTTGAGGACTGAGAACCCTCATGGACCCCACCCCTCTATACCTTAGGCTGGAATAACCTGTCTTATTCCTCACTTTGGACTCAGACACTGGAATGTGTTTCTCTCTGATTTTAGCCAAATCATAGATGCGTAGGTTGGCCACATCTTGCAAACTAAGATTTGGGCCTCTGTGGGAGCTTCCTTGTCATCATTCCTTCTTCACATAGGGTATTCTGCAATGTCCAGGGACACAGGAAGTGGTCTGCCACACCAGGCAAACCACTGACTGCTCCCCCCACTCCCCACACCTAATCCAGATCAGTAGAGGAAAAAGATGTGGAGTGCGGAACCTGTTAATACTCTCGGTTATGTTTCCACCAGGGATCATAAAAGCAGTTTCAGGCTGGGAAGAACAGATAAATACTAAATGTGGAGAAGTCCAGAGGAAACAAGGAAGTTCAGGGTGCAACACTTAATGTCACCTGTTGGCCTCGTTGGAGGTCCTAGTGAGCATGTCCTCACCTTCCCTGTGATGCTCCCAGGGATGGGTGTTCCATTTATTATTTAAGGGCCAGCAATCCTGAGCACTTCTCCTTGGTTTTGCATAGCTGGTGTGCCCCTGGGCCTGTGTACAGTCAGATCAAGAAAAAGGAGCATTGGGATCTGAAGGAGAAGGTGCCATCCATGGTTCTCTGAGCACCAGAAAACCACCTGCTCCCTTGCCCTCCCACTCCCCACCTTCCTCAGTAGGTGACTCTGGAGGGTGCAGACAGCCAGCACCAAGCCTTCAGGAAGCAAGGAGTGGTTATGCTTCCCACTGAAGTGTGTTGCTCTTGAGCAGTTTATATACTAGGATGCTGTGTGATGTCATGGAGTGTGAGCTATTGAACCTCAAAGGCCAGTGGTCATATCTCCAGATTGGCCACTTGCTGGATATATGATTTGGGACAAATATTTGATTTCTGAATACCTGACCTTGGTCTTGGTACTTACCCCCAGCTTCCTTATCTCTGAAATAAGAGTGACATTACTTATCTCTCAGAGCAGGCAAATGTCCTATTCCTCTCTTCCACCTCTCTGCATCCTCCCACTGCTCCATCCTGCCCCATAAATATGATGTAAGCACATGGGAAGAAAGAAATCCACTGTGGCATTTCGGGTTATAATTACTTTTGCCCTTTAGAAAATTCTGCCAACAGTCACCAGTCAGTCAGTTGAGTAGATAGTTCATGAACATGGGATGTTAGTGCCAGTGTGCCAGGCATGGTGTCATCTCTAGAGGAACCTACAATGAGATTTGATCACATATACGCACAGTAAAAGATTAATAACAATACTTACAAATGTCAAGTAAAAGATTCTGTTTCCCTCCAGCAGCTGTCTTCTGAGAGTCTGCAATCTGGCTAAGGAAGATAATCCCTGTTGCCAGGGAGAGCGGAGCACCTATTGATAAGTGTTTGTTCAATGGATATACACGATGGAGGACAGGTGCTGAGAATTACAGGGAGGCAGAGCTTCCTGTAGGCTGGGGGTGACCAGGAGACTCCTCCTGGAAGAGATGACACTTGATGTGTGCCTTACAAGGAGGTTGAGTTCAGAGAGAGACTAAAGAGGGAAGAGGGATTGCTAAGTGGCAAGGAATCAGGAGCCATGCAGAACCACACAGAACTCTCTCAGCACCCCAGTCTCTGAGAGACTGCAATGAGAGCAAATTGGTCTCTACATTAGATGGCAGGAGGAGGCAAAGTAGGTGTCTTTTGACATGTGATATTTTCAGGAGGAATCAGCGATAATGTTTTTATCATGAGAACTAGCAAATATGAGGATACTCACCCCTGCCTCCGGGTAGGAAAGTGAAGGCCCAGGGAAAGGAGGGGGGTGGGAAAGGAAGGAGGGGCCCAATGGAGCCACGGGTCCACAGGCTCGGCCACAGGAACACCATGTTCCTGGTTCTGACCTGGGAGCCTATTAGTCATTCATTACTTACGAAATATAAAACCTTAATTATATCAGATTTTACAGCTCAGAGGGGATCAGGACAAAAGATGTATTTAAAATATAGTGTGTCCCTGTCTGTCCCACTGCAGCTGGTGGAGCAGTTAAAATTCAGATTTGATGTGGAGAATTTAATGCCCGGGCAACTTGGGGAACTGTGACAGATCTTTGCGGTGCTAATGGGCAGGAGTCCTGCCCTCAAGCCCAGGCTCCAGCGCGGATGCTTCTTTGCCGGTTTAAGACAGTTTGGGGGTTGGGGAGGATTCTTCATTTCCTCACCCGCCTGCATTCAGGGTCCTAAGCATTCAGAAAATCACTCCGTTTTCCTGTGTTGTTTTGTGTGGGTAGATCTTTCCAGCGAGGCCACTTGAGGAAACTTAAAATTGAAGGCTGCCCAGAGAAAGCTGGGTCTCCTGCCCAGTGAAAACTGCAGCTACTTTAACTTGAGCGCTGCGACATCATTAGTCTTTCGAGACAGACATCCAAATTTGAACATGGAGCAGAAAGAAGCTGGCAGACCTGATTGTTTTGTGATGGATTTATTTAGCCGGACTGCAGAAATGAGCATTTTATGAGAATTTATGGAGAGACTCAAGTCTCAGCTTTCAAAATTATTTTTCCTCAAAGAACTGGCCTTACTCATCTAATTATCTGGACTAAACATACATGAACATAGATAGGAATACAGTACTTATTAGTTTTTCTACTACAGGGGCCCAGAAGGCGAGCAGTGACCCATGTGCATGCTAGTGAATAAACCGGCAAAGGGTACAGAGGCAGTGGCAGGTCGAGGATTCTCTGCAGGCAGGGTCAGGGGAGCGGTCCCGTTGGAAATGGGATGGATGCCACAGGGTTGCGTAATGCTGGTACTCATAGCAAACACACAGTTTACATTTTGTTTCTGATTAACTGTAATAGCAAAGCTTTCTCAAATTCATGTATTCACCTTTTAGACAAAGGCTAACTGTCCATATCAGAGATGTAATTATGTTTACTTTCAAGTGTCCCTGGTATGCTAGTGGAGGGACGGTGAGTGTGTGCAGGCTTGGGGGTCGGCTGTTCTAAAGCCCCCCTACTCCACCCCTGTCAAAGCTGTTGGGAAATGGAATCTGAGTAACAGGTCATGAGCATTTTAAAATCGCAAATCACTTCCATTTTCTTGATGCTGAGTTTTACAAATCTCACTGGTTTGAATTTTTTTTTTTTAACTAGCCGTTTCCATTTGAGAGCTTATCATTTTAAATCAAAGCTTGTAAATATGAATCTTTGTCATTCTAGCCCCTGGATCCCGATGATCTGGTTTCCCAATGCCCAGTATTGACATCTGTATCTACTCCGAGTGCACATGTCAGCCTGGCATCCCCAGGGTCCCTCTGAATAACTGAGGGGGAGCTGGCACTTTGGGCGGAGCGGGTTTGGAGGGCACACTGAGAACTGCGTCTTTGGGCTTCACCCAACTCAGTCCTGGCCCCAAGCCATGTATTTGCATATTCTTCTGAGCACATTAGAAGGTGCATACCCTATGACAGGTTTCTATGCTTAATTCACACTAGCAAGCAATCTTTTTAGTCAAGGGAGCTGATTTAATGGCAAGAATAATTTATATCCCTCTGGGTAGGTAGAAACAGTTGGACTCTAATTCTTAAGAGCCTTTGCTCAGGAACATCTGGGTTGAAACTACTATAGTTAACAGATGATGCTGGCCTTAAAAAAAAGGCTTTGTATAATGTCATTGTCAAATTGAGTAGACCTCTACTTAATAATTATCAAGAAAGCAATCTAACTTGTTATTACAACAGTTTTATTGCAGATTGCTGGTTTAAGACCTTTTTGTGACAGTGGCATTTTTTCCCCTTGGGAAAAAAAAAGTCATTTCTATTCCCCTGTAATTATTTTTGCAGCCAGCGACAACTTCCTGCATTGGGCATATTGGGGCATTTTATTTTAGAGACCAAGAATTAAATTCTTGCTAATGTATGGCTGATTTCATTCTGTTTATCACATTGTGAAATTTCTTGCTTCTTTCTTATACCTTGTCTCACCCTAGGCCTCCTTTCTCCCCCCACCCAGCCCTGTATACATTTAAATGCAGTAGCCTGAGTCAAGCCACAGAATGACTATAAGGACTAGATGAGCAAAGCCCATTTTGCTTTACAAAAAAAAAAGGTGTTGAATGATGCAAGTAAATGTTTAATCTCAGGACATCAATTTTGGGTAATCTGAAGGCACATTCTTGGGGGCATGCTTCTTGTAATAAGATTTGTAGAGGGTCCCAAGGAGAAATTAATGTCTGTATCTTAGATTTGTGCTTACATTGTGGCATAGTGGATTGAAGGCAAAAATTAAATTCCCAGAGCACATCACTGCTATTATTTCCTTCTACACCCTTTCTACCCCGCCCAATCTGTGTGCTTTTATAGAACAAGACAAGAAGCATTTTGTTTCATGATTCTATACGTGCTTCCAAGCCTTCTCTGTCTAAACTAGGTATTCCCAGTTTACCACTTTATCTCTTCTGTATTATTCCAGCAACTTCTGAGGTTCTGCTCCCCATTCTGTCAAACATTTATTTAATCAGTATTTATTGAAAGCTTATGCTTTGCACTTTGCAAAATGCCAGGGAGAGAAAGCATGTGTATCGCATGGAAGAAGCTCAGTCTAGAGAGCAGAGAGATGAATAAATAAAGGATTACCCCACAAAACCACACCCTCTCCCCTCTTTGCTTGCCTGGATCTATTTTTCCCCACTGGATCCCCAACAGGGGCTGCACCTCTGCTATAGCCTTACGCCTAGTACCCTAACATTGGCCAACTTTCTGCGGCAGGATCTAGTGAAAAACTGATGACGAGGAGAGACATAGTTCTGCTTCAAGTGTAAATAGTAAATTACTCAAGATTGATAGTTTGCAAACATCCAGATGATGCTCTTAGAGTAGAGATTAAAAACACAGGTACCTGTAGGGGACAGTTAGCAACAAAGAGTGAAGAGTAAGGTATGAGACAACAGGGAGTGGTGGGGACTGTGGCATATTGGAGAGCACATGTTTCATCTAAAGGGGCAAGTGCTTTGAAGTCCCAGTCTCTGCTAGCTTCAGTGTGGCCATATGTGATCTGTCCAGGATATCTGGGAAACTAGTTTTTATATGAAATCACCTATTGTTATCTGATGCCAGTTGGAAAAAAAAAGGACAAAACACTGTATTGACCAGACAGAACCTGTCTGCACATTGGGCTTCTGGCCACCCCTCATTTCCTCCGCTCTTATGAGAAACATCTGTGCAGCACTGCACTGAGACTTGATTTCCACTTTTGACATTTCTGTAAAAATGGAAACCTTGTTTAACCTTGAACAAATTGCTTAATTTCCACTTCTGGCTTTTCTATGGAAAGGTCCTTTGACCTTGAGCAAGTTGCTTTTCCATCCTGGAACTCAGTTTGGCATCTGCCTGAGAAGAGCAGGGTCAGCTAGTCTTGAAGGGCCTGAGTCTGAAAATCTGTGGTTGTGGCACTGTTGATATGTAATCACTTTGTATATATCACTCTGTCCCACTCTTCTTCGTCCCTTTGGCAGTGAGCAAAGGCATGTTTTGGGTCAAACAGCTTCTTAGAAAGAGGTATCTATAAAGTAGTACAGAATTATCTTAGATAGAGATTTGAAAGGCGTGAAAGAGGACTCAGAGATCTGCTGGTATACCCCCTGCTAGGTTTTGAATGTGCATGGGCCACGTAGATTTTTATCAACTTCCCTGCATTAGAAAGCTCCTTTCTTTTTCTATCCAGTTGATAAACAGTTTCGAAGTAGCTAGAAAGACATTATTCATTATTACTATGAACTATTTCCTCCCTTCTCACCTGCAGGATCAGGTTGTTAAAGCAATTAAGATCCTGGATCCCATGAACTACGAGAGTCCCAAATCAGAGTGGTCATTGCCGGTAGAATCAGCAACTTGGCCTCTTCATGATCCTTGCTAAGTTAAGATCACACTTCTTGAGTTTTTGGCATTTAGCTGCTAGTTACTTTAAAAAGTGGTTACTTAATCTTAGTAATTTGGTTCAACAAATATTGCATAAGCCATCTGATATTTTAAACAGTTTAAGCTCCAGAAGTAACAGCCCCATAAAAGGTGTGTGTTAGTGGTGCTCTATGGGACGTAAATTAAGAAGAGCATTTTTCCAGCTGTAGTTGGATTGGTGTTTCAGCAAACTGTGTAATCAGCATAAAGCCCAGGTCATTAGAGTCTGCTGGCAGGAATCAGAAAACCTGCAAATCACCCGAGAGCCCCGGTACACTTCCATGGAAGTGGTCCTTTGGAATCTGACTGTTTGTTGAAAGCAATATGGAGGACCATGACCCCAGAGGCATGAATGAGCAATGGGTCTTATTCCCAACAGAGAGCATGAGGCCCTCATCACCACTTTACCTGTAAGTAACACATCCTCAAGTCCAGCACATCTGATTATGGCACTTTGCTATTTAAAGCCAACCAAAGTTTCCCATTCTGCTCAGAATAAGCTGCAGACACCTTGCTGTGGCCAACAAAGTCTTCTGATCTGGCTCCCACCTAGCTCCCCGACCCAGTCATTATCACAGTTGTTATTGCTGGTCCTCAAATACCCGAAGTTCCTCCCCGCCTCAGGGCCCTTGCACTTGCTGTTTCTGCTCCCCAGGATGCTCTTTTCCCACACCCTCTCATTGCCTGCCTTTCTTCATCATCCTCCCTTGCTCGGTGCTCTATGTCACTTCTTTAGAATGGTCCTCCTGGACCATTGCCGATAACACACTTTTTCAGTTACTCTTCATTCTCTTAGGAGTTTTAGTTTCTGCATAGTACTTGTGTTCTTATTACTTATTCTTTGTATATTTGCTTATTGCCTATCTCTGCCAACACTAAATAGGCTTCACTGGGGATGAAGATGTTGTATATCCCACTAAGTAGTAGCTGGGGACCTTGGCGAGTCACATGAGCTTTCTGAGCCTTAGTTTCATCATCTGTTAAATAGAGATATTAGCAGAAGTCTGAATAACTAGGATAATATTTTCCTCTCAGGGATATGGTGGGGATTAAATGAAAGCACCAAGAAAGGCCTTGAACTGTGACCCAAAATATCCTCCCCTTTACAATGTTGGAGCTAAATAACCATCAACTCACTTCTCCATCTATCAATAAACCACTGCTTTGTTATCCAAGAGACTTTGGGCCGTAAGTGATAGTGCCCATTGTAGAAACACAATTATAAGTTGTTCTCTGTATATAATTTATATGAGCTTTTATTTCTGTGAGTATATAAATATATATTTTTACCTAATTGTATCATTATTTATATATTTATCTATATAATATTTTTTGTTGATCTTATACCTTAAAATAGTCTTTGAAATGTCATTTTTGAATGCTTATACATACCATATAGTACCATACTTGAACCGTTGCCTTATTACTGAACATTTAGGTTGTTTTTTTTTTTTTAACTCTGTATAAATATTACTACCTTGAATACCTTTATGCAGAAAGTATTTTCCAGAACCTGTTATGATTTTTTTTTGGAATTGAACCCCGGTAGTGGAAATGACTTCTTGAGCTTGTCTGTATCAGTGGTTCCATGCACAGTGCTATGGGGAATTCCAAACCAGTCTAAAACTCTTAAGGAAGTTACACTGGTTGAGGAGACAGAATTCAGACACATGAAACCACAGCCAGTATTAGACTGACCAAAGGCTAGGAGGCGTGGTTGCAGACAAGGTGCTGGAGGAGTTCTGAGAGTGGAAAGAAAATCAGAGGGTAGCGGTTGCTGCAGAAGACTCACACAGAAGGTTAGATTTGACGTGGGCCTGGGAGGGGGTGTTGGGAAGAGAGGAGAAGATGTTCCGGGGGCAGGATGGGCATCAGTGAAGGCATGCAGGCAGGACCCAGTCTGCCTCAAAGCGGTCTGGGCTGCGGGCAAGAGTAGAGGGCAGATGAGGTGAGGCAGCTTGGCTGGAGCCAGGAATGATGGCTCTGCAGTCATGCGCTGGGCAGTTACATGGAGGCTAAGGATTATTACCATCATTCTGAGCACACAGGGGTCTGCTCGGAACAACAATATGAGCCATTTGTACAAAAGACCAAAGTGGAATCCAAATAACAGGTCCAGCTGCTCCAAAAACCTCCCTCCCCCTGCAGTTAACATTTTACTACCCAACGGAGAAACTAATGAATCTGGCCCAGCATAAATCCCCAGGCACCAATTGCTGCTTGGGGTCTGTGTCTAGACATCTAGACCTGAGTGCAATTTGCACTTTGAACATTCAGCGCCTTATCGCTTGTGAGAAATCGGCTTTAATGGGGATGCTGGGAGGTGTTGCTCACAGCCCCATCCGTTTGGCACAGCAACTGTAGAATGAGGGTCCCTTGGATAACGGCTGGATTAGGAGATGAAAAGGTCATAATAGTGTTTGCTAAGTGGCTCTGGCCCTCAGAAGCACTGACTGGGAGTTTTCTCCATCTCTTTGCAGGCTGTGTTTTGTGAAGCTCAAGCTCCTAATGATAGCCATTGAGTACAAGTCTGCCAACCGAGAGAGCCGGTAAGTTTGCTGCGTCTCAGCAGCCAGCTGACGTTTACGATGGTGAGAGTGCACTCTGAGAATGTTCGGTTCACTTTTTCTTTATTAGGCATTGTTTATGTGCTTGGAACCCTGATGCAACACCTCTCTGATCCTAGGACCCATTTCGAGGCATGTTCAACCAGACACGGGCATTTCTATCCTGGACCCACCTGGCATCTCGGACCCTACTGGGCATTGAGTGTTTCTCCAGGGGATGAGACACTCAGATCTCCATCCGATCATGCCAAGTTTCACTTTCCACCCTCTCAGCATAAAAGCAGGGACAGACACTGTCCTCTTACCCCTTTTTACTGTTGTGAGCACAAAGCAGGTGGACTCTGGCCCCCTTCCCAGCAGGCAGGGCAGAGCCGTGATGGGAGATATGAGCTCTCTTGATAGCCAAATTACAAGCAGCCTATTGTGGACCATATGTGCTTCTCCCGGTGCAGCTGAAATCCAGGTGGCAGAATAACAGCTTCATGTAAATTAGCCAGGAGATCAAGGCTCAGAGGCAGGAGCCCTCTTTATTTATTTATTTTGTACTTAATTATGTGCAAATCAGGCTGATGAGGGACTGGGTCTGGTTGAAACAGATAACACCCCAGTCAATATGTGAGTTCACATTGGAAAAAGGAAGTATCACATTAAAGAGGAATTTTATTGATGGAATACTGTATGTATTACAGATACAATAGAGACAATTTTTGCCACCCCTACCCCCATTCTTATCCGTAGTTTTGAAAGAAAGATAACTCATTGAGAAATGTTCAGGCTGTTGTCCTCTGGAATGACAGCCATGGTTGTTCCTAACTCTAGTCAGTGAGTCTTCCTGTAGAGTGCAGGTGCCCTCTGACGTGCACCTTAATGACTGAGCGGAGTGCAGGGCAAGGCTAGAAGGTTCCTGTTATCATCGTTTAAGGAGTTTTCATTATTTGGATGAATGACTCAATAAAGCCAGACTTCCAAATGTGCAGTCTGTGTCTCTATAACAACACCACCAACAATAACAACAACAACAACAAAAAAAAACCACTGGATTATCAGCAAGTTAATCCAATGTTCTCTGTTACCTTAACCCCTAGATCAGATTGCTCACAAAGTCAATCTGATCAAACGTTCCGCTCTTATGAAAATCCAAATCAACCAAGAGGAAGAAAAAATGGTAGATTTGGTAGACACATGTAGAACATGGATGCAGCAGTTAACAAATATGTATGTAGATACACATTTTTCTTTTCTGTGTTGGCAAAGTGAAGAATATTATTTGCAAAAAAAACCCCAAAGCACTGAGAGTCCTAGCTATTTGCTATTCAACAGATAACATGGGTGTTTCTGGGACTACTGCTTACCCATGTCACCAATACTCACCTGTACCTGTGTAGGGGGTTTTGCAAATGATATCTTTTGTGTTGCCAAGTCAGTAAATCTTTGTGTAATTCAGTGTTCTCTCTTTATTTTTTGTGCATCTCTCAAAAAAGTGTCATGATGTGGGTGATGCCAAATAGTGTTTCTCAACCATTCTGGAAAAATTTTATAGCAGGAGACTGTACTCGGAACCTTGATCAGTCATCTCTCACCTGCCACTTTTTGGTCACAAGGAGGGACAGAAGTTTGTTAATGGTTCAGTGTGAATACATTGACACCACTCTGAGGAAGGGAAATCAGAGGTTTTCCTGAATAGAGAGAGAATCTTTTCTTTGATGGACTCTCCAAGTAATTCACATATCAGAGGTGTTTTCAACAAAGCCAAATGTATAGATAGAGTTCTTTTGATTTTTTTTTTTCTTTTGGAAAAGGGAGAAGAGACTTGTTTGGCTTTGTTTTGGCTTTCTGTGTGCCTTTGCCAGCTTTAACCCTCAAATGTGGCTTGGTCTCAATGTGGAAGCTCATTGGTTCTTGTGGAAAAAGGTGTATTTGAGGGAATGTGGATCATAGCTCTGAGAAAACACAGGACTTAATAAACAATATCCGTGTTTCGAAGAATGGAGTGTTTGAGCCTACCTGAGATAATAGTCTTAGGTTTTTTCCTGCATTCAGAATGTCCCATTTCCTTTCCTCTCACCTTCTCTAAGTGCCCTGGTGTTAAAACTCAGAGAACTCTGCTTCTCCTTCCCACCCCCTCGCCTCCGCCTGTGTCCAGCGACCCCCTCTGTTGCTTCACCCCATGATACTGTGCCCATGCTTTGCTGAAAAACCTTGTTTTCACATGCATCCTTCAAATAATTTGAAACAAAGGTTTTATTCCTTCTTTTCCTTTCGGTGTCAGTCAGTTTATTATCATGTTGTTTGATTTAAATTCTTTTCTTGTCGTTTTGCAGAAGCCGAAAGCGGTATGCACTCTTCGTTAACTTTCCTCCCAACCTCCACCTTCTATCTTCACTTCTAACCACAGGACTAACTATTTGCCAAGAATTCAGGAAGATAGGGATTATATATATATATATATATTTGTGTATATGTATATATAATCTCATTCCCTTGTCTACTGTATATGTATATATTTATAAATGTATATTTATACATAGATCCCTCTCCAACTAGCGCACATAAAAACTGAAAGTAGCCCATTGCTTTTCTTGTTTGATTTGTTGATTCTTTTGGATGACGCACTAACTTCTTTGCAGGAAACCAAAACAAACAAAAACAACTACAAAAGACACAATTATGTTTTCAGTTATGGCACCAATGATGGGAACAAATGCTGTTCAAGTTGAAAAGGAGGACGCTTCTCTCCAGCCCTCGGTGTCTGTTTCTGTCCTGTCCTGGTGTGTCCTGGTGTCCACCAGACTCTGTGGTGCCGTTTGTCTACATAACACATCCACTTCCCTGTGACCTCCTCCCCCCCGTGTCTACTTCCAGTTTGTAGAGCAAAATTTGTGTCCTTTTATCCACAAAACAGAGACCAAGCCCTTACATTTAACTCTTTCCTTATGCCTATTTTGATGATAATGTTTTGCACATTTTATTCCTTGCACAGTACTCAGTGCAGATTTAGGACACTGCTACTAAATTGCCAGATTATCACATTTGATTTACCGGATGAGTACTGTTTTCTTGAGACCACCTTATGGCTTTCTGTTTTTCCTAGTGTATTTGGACATATTTCTTAATATGAAGTATCGTAGCTTTCACCATGTGACCTCACCTTGTTTGCTGCTCTTACATGTTGCATGAAGCATGACCAAATTCTTATATAGCTTTTTTTTTTTTTAATTTAACTTTTTGGGTTAATATTTCCAGTGTAGCTTTTCAAGTGTTTTCTCTGTCTAAAGGAGTATTGTTGAAACATTCCATTGAGATGCCTACTTGTTCATCTTCTCAAGTTGTTTTTCTCAGTGGCTGTAATCACTGTCACATCTTTTGTTTGTGATTCTGTGTGCGTGCGTGCGTGCATTTGTCTGGAACTCTTTCCAAAGTCAGACTCTGCTGTGATTTTTTTGAGTAGATGTGTGAAAATAGACGTGGCTTCCTGTCAGTTTGGTATTATTGATATGATCCAACTGCGAGAAGTTACTGCAACCCTTTGCATCTTCCAAGGTCCACGGTGGTTGCACCTCTGCCGTGGGCTTTTGGCCTTTGAGTCTTTTTACCATGTGGTGAAGGCACGTTGTGATGTAGGCATGATTTGTCTAAAGTGTACCAAAAAATGACTCAGCTTGTTCCCAGAACCAAATTTCCAGCATTGCCCTTTCCAAATGAACTATCTCTTTTCCTTCCCATATGGCTACTGTTTTTCTTGTGTGCAAAAATCTGTTTTAAAAATGCTACTTCTAAAATGACCGAGATGGAATCAGGATAAACATATCATTCATTGGTGGACCACAGTGGTGGCCATTTGAGTCTGACCAACTGGGAGCAATCTTTATTGTGCTGTCTCTATGTAAGTGAACTGGGTTCAAGTGTACTGAAGCATGGAATACATACTGTGAAAAAGTGTATGTGTCTAGTTGTGTGGGACTCCAGCAGCATATATTTTAATGCCCAGAAGAAATGAAAAGTTCCAGAAAGGCAGTAAGATTTGAGATTGGGGGCTTCCGTAGGCTGTGCGCTAACACAGCCCCTAAATTGCAAGGCAGTTGTCCTTCCTGAGATGGGAACCAGTTGGTTCAAAGAAAGTCCCACCCAATAGTACTCGCATTTGACTTCATATCATCAGAGGCCACTTTCAGTGGCATGATCCCCCTGGGCACAGCATGAATGAAGTCCTAGATTATTCTTATTCTCTTGCTCTAGGTAATGAAGTCCCATTAGCTTTCTAGACACTGATATAATTACCATGTTATCAAATACAAAGTATGTTCTCATGCAAGTGATATTTTTGTAATTGCTCAGGGAATGGTACATCACACCTACCAGAAATTGAGCGGGAAGAAAAGAGATACACACCTGTCATATTTATCCGTAGTGGATAAAAATTTCCATTAAAAAAATCTATTTGTGTTGAATTACTAATCACTAGTTGTCTCTAAAAGCAGCAAACAAGTAAAGTTTATGATAATTGGAGGAGAAAGAACTAGATGTTTCCCAGTTAATGCATAAGTGGTGGAGAAAGGGAATACCTCATTTTGCCCCAATTGTCTACCCTGACCAAAATTCAGCAAGAGATACACAGTGAGATGCACTGCAGCTTGAGACCCGGAGCTCCCCTTCCAGAGGGACCTGGCAGGGATGTTTCCCTGGGGGACTGAGCCCTGTGACCCAGTTTCGTGCAACGTGTTTTGTGTTCAGGAACACATATTTCAGTTCTAAGTGAGTGGTGTTTTCGATCTTGAAATCAGTTGCTTCTACTCCCCACATGGCTAGCTGTTTATGTATTTTGTGTGTTTACGTATTTATACTTAATATCTCTGGGATATTGCTAATTCACTTGCTGCCCCCTAGAAGAGGTGTGATTGCTCCCCTGGTAGCCCTGACTGATAAGAACTGCAGCTTGGTCTTGAGCGAATAGCTTTGCCTCCCTTTCTCCTTCGCAGAGAGGGAAAGGAGCACTTTTGGAACTGAGACCTATGCCTTCTGTTTTTCACTCAATTCAACAAATAGTTGGAAAGTGCCTCTTTCATGCAGCTGGCTACATGAGAAAGGATTTTATAAAAGTAAATAAAATATGGTCATGCTTTTCAGTCCTTTAGTCAACTATGAGTTCCTCCCAAAATATATATATTTGCTTCTATAGTGGGTGAGGAGCTGAAGAATAAGTCTAGATACAAAGCTCGTCTAGGAGCAAAAGAAAGAGAGAACAAGAATCCTTGGGGAAGGGGCCACAACAGGCCTTTGCCTCTGGTTATCACTGAATGTTTTCAGTTGGAATTAACAAGGTCATCAAAGAAAGGATAATTTATAGGTTCTTTGAAATGAGGGAAGGCCCACCCCTGCCAAGAAGATGTCCCTATTGGAATGCTGCTGATTGATATATGGACTTTTTTTTTTTTTAGAGATTTTCTTGATTCTTCACATGACATCTTGAAGTTTATCTCTGTCTGATAAGCTAGTGAATTAGACAAAATTGGAGACAGAGACTGATTTAAAGTGCTACACAGGGCAGGAGACTTTTGGCAGTCATGAAAACAAACAAACTTAACATTGGGTATTTTAAGAGATGAAAGATCTCTGGAAGGGTTTACATGTTCCCATTAGGAGGTCAATAACAGATTTTAAGGGTAGTTGGCACTTTGTGGGAACAAAAAAGTTACTTCTGTCTAGGATCTTTACCATTTTATATTTTCAAAAAGATGAGGATCAAAACTTTATTTAAACTTCATAGATTTGAAATACATATAAAAGACTTAATGTCTAAAATATCAAAATGGGTAACATATTTCCTCCAAGAGTCTTTGAAACTTTGTGCCCACACAGCAAGTGTTGTGTGTGGGGGTCCCTGGAGTCTGGCACGTGTGCTTGTATACCGAACCCTCAAATACATGAGGGGAGTCCAGCCCAGTGAGCATCGTTATGTACCCAGATGTCTTTCCTTCACTATTCTCTAGAGCTGGGCTCCTCCTTCTCATTCCCAGCCAGAAGGCTGCCTTAGCCTGGTCTGGACCACTGCAAATGATGCAGCCTCACATAGCATGTAGAAGTGATTTAAAGCCTCTGAGCCCTGTCCAGAAGACAAGAGGACATTCTGGGATTACATGGTCACTGACATCCTTGAAGGTCCTTAGTGCCTTACACACTCAGCCATAAAGTTTAAGGAACAGAGTTACTCCACTGTGTAGCCAAAAGCCTGTCCAGATTAGCCCATCTCTTGATACTGTGCAAGAATAAAGTTTCAGATACTGTGGTCAGTAAAAAGGTCTTTCAAGTGCCACTAGGGTACCTCCTGGGTAGTTTTGCAGCACCAAGGACAAAATGGGGAGTGTGATGCTGTGAGAGATTATTTATTTCTCATGTACTTGTTGCAATGACCTTGCATACTATTTATGGCAGCCATGTATTAAGGATCTACTATGTTGCAGTCACTCGGCACATAGTATGTACTTTAATTCTCTCAGCAACACTGTGAGCTAGTGATTATTCACCCCATTTCACTGACAAGGAGTGGGAGGCTCAGCAGCACCACGTGCTCAAGGCCAGGACCTGAAGCCGCTGGCCCGACACATGCACCTGTGTGCTTAACCAACAGCAGCAGCAGAGCAGAGACGAAGCAGATCTGCCTTACATCCGTGCCCACATCGTTTCCTCCCCACCCTCAAACTTGACTGAAGCAAGCTTGAGGGCTGTAATAAATGATCTCAACCTGCAGTCTCTGGAGTGACAATCCCAAATTCTTACTGTAGACCAGTTCTTCCTCGCTGCTGATAAAGAACAGAGGAAATGAAAGGAGACTTTTCATTGATAGGAACCTCGCTGTCACCACCATGGCACAGTGGGATCCGTCACTGCAGTGCAGTTACTGAAACACATAATGTGAAAAAGGGAAAGCAGATTCTGTGCGAGGCTTGTTTTATGCATATATGTCACCAAGACATTGATGAGTGTCAGATTTCCCCTTTTGAATTGCGTTGCTGAAATCATGATAGGATTTTTTTTTCCCACTCAGGAAGCTTTTTTACACTTTTAAATGAATGCATGTCAACAGGTAGAATTTTCCAATTTTAAGGAATTTTAGCACCTTTCATCTCCAGAAGTTACCCAGAATTTTTCATTATGTCCTTGTCCATTGTTCTGAAGTGTACAGTTCCTCACCCTGTAACTTTAATTATGGCCAGGATGTTTTTTAAGCCCTGCATTCCATTTCTTGGGGCCAGCTAAGGAAAATCTGATAATTCCATTGAGAATGAAATACCCTTTTGGCTTTTGTTCTTTGCAATAATAAATAATAAAAGAAACAATAACCAATGGTCATCAAGCCTTCTGTCAGTTATCTCGCTTGATCTTCTGAAGAAAGACTATGATTATCATCATCTTGTGGGTGAGGAAATTGAGTTCTAGAAAGGTTCAGAGACTTGCCCAAAGTCAGACAGCTACTAAATGGCTGTGCTGGAATTTGGACCCACTATGCTGGAATTTGGAATTTGAGAGCCAGGGCATATAAGAGCTTCCTTGAAGGAACAGGGGTAGGAAAGTATGCAAAATCCAGAATGCTGCCTTTCTAAAACGTTGCATTTAATTGGCTTTGAGAACGGAATCATCTAAACTGCAGAAGCTCGGACCCTTTTCTCCTCATGATTATGAGAAGTTAGAGGGCTGGTTGACAAATGTGCAGAACTGGTGGTCACCGTGTTTTGCCTTGTGTGATGCGCACCCACGTTTCTGGCCCAAACTTTCAGGGAAAAAAAAATCTTTCATTTTAATTCAATGTTTTATTTATATATATTTGAAAACAAAACCAATTATCGTATTCCAGGGTATTATTTTGCACACAGATATCATCATTGCTTCCTAGAGTTATACTTTTTAATGCATAAGCATAAATAAAAGAATTAAAAACCTTTATATAGACACAGAATTAGTACTGCCCATGTACAATGTGTATCCTTATTTTCCCCTAAAAAATTTGGGCAGAGAAATGCACATTATACACAGCAAAATGTGGGTAAGTGGGAGGTGCCTGTGCAGCACTGCCCCTTGCAAGCTGTGCTGGCAGTCGTGGCCTGCTCCCTCCTGATTTGTGAGGAATCTCCGTGTTGTCTGTGGTTCTAGGGCAGAACAGTCAAATCTTCATGAACTCTTGCTGTTATTTAGTGTTAATAATAGCAATAACACAGGATTGGTTTCCTCCCGTCAGGCCTTATTATGGGTAATAGTAGATGTTCTTGTGACCACAAACAATTATTTTGCAATAATCATCTACTCCGTTCTCCCAACAGAACAAAAGTTCACCTGGGTCCTTCCTGTCTTGCTACAGGCACATTGCTCTGTTGGGCACTGCACTTTTCTGAAATGGCTTTAGCAGCAGAAAGGGATTACATGTTAATTGCCATCTCCATTTTGATTATTTTAGGCAGTTAAAGACTTCCTTTAGCCTGATTCTAAACATCTATTACATGAAACACCCGATTTTCAGATCAAAGACTCCTTCTGTTGTATCTGTTGCTGAATTTAGAGACCCTAAATTCCATATCCATTCAGCTGAAAGCCTCATCTAACTCTCTGTGTATGGCGTTCCTGGATTCTGCTTTTGATCTGCAGAAAATTAGACTTGTTTGTTTCATCCATTTATTAGATTAGGATACATTTATCTCTTCTGTCAGTCCAAACACAACTTGGTCTGCTAATCTATTTATACCACTTTGAAATAATAGGACAGTGTATATTGAGGTTCATACTTCCCTGCAAGGGAAGTTTTTTTAAGTGGTAATTTGCATTTGTTTTCTAATTACAGTTTGCCCCAATCAGGATGTGCTAGACACACACCTTATTCAAAGACTCCCTTACATCTTTGTAAACAGCAGGCTGGAATCATTAAGTATTTCCAATTGCTGGCATTTTTCTTTTTTACTGTTCTGGTAGACCTAATTCTTTCTACATAGATTGCACATGGAATCTACTTCCATGTCCTTATCAATGTCATGCAGATGTTCTGTTTGCTTCTACATCGGTTTTGGGTGTCTTGTACCATTCCCTGCAGTGGTATGTGGTGTGTGTATGTGTATGTTTCTGTATGCATATAGGGGTCCCATTAATGCTCTGTCATCTAATGGAAAATTGGTGTAGCAGTAACTTTATTAGACTAATACACTCAGTGTTGACCATCAATGGTATTGTCCAAAGGGGCACATTATTGGGGATTTTGCTTCAGATCAGAAGCCCGTGTTGGCAACCCCACTATAAAAACCCAGCCCTACAGCCCAGATTTGCTTTGATATTTACAATGGGCAGTAGGCCAACCTGGGGACTGAGTGGCCGAGCTTTATGATGGCATTATCCAAATAAATGTGTGGGGCAGTGGACCTCAAGCTCTAGACAAAATCCTTGGGGAAAGCATTAGACTAGTGGGCCCCCTATACGATTGAACAGTGTGGTGTAGCCTTCAAGGTTTTACTCAGAACATGACCTCACAAATGTGTCTTCTTTGTTTTTGTTCACTGAGCAGTATATTAATTAATCCTGGAAACCATCTTAAGATCCAAGAAGGTACTTTAGGATTTTTCATCGCAAGTGATGCCAAAGAAGTTAAAAGGTAAGCGTTTATTTTTACCTGCCTTCCTTTCTGTCGCAGCCATAGACATCTTGACCCACTCGGTGGGCATGCTCTGTATGTATTGGGCCCTGGCCCCCGACTTCATAGCATGTCTTTGGGCATCAAATGGTGCCAAATCTCAGGAAAAGGGATTGTGCTTTCAAATGCTTCCATGGGCTCCTCCT
This sequence comes from Anoura caudifer, assembly GCA_004027475.1. Classification (NCBI taxonomy): domain Eukaryota; kingdom Metazoa; phylum Chordata; class Mammalia; order Chiroptera; family Phyllostomidae; genus Anoura; species Anoura caudifer. The sequence continues at coordinate 155,941 of PVKU01000743.1, read as the reverse complement.
CATGCGCATAATCAGCTCCACATGTCCGATTATTATTATTAGAATAATAACACTTTAGAGCTAGGAGAGCCTCGTTACCTCCTCCTTCATTTCCCAAGGAAGAAAACAGAGTTCCAGAGAGCTGAATTAATTGTTCAAGGTCCCCCCATGCTCAATACCCAGAACAACGTAGCATAGGACAACTGACTCCATCTACAGCTCTTTCCTTAATGCTGTTACTTAGGCAAATTACTTGAGGATTATCAGTTTTTTACTTTCAGCGTCAAATGGAATCTCAGAAGGTTTGGATTGATTTCAGATAAAATGCTAAACTGGCTATATTTCTATGTGTGGCCATCTAGGTAAGTGGCTGAAGTTGTCAGGTTCAACCCTTAAGCCTCTGTAGGTATAGCCCTGGGCTTCATTGGCCTCCGTGTTTTAGGACACCTTTATTAGTATCCTTAAACCTGTTCAAGCAGCCTAGGAAATTATAGGACTCTGTGCAGAACACCATGGAACACTGTTGTATTTGATTCTATCCTATGAACTAGAAAAAATTTACTAGCAGAAAATAGGACTCCAATGGCTACACAGGTCGCTCAGCTCAACAATAACATTACCTAAAATATTTTCATTAATCATGAAGGTCTGTAATTTATTTAAGCCCATCTTCTTCATGTAATGGGTTTCTATTCAAAGACAGGCCTGTGCTAGGTGTTCTACATTCTTTATTGTTCCTCCTCAGAAAAAATCTTACAAGGCACATCTTCTAAAACACCTAGGCTTCAGTCTCCTGCTCTGTGAAGTGGAGATAAATGATTTGTCCAGGCCATGTGGCACGTAAGCAAGTGGCAGAGCCTGGGCAGAGCTTGTCTTTCCTTTCCCCCACCCCACAGTGTCTACCAGAGGCAAGAACGTGAGCCAGTTCTTACACAGAGTTTACTGTGTGGCAGCACTCTTCCAAATACCAGGTACCAGGCACTGAGGCACTGCCCTAATCCTCTCCATGACCTGATGAGATAGGCAGCATTATAATTCCTACTTTACAAACAAGAAAACTGAGGCACAGATTGGTTCACTAACTTGCCCAAAGCCGCACTGCTGGTTCAAAGCCAGGGTTTAAAACCTGGAAGTCTTGCATTCTTAATTATTTGCTGAGAGGTGAACCTGACATGTTGAGCACAGAAGGATGATATTTGATGGCTGATGCTTATTATTATCTTCCTCATCATCCACTCTTGCAAACTAGTCATACCCGTCATAAAGCTTTCAGGTAAAAAAAAGGAGGGTGGAAAAGGGAAACAAATCTTTAAAAATGAGCTACCTGATGACAAATCCACTTCCACAAAATTACCATTATTCAGTTGTGGGAGAGGAAAACCTCTTTATCCAGGTCCTTACAGGTTTGCAGGTCCCTACTGTTCTTTAAGAGTACCCTGAGAACCAGGTTCACCCGAGAGAGCACAGTTGGGGCGGGGGGGGGGAAGGGAATGGGACCGAACACCCACCTCCCAGGGCCCCTGGAGGAGGAGGGCGTGCTCGCATCCAGACTGAGACACAAAAGCTGGAAGCAGCGTCTCGGCACCATGAGCGGGGGGGCTGGGGAGCAGAGTGGCACCATAGATCACGTGTGCCTCCCACATAGCAAATATAACATGAAGCTCCCATTTGTGTAATTCTATTTCCTATTGCATCTCTCACTAATGAATGTCACAAATACCAGGCAGTCCAAAAAACAAATTACCTCCTATATTAGGGAGTGCAGGATGTCTCATTTCAGTGCTTTATGGTATTCACAAATACATGCTGACACAATCAGCTACAACACCAGCCTGTAATTTTCCGTGGTGTGTGATGTGTCAGAGCAAATGCTGTCAGTTAGGGGATTTCAAATAGATGAAGACTGCAGAAAACCACAGAAAGGACATTGGAGATTTGAAAGAAACTAAACAAGTTTTGTAAAAATGGAAAAGTAGATTACGATGCGCTCGTATTGAGTCTGCACCGTATGCTGCAAAAAACAACAAAAGAAGTTAATGGATCTGGCTCATAGAAACTTTCAAACACGGTGTGTTAGGGAAAAAAGAGGAGCAAACCTTCCAGCTCCAGTCTTAACAAGGTCACTTTGGGATAAGCGTGTGGGCTCTTGCCCTGTACTCCTTGCCACTAAATATTCTGCTTTTTCAATAACCTTCACATAGCATTTAACGTAGGAGTCACACAGTGGTGCTTCATCAACTCTGTTTGGCTTGCAGGCATGGTTTGTTTGAATCACAATTAAAAAAATAGTTACCAAAATGGAGAAGTCCTAATATTTTACATAAAAATCCCTATTACTGATTTGTCCTGAAACTTGCAGGTCCAACATTACTGGGCAGCTTTCATTCATTTATTCATTCATCAAACATCTGTAGGTCACTCACTTTTTAGGACACTGTACTAGGTTCCAGGGCAATGATGCAGAACAATGCAGAGGAGTCCCTGCTTTCATGGGCTCACATTCTGTGGAGGAGAGAATTGCAGTTGTGTGTAGTCATGGCGCCAAGCATTAATGCAGCTGGGTCACTAATTTAGGTTGGGTACAGGTGAAGGTTGCTCGGAGGGAGTGACTCTTGAGCAGAGAGTGAGGTGATGGGAAAGAGTCCATCAGACAGAGGTCTGAAGGGAAGAGGAGATGTGATGGGAACACATTTGTTGTGTTCAGGGAACCAAAGGAAAAAGAGGGCACTAGGGGCAGCAGAGTGGCGAGGTGAGGTGAGGAAGAATGGTAGGGCTAGTTCCCAAAGGAGTTGTACAGAGGTTGGATCTGTTATAAAATGAAGTCATGGATGGTTTACGCCGGCAGTGATGTCATCTGGTTTACATTGTTAAAAGGCCTCTCTGCGCTGTAGAGAATCAGACACAGTGGAAGAAGAGAGGAGCCAGGAGACTCGGAGACCTCTGCAGAGATTAGGTGGGAGATGATGGCTTGGGCTAGGCTGGGGAGTGGAGGTGGTGAGAAGTAAGACCAGTTCAGAATATCTTTTGGAGAGTTCGTAGGGCCCAACTGTACATAAGAGGTGAGGGAAACAAGAGGAATCGAGAATGGAGCCAAGATTTGAGCCTTATACAACTGGCTGGGTGATGACTCCATCTCACTGAGGTGGGGAAAGTGGGAGGAGGAGCAAGATTGGGGTGTAAGGAATTTAAAAATCATAACTGGGTTGTGTTAAATAGGATATATGCGTTAAGTGTACACATGGTGGTGTCATAAAGGCAGCTGGAGCTAAAGAGAGATTCTGGACAAAAGAGAGAGCTGGATATGTAAATTTGGGTGCTTACCAGCGAGGGTCCTGGTAAGAAACAGATGACACACCTAAATGGGAAAAAGGAGAAGAGTTCTATGAAGAGAATCTGTAAAGATGGGGGCACAGCGTTAAGGAAAACCTACAAGCAATGGCAGAGCTCCCCAGAGCTAGCAGCAGAGGGGAGCCGCTCTCAGCCCTCGATCTGGAGAGTCCAGGGGAAGCAGGGCTGTCGGAACTAGACAGAGAGGGCGGGCTGTGGGAAAGGCTACCTCGCAGGAGCTGTGTCCTTCTGTAGAGAACTGTTGCTGCCATTTTATGAGCTGGCAGGGAAGGGGTCATCTCTTCTTACCCTCCTGTCTCTTGCTGTCTCCCCCCATTAGACAGATGCAGTGAGAAACCAGAAAACAAGGAGACCCTAAATGCCAGCCTTTCAGGGTGCAGATCTGGTCTTCTTGATGACCTATGTGGCAGGGTCAGTAGCTGAAGGGTAGCTGGGGAAGGGGTAGGTGAGTGGGAGAGGAAATGGAGAGGAGACAGAGAGCCTTGAGGCGGGAGGAGGAGATATAGTGTAGATCCTGAGGCATGTGAAACAGCCCCTGGAGTCCAGGGCCATGGCTTTAAAGTGAGGTCAGTCAGCAACACTCAGCTGCTCAAGTGCCGGTGTGCAGCAAGGTAGGGGCTTTGCCAGGTGAGCGGGAGAGAGGCAGAGGTGGGTGGGGAATAGAATAGTGCTGGCAGAGAAGCGCCACTTGGCAAAGCTCAGATGGAGCTTAAATACTCTGCCCTCTCCAGTTGGGGGATATGCCTCTAGGTTGCCACAGACCCACCCCTTCCCCCCATTTCACTCATTAACTTTACCTGTCTGGCTCCTGTGGGTGTTTTACCTTCAGAATCCAGCTTTAATTCATGAAGTGATTATATTTTATTTTTAGGCTCAACAGTCTATTCAGGTTCATCATCATTTTCATCATCTCCTTAGTAGAAATGTATTTAAGACCTTGGGCACTGGGACTACATTATGTGGATTTGAATCCTGGTTCTGCCACTCAGCTGTGTGACCTTGGGCAGGTGTTTAGCCTCTCTGTTTTTCAGTTTTCTTATCTGTAAAACAGATAATAATCATACTCCCGTTAAAGGATTGTTTGAGGATAAAATATGTTAATACTTATTAAATGCTTAGAACATCACCTGGTCTATAATCTATGCTCTGTAAATGTTAGCTATTAATACGTGTAGGAACATCAAGTATGGGGGGAAAATGGGCAAAGGAAGTGAAAACAAAATTGCTTCCTTCTTTCTTGCACTTCCCCTTTTAAGGCAGGTCATCATCGATTGGGTTCCTAGCCACATTGCCACTGAGGACAATCAGCTACCTTTTATTGTTTTGGCAAGATAGATGAAAACTGGCATTTAAAGCAATAGTGGTTGAGCTGCCAGGGTGGAAGGAGCATGGGGCCTGAATCTAGAAGTCCTGGGGCTGGCCAGGTGCCAGCACAAGATGACAATGGGTAGATGAGGACATCTTGGGTCCCAGGGCTTTTGGCTGCAAGATCTCAGCTGTCTTCTAGATCAAAAGTCTTAACAGTGGTTTCCAAAAGTCCCAGTCCTATGAAAAAACATATAAAGGAACCTAGGAATAAAATGGTCAAGAATTGTGTTTGTTTCTTTACAGCACTGGTCAAGGAGAGACCATGTTTATCCCTGGCATTCAGCTTCTTGTTAGGAGTGGTGAAGGTGTTAAGCCACAGAGTTTGTTAGTCCCTGTACTCAGAAGGCTGTGAGGTTGTTCAGTGAATTTTATCACATCCCCAGTACTGATAGGATGCAGGCTTCTGGTGCTGTTTTTCTAGGCCTCGGGCATTTTAAATAGCACTTGAATGGTCTTATTTTGCTTCATCCAGAATATCTTTGACATGACCAATGCTCTTTGTCATCACATATTGACACTTAAGTAAGATGAGGGGATTTTCCTGTTGATTGATTGCTTTCTCTGGGTCTTCTTCTACTCATCCCAACCCTATAATGCTCTCTGCCCATCCCATTCTATTGGCCGGCTGAGCTGTTCTATGTAGTGAGAAGAAAACCTTCATTTATTACATGATCTCAAGGCTGGAGAGTATGAGAGTTGGTCCAGCCAGCTTTGCAGTAAATATGGATGGTGGAATCCTAGAAGGAATTTGACAGAGGAACCCCTTGATTCATCACTTTTGATTTTCCTTCTCTAATCTGTTCCTCAGCCTCTCTCACTTTGGCTGAAATGAAAAGATGTTTTCAGAGTGACAAGGCGAATATTTTTGTTTGCCTGAGGAACATCATCCTGTGCCCCTTTAATATACAGTTAATCAGACTGAGGATTTTGGAGATGTGTTTGACTTCCCCACTGAGGGTGCAGAGCTGCTTGCCTGCACGTTCTGAGGAGCAGCATTGAAGCTGTCCTCAAGGCGAAAGACGAGTGAGCTTATGCCGTGTGTCACACCGACAACCTTTCCCCCAGTTTCTTTTCAAGTGAAAGTTTATTAAAAGAAGCACTAACTCAAATCACAGAGACCTGTGTTTGAAATAAATGGTCTTGCAACAAACATTTCCGTCTGTCAACGTCTAAACCTTTCAAAAGATTAAAGGAAATTAGTGCTGGCGTGTTTCATTAATTTGGCACCACAGTGGAGGAAATGTGGTACTCATTTCATTTGGTGGATTATGAAACGTGTCAGTTTTTCCATTCTCTTTCTCCAGGGCATTTTTTTACTGCAAGGCCTGTCACGATGACATCACAGATCCCAAAAGAATAAAAAAATGCGGCTGCAAACGGCGTAAGTAGTGTTTCTTACCCCCGTCGCTCCTTCTCCTTCCTTTTCCCCAAATTCATTTCCCTTCTCCTTTTCCTTTTGAAGAAACACTAAACATCAAGAGTTTTCTTGAATATGTTTATGTTTCACCCAGCAGTTTAAAGAGACATGAAATAATACCCGTCCTCACTTTATTAGAGCAGAGGTTGAAAAATCATCACCACCAGCACCTAGGAGTAAACCTAGTGCTTAATCCCGCTTCTTGACTCTAAAGGGATGACTAGCTAGCGGTGCCCAGTCGAACACAGTAAGTACGGTGCGTGAAAAGGAGGACAGCTAAGGCCATGGAGGAGGGAGTGTTTTGTAAAGTGCTTTCTTGTGGCTGTGAGGATGCCAGGTGTAAAGATGGCTGTACTAGGGTAGGGAGGGAAACTGAGTGTGAGGACTCGGTTTCACTAATGGGAGCTGACTGTCTTTCCACTTGGGATTACTGCAGATTTGGTAGCAAAGGCCAGTGTTTTCAGCTGTGATACTTTCAGACTGGCCCAAGAAAAGAACTTGGCCATCGCCAGTGGATTTTATCATTGTCCCAGGAACCAACCTCAAATCCCACTGCTCTTTGGGGTAGACGAACTTGGGCTTGGTAGCTAATGGCATATCCTGTCTCCAACCCCTTCCAAAGCAGCTTGCCAATGGAGCCTCTTGAGAAAGACATGGGAAGTCAGGAATGTTGGATCGTGAGTTCCTGAGAAACTGGGATTTAAAGTAGGCTTTGCCTTGAGAAGGTCATGCCTTTGGCAGTGATCATGTGGCATTCACTGTCTAATAGAAATTGTTCACAACCCTAGAGAAAACTCTAATAAGGACGCCTTCCTTCCTATGGCAATTTAGTTTTTCCAAAGCTCCTTATGATCATTATTTTCTTTGATCCGTACCATAAACCTACATAATTGGCAGGGGATGTTATTTATCCCATCTTACAAAAAGAAGTTAAGGCTTCAAGTTCAGTGACAGGATGAGATTGCTGAGACCCCATAGACAGGTTCAGTCTCACCTGAAGGCCTCTCCTGATCTGTTCTTTTCAGGAGAAAGGGCAAAGTGGGTGACATTGGGTCTGATGAATAAGAACATAGTTATAAAATATCGTCCCACAAAGTACTTTTTCACAAGCAGGAACCACACAGACGAACACCATTCCTGGGATATGCTGAACGATGCAGGGCTTTGTTCACTGCACCCCTGAAGGGGCACAGGAAATGGAAACCAGTAAGATATAAAGTCCACTCTGCCGGAGCGTGGAAAAGACTCTTGGACTAGAGCAATTTATGTGGAAATCCACTCAGGCTGCTCCTCAAGTCTAGGACACCTTTGGCCCACTGTTTTGCTCCCCATTCTTCACTGACTTAACGCACAGAGTCCCTTCCTCTCAACTCTGACATCCCACCAAGATGGATATGAATGGAAATCTCAGAACAAGAGCCTTTAACTTCTTGGGGCCTAAGAATTCTCCTACTCTGACAGCCTGTCAGGATGAGGGTCTAAGGGCAGATAACGCACAGAACAAACCCACTCTCGAGTCCATGACTCCGAAGGCCCTTCTCAGCAGGTGGTCCACGCCAGCTCTGCTTTGCTTTGTGAGTGCCCTTGTTTTGTGCAAGGCACTGCTCGCGATGCTAAAGATGGTGTGGTGTACAGGATAATGTCCCTGCCGCCCCAAAGCCTTTACTCCGCTGGAGGACCGTGGAACAATGATTGTAGAAACAATTAAATATGTTCAGATAGAGACAAGGGCTGTGAAGAGATTGGACACTGCCTGAGGGTGTGAGGAACATTTGCAGAGATACTGCTTTAGCTAGGAGTGGAAATGAGTTTGCAATGTTTGAGGGGAGGAAGGGCAGCCAGTGGAGCTGGTGCGGTTAGAGGGAGAGGGGTATGAGACGGATCATGGAGGAAGGTGGGCGCCATGGTAAGAAACTTGGGCTTTATTCCAACAATAAATATAGCTGTTTTCAAGCAAGGACATTATATAACCAATTCCTGTCAATCTCCCAGGTGACTGGAGAGAGAGCAGAGTCTAGGGAGGCAGCAGTGGAATGGAAGGATAGAGAGTAAGCGTCTCAGACTCTTGCTGAGCTGGAACCCAGCGGATGGGTTTTTTAAGTCCCCAGAAATGAGGATTTGATCTCCAAGGACATTTTTCCATTTTGGTTCTAGGCAAGCAAATGGTAGTAGTCTTTAATATTATCCTGGAGGGAAAGGCATATAATTGTTTGAAATAATATTATTCTCTTCATTTCCGTTGAAGTTGGTTCAGCTGGTGAAGCGTGTGGTCTCCCATCATGCACAGCGGAGTGCTGCAAAAGGACTACCTCTCCAAAGCCAAGCCAGTGTGACCAGGGTCTCGCTGCCTCCTCTCTGCATCCTCCCCCCACATAGGTTCATCCTCTCATAGAGACCCTGGGCTGTGAGGCTGATGTTTGATAACAATCAGAATTGTCCAAATATTGTTCTTCCTAATTACACAGCCATAACAGCCACTGTTCCAGAGGGCAGGATGCAGATGTGCATGTGTGAGTGGCAGTTAGAATAAATTAGTTATTAAGCCTAAGGCATACCAGGCAAGTTAGGAAATTGGGGGAGGTAAATTTTGGTTACAAAGAAACTTTCATTACAAGGAGCAGAATTGTTAACAGTGTGCCAAGTGCACACTGCCCTGTGCCTGAAGTAGGAGAGGGTAGCTGCCGCAAAGTCATTTGTCCAAACCTGGTAGGTCAGGTGTTAATGATCCACCCTGGAATGACCCATCTCCATGAGGGCAGAGCTGGTGACAGTCACTGGTCCCTAGTCATAGCTTCCTAGCCCTACTCTCCCAGCCTTGCTCTTCCCCATTCACCCCTGTTCGCTCCCACCTCCACCTCTTCGTTCACTTTTGTTCAGTGACTTGAACTTTTTGTGTCTTGCTATCTGGAGAAGTACTGAGTGTGTACATTCCATGCCTGGAAATTCTGTGGTAGTATAGTTTAACTTTTGCATTTCTTTCCATTTCTTCATAGCTCTCCATCAAGGAAGAGGGTCAAATTCAGCGTCTGGCCAAGCAGCAAGCTCTCAGAATCTATTTACCCATTTTCTTTTTCTGTATAACAAACTTGGTCTAATGATTGATATTTTCTCCCCCTGCCTCTAAAAGTTTGCCAAAGCATAGACTCCTAAGGGACAAGTCATGTCTAAATTGATGTATTTGAAGGAATTTTCTTGAACTTCTAATAATTGACCTATTTTTGATTTATTTTTTTCTCTTTGCTGCCTCGGAATACGGCCCCTACTCTATTTTAACTGCACACTGGTAGTGATATATTGTGAGTAAAACGGGTTCCCAGCAGCCCGGAGTCCAGTTCCCCCTGTCTTTCTCTAGAAGAGATACTTCTTTTATTTTCTGTACAGTTTCAGTTTCTTTTTTTTCTTTTGGTATTTATGTTGCATGTAGCAGTGACATCATGCCCCCACTCCCTCATCCACACAGTCTGCCGAGTGGCCGGGTGCTGGAGAACCCTGACAGCAGGAGCCCCACCCTCCCCGTTCATCCACCCACCCCGTAGCTTTTGGCCAGCTTCTGGCGCTGTCTTATTTTTCTATTTGGAAATAAGACCTTGACAACAGTGTTCTCTTGAAGGCCTTGACTCAGGACCTTTGGGGGACACTGAGTAGGCTGAGGTAATTACCACTATAGCTCTAGATGCCTCGTCGACTGGGGGTCATTGTCATGCTGGCCTTTCATAAATCGTACTTGGTCTCCTCGACCACTGAGCTTGAATTCCTATCCTGAAGGAAACACATATGCTACATATATATTCCTGTGTCATGATACATATATTACATGTCCCAGTACTTTGTATGTAAAACTGTACATTTTTATATGTAAGCATAGAGGTATTTTATAGAGAGCATGAAGTATTTATTACAACATATGTGCCTCTCTATATGAGAAAGTGCTTGCTGGAGGATTAATTGGACACCCAACTTTGGGACTGTAAGTATCTAACCTGCCTTACTGGAGACAAGTATTTCCACAGTGGTAATTATTTCCAATAGTCTGTGAAATTCCCTTGCTTTAAAATAAGATTTCTCCTTCAATCAGTACCAGTAGGACATGCCCAGTTCCTTTAGGGATGTTAGTCAGGCATCTTGGAAGATGTTTGCTTGTTTAGTAAACATTTACTTGTTTAAGGTGGAAAAGATGGCTCGAGGAGAGTGTTCTGCTCCACTGATGAGCTCCACAGAAGTCTGAACAAGTAAATGCAAGTCTACAAGCCCCTAACTTAGTGAAGGCATAGGACCCCTCTCACCCAACAAGATGTATTAGTTGAGGAGGATCTTTTAGGGCCAGTATTTCTGTGTTACTTAGAGCAGCGCTGCGTTTGGATGTGCCAGGACTGAGCATGGGGCCTTTACTCCTGTACGTAAAACCACTGGACACGAGGCCTATCCTGCAGAGCAGTTCAGTCCAGCGGTCCTAGAATTTGGAGGTGTCTTGGCACTGGGCTTCCTCATTCTCCTCTGCAGCAGAAGAGAGAGAGAGATAAGTTGGTCATCTGATTGGAGCTGGAGGGTATAGAGTGCTCAGTGTACACACAAAACAAAGCAATGACCTTGTTCAGTTTGATGCACCGTTCTGCCAAAACTGACTGAGGCTCCCTTTATCTGCAGAACACCTTTAAGGATGGCTTGAGGGCAGGAGCTACTTTTTATACCTGCAGAGCTGCCTCCAGAATCTAATGACCCTTCAGAATCAGTGGGAAATCTTGATGTCAATCAGCAAACAACTCTAGTGCCAAATCTTCTGCCTTCTCCAGCCACAACGTGGTTTGGAGGGCGGAATCAACTAGCCCAGTAGGCTCTGCGCTGCTGACGTCCACTAGCTTTTCCTTCTCCCTCTTTCCGTTTTGGGAAAACCACCTGGAAGATCTTTCTTCTCCTTTCAGAAACTAATAGGAGAATTTTGCTAAGTGAAGACATCATTGCCCATTTTTAGGACTTGAAAGAATGCTCCCTGATCCCCAGTGTCACATCAGACAGATGCCTCACCTTCCACCTCGGCAGACGTATTCTGCCGTGGACCTGTACCTGTGATCTTGGCTGCCGCGAGCATGTGCACCGCAGCTCCTGGGTTCAGGCTCGGAAATAATCCTTCCTGCGTTGGATTGGTTTTAAACACGAGGTTGTGATCTGACAAGTGTCTATGAATTGAATGGCAGCTTTTTTTTTTTTTTCTGCCACCCAAGTCCTCACTTGAATCACTCCATTTGAAACCTGAAATATTTTTGCCCCAGCAGTTGGAAAACTCCATCTGAGCCTCTCAGTCCAGCACTGCTTCTCTTGCCCCTCCCAACACGCCCTGGAAATTAAGATTGTGCAATTGGAAATTGGCTGACAATTTGGTTGCTGATGCAGGAGGCAGATGGTGCTGAGAACAGGCTGGACTCCAACTCCCTCTTCCATTCCAGGCTTGGCTGGGAAGGGCTCACCAGCAGAGAACCTGCGTTTGACAGCTGATTGTCAGTTTGACGCAAGGAAGGAGCAGTAACTAAACTACACCTACAGGAGCTACTGCTCCACAGGTTTCCTCTCTCACGATCGCGGCCTTTGAAAACATAGCAAATGTTGTCCAAGAGCACGTCTGAGAGGTCTTCCAGTTTTAAACACTCACGAGTGAAGAGTAAACCTTTGATGATGCCCATTAGGGAAATACTTTTATGTTGTCTCTATAAATAGCACTAGGAAGTCATAATGGAAATATTGGATGAATATTCACTTCATTGTGGTGAAGGAAAGCACATAAAAGCTTTTTCTCAAACTGTAAAACTGTTAGGACAGAGTTCTTAGGGGGAAGGTGAGACCCGGGGCCTAATTCTTGGCAACCACATAACCTCTTTGAATCTGTGGCACCAGTCCAAGAACAAGGAACTTACGATGTGGGCCAAAGAGAAAACCAGGTCCCCAGAGGCTTGTATTTCTGCTCTCCCAGAGTTAAGCTGGCCTTACGGGGGCCATTAATTGAGCATAAAGTTCTAAGAGCCCTAGGATGGAATGACAAGTAGCAACAGTATGTACATCTACTGGAGACACACTCTTGTCTATTCCCTGTCTCAGGATGCTATGTCAGAGCTTTGAGGAGACCCAACCAGCTGGTGCTGAAGTGGTTCTACTCTGCTGTCCGTGGCTGCAGGGGCAATGTGCAAGTTGCCACTTTTGACCACTCTAAGACGATCTCCTAGAACCTCCACCCCTTTGACCCTGCTGCCTCCTAAACATCTGTTGTGGATTGGGAGAAGCAACTAAATGAAAATGACACTGCACAGGCATTTCAGTGGTTACAGGAGCACAGGGTCCTCTCTCTGCTTGCTTACAGATAGCCAGCTAGGTTGGGTCTGTTAACTAGCTGCTCTTCCACATAGGTCCACTAGATGTCCTCATCGATCTACTTTATATTTACTGTTGAAATCCTGGGGATAACTCCCTTTGAGGTTTGTGATTTGGGAAGAGAACACTGGGTGACTACGTAATGAAGACAGTCAGCAAACACCAAAGCAGAGAGGGCACTTTTTGTGGCTAGAGAGTAGATATGAAATTTACTTCTGTTTTAAATAAATATTGAAACTTTCAAAGTTGCTCTTTGAAACCTAATCTTGGTAGTTTTAAATGGCACTCTGTTATCTGAAATTAACCTTCTAACCTACATCAGCTCTAAAAAGGAAACAATCACAGAAATGGAAATAAAATACCAGTGATTTGGAATATCCATGATTCGCTAAAACAAAACCAAAGGATTAGGAAGCCAGAGAGAATTGATGGAGATGTGGAGCAGTATTTTCCAAATTAGGAGGTCCTTGACTTAATTTCGATGTGATTTCATTTTACAACTGGAGAGTATAATTTTACACACAGACTGTCCACATCTTCTGGAAGAGCTACCGCCAGGGAGACGTATCCTCACCCGTTTTTAGTTAAAGAGCTCACACAGTGGCCCAGAGGAAGGCTCTTCCTGCCAGAACACACATCCTTCAAGCCTGGGGGATCACTCCACCAGATGCAAGGTCAGAAGGGGCCTCACCTTTTAAGAAAGCAGACCTGGGAAGATATAGGTGAACACACCAGATGGGGATGGGGAGGTCAAGGAGAATGGACTCTCCAGAAGTAGAGCAAAGGAGTCGCCCTTCCAGTCGGGGGAACCTCGGTCCAGGCTCTAGACATTGTAATTGACCAAGGTTTGTCAACATGTGAGGCTCAACCATTTTTCACTGTTTCCGTCTTGTCTTGGAGCCTCTCACTAATTATTCTTGCTGATTTTTTTTTTTTTTTTGTGGTGGTGCTTGTTTGTTTGCTGAGGTTTCTATTTTGTATTTGGTGTGAGTGTAAAAGTGATGACTGAGAAGCAATGACGAGTAATAGCATGTTTTCCTTTTTGTGCATATGCTGCTTTGGAATGTGACTGCTTATAATTAACATTTAATCTTCTTATAGCAAATGGTTTTTCGCTGCTTTGATTACCAGTTTCAGCCTGTTCCTGCATGCTAACAATATGAAATTTTAGAACAATGCATGGTCTCCAGAAGAGCCAACAGTAACAGTTGCAAACAGTCCCTGAGAGGCACTTGTTTAAAGATGTGTTTCCTCCTGAACCCTTATCAAGCAGGAGGTTTAAATCACCCCTTATGATCGGCTTACCCCTGTCAAAGCCATTTCAAAACTTATTCCACCCCCATCCACCCTTCCCTTGTCCTTAGAGATGCTATATGTATGTATATGTATACACACACACGCGCGCGCGCACACACACACACACACACACATATATATATATATATATATATATATATATATATATATATATGACCTTTCTTTCCCTATAAATGTGTCAGATTCTGTTACTGTATATGAACCCAAAATGGCAGGATGAAAATGAAAACCAGGGACTGTTGCTAATGAGAAGCATAGCATTTCAGAGTTTGATGGGCTTCTTTTCTGCTACAGCATTTGATTAAATTTTTTTTCAAAACAATTTATCTACAGTGAAACAAAAAATCATCTTCATTTCCCTCTTCTGTATAAATAACAAATCAATATTTCCAGTAAAAGAACTAGCAAAGAAAAAACAAGCAAGTGGTCTGCAAGTTGTACACCGGATCTGGATTTAAAGTAACCTTATTTTCATGTCTTCAGCTGAAGACATTTTCTCTTTTCTCGATTTTGGCAACTGCTCTTTCAGGGTGTCTGGGCGTCTATGCCATGCTTTCTAAATTCTTCTGATCTGAATGCTATAGTGGAATTTTCCCCTCTAGAAGCTCAGCTCCGGAGCGATGTAGTGCACGCTGACCAGGGCCGGGGTTGCATGGTGGCGATGTGAGCGACTGGCCAGCTAGGATGCTAAAAGAACTTGTCACTAAAAAATGAGAGCCAAATTTACAGGAACGGAGCTGCTGCTGAAGAGATCTCTCATTCATCTCCCCCAGTGCCTGTTCTTCACAATCATAGCGTTACCCCTGCTTGACAAATATACTGTATGGCAAGTCATAAAGGTCTTAGAACAGGACTTGACCCATTTGAGAGATTTAAACCCCTCTTCCTGGTGACTGTAACATTCAAAGAGGGCAAAACCACAAGCCATATTTTAAAGTAAGGGTGCAGCCATTCTCCACAAAGGAAAAGAAAGGGAGGAAATGTGACTTTCGAAATGGAAGGTGTGGGCACAGGGAATAACACTTTCCTTTAGTTTGGGTTACTCTTTGGCTCTAATGTTTGGAACTCTCCCCTCCTGCTAGAGAAGCAGGCCATGCAGACTTGATAAGCAAGCATTTTTTGCCTGTTGTGGCATCAGATTGAGGTACAAAAAGCTTCTCATTGAGCTTAACTGGAAATTGGCTTGCAGGGTGAAGGTGCAGGGCACTGAGAACCCCTGCAGTGACGTCCAGCCACTTTGCTGTAGGCTTGTGCTAGAGCTGGGTCCCCAGGCAGCACAGAACCCACAGGACTAGCCCCAGAAGCACCATCAGTGCTGCACACAAGTCTCAGTATTTTACACGTGGTCTCTTCTTTTATTTCATGTTTTGTAATTTTTGACCTATTTTGGCCAGATTTTTCTGTACAAGAAAAAAATTATGATTCTCCAGTAGCCTGGTTGCTTTCTGAATTTTTGGGTGGGCAGGGAGAAAAAGGGAGATGGGATTTTCAGATTGTCTCAGCTTCAAGCACAAAATACACCCAAAAGTAGCTAAATGCATTGCAATAGACCAACATCCCATATGCTTTGGGTGATTTTTTATTTTTGAACTTCCTTTAATGTCAAACACGCAGCGTTAGCCTTGAGTGGCTGCATTTCTTATATGGACAGATTTGGATATTTGTTCTGTCAAGAGTAAATTTAAATTCCTGTAGGCATCATGTAAACTCACTCTGGGGAAGTTCAGCAGAGGCATCCTCAGAGTCTATATTAACACGTAATCGTTTCACATCTAATTTGATGAAAGCTTGTCCCAGGCTCTGCCTAATGCCCAGAAATGGATGGAAATTAGAAAGCCTACATATTAGCTATATTTGCATCTTGCAAAAACCATTTATTGTACCAAGTCAGCAATTCATTGATTGGCTGTGTGTATATTTTTATGTTTTGTCCTCCTGTATTCATTGTGCCGGGGGAAAAAAATGCCGGTTACGTTTTTGCTGTCAATAACACGCTCTTCTTCTCATCCAAGACCGCGATTGTTATCAGCCATGCCCTTTTCCTGTAGTCTCCCGCGTTACCTAGGGGAGAAAAGTCGTACACAACAGCCTTGGGGGTTATAAAGGCAATTTATATCTTCGCTGCATTTTTTTGATGTGCAACCCAACTGTTACCAACAGTCACTCTATTTTTTTTCTGGGTCAAGACTGTTAATGTGAATTAAGACCTGTGTTAAATCCCTTCAGCTCCCTTCCAGCCGCCTTGCTGTGCGTGACCTTGCCATTAACTACCGCTCTTCCTCTCCTCTCATCCAACCACATGGTGATAGCCGAGATGTCCATCTACAAGAGAATGAGACGGGCATGTTGTTTTGATTGCGGGCGTTCTGAGCGTGCCTGCTCGTGCATGTCAGACCGTGTGCGTGGTGACGTGGACACCCTTGAGAGAGCCTTCCCACTTTCTTCTGTCTCTGTTAATGATTGCTCCTCCAGTTTCCGTGCCTGTAAGTTTAACTCCGCACTCGAAGCTCCATGTCTGTGCTGTCTGTGGTAGCCTCCCCGTCTTGTGTCATGCCCTGTGGTCTGTGAGTCAGTCAAGCTGGTGTTTCCTCCCCCATGTGACCTTGTGTGTGGTGACGTGTGGCCCCAGCTTCCTGTGTCACTGTGTACGTGCCGGGGGAGGCGTGCTTCATGGGATGGCGTGCGGCACTGTGATGTTGCCGTGTGGGGATAGTCTCTCTCCTTTAAAAAACTACAAATGGAAATGAATGTGACAACAAATCAAATATAATATAAATGCAGATGTGGTGGAAATATATACCTTAATATTCGGGGAAGCTTAGACATTGGATTGGGTCACAGGGAGGAAGGAAAAAGGTATGGGGAGAACAAGCCAGCTCTAGCTTTAAATTCTTTTTAGCGAGCTTAGATAGTTTCTAAAATATAGCAGGGTTTTGATGGAGATGAATTTTTTTTACTATGTCTCCCTAATCTGTATCTCATTCCTCCAGTGCCAGATTGTGTCCTATGTTCTGAAGGAAAAATGTTCTAAGTCTGCCAGCCTGTGTAAACTGGTGGATTCTAGAGCTCCTCCTCAAGAAGATGGCTAATTCAAAGGATCATTTCATGAATATCTTTTGTTTTTCTAAAAGTACAGCCCCCTGTTTAAGCTTTCTTGTAGCGATTGTAATTTCAAATAACCCAAACTGTAAGCATTAAGCCTCCAGGTCTGTTGCACAGACCTTTGAGGTCAGTCTGCTTTGTTACCTGCAAGCTCAGGGTGGTTGTAGAACCTGTCGAGGTCTTGAGCTGGTAGCTGCCAAAGCTGAGATATGCCAGATTCCTGAGACAGCTGCCATCATTGTCTTCAGCGTGGGCTTTGCTGGGGTTTTACTGACACAATTGAGAGGTGATATTACTGAAAGCTCCAGTTTGCACACAGAGACACTGGGACATGGCTTCTCTTCTAAAGGCAGAAGAGGTTATCGTTCTGTATAAGGACTTGGATGCCTTAAAGGGTAGCTGTAACCTTATTTTCACATGTTTGGTAGCATGGGAGGCGGAAGACAGTCCTTCCTGCTGTGCTTCATCTTTTTTAAAAGCACCCAACACATTTTTTGGTGACCATATTGCCATCCATTTTCTCCCTTAAGTGCATAGAGCTGGTTGAATTAAACTTCCACCGGCAGGGTTTAATTCACACTGGCAATGAGGATGCAGAAGAGCACTTTGCTCTTGAGCATTTGCCCCCATGGAAAAGTTGCCCCACTCACCTGCACTGATGTTGAAGGCGGTCCCGGCCTGGTGTGCTTGTGTGACAGTGAACCGCAGAGGCTCCGAGGGCTGGGAGAGTCCTAACCTCACCATGTGGGGCGGAGTATTGTGCCCAGGCCGGTGCTGGTGTTTGTCCCTGCAGTTCAGGTCTGAGGCATGCTCTGTGCATTGAGCTGTCTTAGAGTCATCTGGAAAAGTTAGATCTAGGACCATGAATCATCCTCTCAAATTCATGATTCATTGCCTCTCCAGGACAGTGCCAAGGGACAAGATTCATTGTAATAGTGATAGCTATTGAGAGGGATTTGGGACTGTCTAAATCTTGTCTTGACATTGATCTAAAATGGAACTTTTTAGATAGAAAGTTTCCTTTAAGTGTTTCTTACAGATGCCACAGTATGGGTTCTTACCACTTATTCTCATCGTAAGAGTTTTCTCTGATCGTATGACACTACCAAGGTCTAGTAGGCCACAACCACACAATGAATTTGTGTGTCTATGAAGTGTGGCAAGACACCAGCTTCAGAGACAGGAACTAGGGTGCAATGGGGTGAGCTGTGGCTGCATCACTTCGATTGACTGTGGAGAATGTAACCATCAACCACTGGGTTACCCTTCCGCCTGAGGCACAACTTCTGTTTCCAAATAATTACTGGGCCCTAAATCCTTGGCCCAAGAGTCAGTAGAGAAAAGGAAGGAGCCACTCGGGCTCTAAACTGGGGCTTGGTGGTCATGTCTTGGCTCTGGTCGTCCATACCAATCACAGCAAAACCTGCATGAGGCCCATGATACTTGGTGTGTGTAATTTCCATTTTATCCAGGAGAAACCATAATTGGAGGGATTTCTCAGCTCTGCAATTGAATCTAAGTGTTGGTGGAGGCTAGGAGAAGAAAAACTTGGGATGGGATTGTCCCGTCCTCTCAGAAATATCCTGTGCATGAGATCGTTGTCCTTCCTGCCCCTCCGAAATCAGCCCCGCCATGGAAAACATGGGGCTTTGGGCTGCATGTTGAAGTTGTAACTGGTACTGACAGCCCCCGGGGGTGAGGGGGGTGCCGCCCCTGTTTCATCGTCTTTCTGCCGTCATCACTCCATCAAACAAAAGCAGATTTCATCCACCCCTGTGTGAGACCACTCACCTTTGACCGTTAATAAGAAGTTAGGAAAATCCATTCCAATTTGAGCCCCTTTATGTGCCCACATAAGCCCTTCATCTCCAATTAAAAAAATGTCTATCTCTATGTGGAATTCTACTGGCAGCGCTCCAACAGCAATCCCTGGCCTTCCCTTGCTGGTGTTGGGGCTGGGTGGTGCCCATTTGACAGAGCTGGTTGACTCAGAGCGGTGGTGAGAGTGGGCTTTTCATTAAATATGAGCAGATGTGAAATGTAGAGGGTTTGACAATTAGAAATGGCAGGAGAAGGGCCCTTGAATCAAAGTGAGGTCAGATGGGCGGATCAGATTACTTCTCTTACATTCTTTAGTTGTTCTGAAAATCATTTTGAATTAGTGTCAGCAGAGCCATGATGGGTTTTGCCCTTTGTCTTTTATGCTGGGGCTGTATTGTTTCCCAAGACACTCATTAAAGGTCATTATATTATTACTGAGCTGCTTTGGTCGCCGTTTCCCAGTTGAGCCAGTGTGCTTTGGAGGCTGCCTAATTCGTTTCTCTCTTGCCTTTCGTCTCCCTCCTTACTATTTTTTTTCTTATAAGGGGAAAGATTTCCGTTTTCAAGGGACATTAAATTGAAACACAAAGTCCCATTATGTGCTTTCTGAAGTGGGAAGAGAAGTAGCCAGTTCCCAGGGGAGTGGTAATGTAGTAAAAGTGTTCACACAGTTTTAGAAATCTGCCTTCTCCCAGCAGGACCTGCCCGCTCAGCTCACCTCTGTTGGAGGTGTGGCCCATTACCGCCTATCGGTTTTTGTTAAGTCACTGGCTGCTCTCACCGTTGTCTCCTTCTATTGAACTCACAAGAGATGCAAGGCCAGACTGTGCTGACAAAAAGATCTCCTGAGAAGGCATCCTTTCCAGGAGACTTAAAAAACAGCATCAGAGAAGTAAGGCAGGGACCAGTAAGGATTCATCACAAGACTGTTCTATGGGGCAAGACTAAATTGTTCAGTGTGGTAGGTTAGGATGTGGGTATCTGCATACCATCATTGTCTGGTTATTCTGATTCATTTCCACTTCAGGTGATTCTGGGCAGGAGTACCAGCTCTCTTAAAAGACACCCAGGTGGTATGGGCCCCAGACTTTTTGTAGGTAGATATATTCTAGTACTATCAAATATAAAAATACATGTCTAACAACATACACTCATATAAATATAGATTTAGGTTGTAATCATTCCATTTGCCCTCAATCTAATTTTGTAAAATGGTCTTTTTTCTCTGTTCAGAATTTATTCTTATTATTTGTCTTGCCTGCTATCTGATTGCTAAGTCTAACAGAAAGGGACAATTAAAATTACGATGCAGTGACAACATAGGGCCCTATTGATTCAAACCTGCTGAGACCTGCCTGACAGGATGCTGGCCACAGCTGTCAGTTACTGTGGCATGAACAAATTAATCATGTGCCAGAAGAGAAACAGATTTTTAGACTTGCACTTGGAAATAGTTTTAGTTAAAGTACATGTGTGATCACTCACACCAACCTTTCAATTTACTAATAGTTTAAACCTGTACTATTGCGTACACCCTTTTCCAAACTACTGTAACTAATTTTAAATTGTGCATGACTTTTATTTTGGATATAAATATTATACAAGGAGGCATTCAATGCCAATGGTTAGGTTGAAACGAGAAGTCCACTGCAATTAGGTTGAAGGGAGACATAGCAAAATCAGTTCAGTGTAATCTTGAGTCTTGTCAGATAATAAACAAAAATCAGCTTATCCCGAGTAGCCTTTGGTTTGTAAGACAGAGAATTAACATTGTCACTAGAACTAAAGTCACTCGGGTGAACGAATGGTATTTTGAAGTACGTAAAATCAGGTACTGGGGCAGGGGGCAGAAATCGCTCTAGGAGAATGTCTGTAACAGGGAGCACCCTATGCTGACAGTTGCCAATGCCTGTTAAAGGGAGATTTAATTCAGTGAGTTGCATTTTAAAATCAACAGTCTATCATTGTCTCATTCCTTTTATGCATAGTTTTGGGCAACCTCCTCAAGCTCCCTCTCCAAATTTTATTTGTTTATTTTACTTCTAGGCTCTCTCTTTCCCTCTCCCCCTTGCCTCCCTCCCTCCATCTCTCCTTCTGTCTCCGTCTGTCTGTCTGTCTCTCTCTCTCCATGGCACCAGGCACCAAAGCAGCCTTTGGGTCATACTCTAGATCTTTAGCTAGCTCTGGGCCAGGCTTCCTTATTTTCTCATTTGTATCCTGTTGCAGGAAGTGAACACAAGAAGGCGAATTGGCCTAGCGAGCCATGTAATCATTCCATGAGACTCATAATGCACCTGGGAGGGCCTCTTAGGGCACTTTCGTTGGTAGCAGACAAGGCTACAAAGCCAATGCCACTCACTTGATGTTGTGGTGGCCACATTTAGCAGTGAGTTGACTGGAAACATGGCTTCCTATGTGCTTATTCAGTGGTCAGCTCTTTAAGTCAGCATAAGGCAGCAATCATGCTTGGGCAAAATTTCCTGTGAAAAGAATCCCTTAAATCACCCATCTCTAAAGAGCTCCAAACAAGCCAGGTTGTCATTCTTAATAAATAGCTGAGTTCTTTTTTTTTTTTTCTTTTCAGTTTAGCACCCAGTTATGTAGTTGACTTACATTTGGGACCTCATTGGGCTCCCAAACAGTATTGTGGAATTCTTTAAGATAAATCTGCTATGAAAAGGTACCACATATAGATGAAAGAGAAAGGGAACAGTGGGCAAACAGAAAAATTGGCAGCCAATTTTTCGAAAGACATCCTTTGAAATAGAGTTGGGAGACAGGAAGTAGAAAGGTCAAAGTGAAGAAAGACTGAAAAGTCCTTGGTGTGTATCCTGTCACTTGGACACCTCCCTTTTCAGGGAAGTGCTTCAATAGCAGACTGGGCTCTTCAAGGACAAACTAAAAAAGACGTTGGCGTGCCACAAGTAAGCTGAGCAGCGGTCCTTGTGCAAGGTGACCTGGAAATTACATTTGCATTTCTATTTAGGACAGTGGCCAGTTGTCCCAGTACTCACCCTGACAGCTGCTACCACCAGGCAGCAGATTCTCTGTCTTACCTCCGTGATGGGGGACAGAGGTGGCCAGTTAGCTCTCTGTCTTCCCTCTCCTCCACTATCTTGGGTGACAGATGCCAGGGCCAGCCTGCCTTTCACTTGCGCTTTCTTGTCAAGGCTCTGCCTTGAGCCCAAATCCTGACCTTTACTGTATGAAATAAAGTACTGATGAGCAAGCAGAGGTTTGAATTAGAGCAGCTTGAAGCAAATGTCAGGTCCATCTCTGCTCCCTCCTCCACCTGTACCGGGAGCCTGGATTAGACCCAGTCTGGAGTCTGCAGTGCCTTAGGCTTTATGGGTCTGGGGAGACATAACTTATTAACAAAGAGTTATTAAATTTTTATCAATTTTACAACACAATGTAAATGCCTCCTATGAATCTACATTGTATTCATTATCATTTAAAACGTTAATTAAGTCAAAGTTGCATTTAATTTCTCTCTAAATGGGCCTCTGGGAAGAGGCTTTTAGAAACATCTGTGGGATCGTTCAGCTCTGGAGATAGGGAATCCCCCAGCCTGCACTCAGGATAGCCCCCGAGTTGAGTGCAATTGTGTGTCTGTGGCTAATTTGTTGTGATGGGACTGGGCATTGTCTCAAATTAGCATCAGACCAATGATGGTGTAAAAACCATCAGACCAATGATGGGAGAGAGGCTGGTGGGGTGGCAACCCAGGCTTCCCTGCCTCCTGCCTCCCAGTGCCTTCCAGACTGAGATGGGAAGTTTGTCCAGGACACCTCTGGTCTCAGCCCTGCCTCGGATTCTCCCTTCTCACATGGGGCCTATCATGTCTGGTGGATGTTTCCTTCATCCGACATGGCCATTTGTCCTCTGGCTCGGCCAATTCACAGCATGTGCCAGTATGCTCCCGGGAAAGATCTTAGAGTTTGTGGTCTTGGACTTGCATTTAAACCTGGAAACAATGAGCTCCATGCAACTTGATGAGGACCCTTTTCAGACAGAGTAGATGTGGAGATTAAAAACTGATCATGCCCTTGGGTGAGGGGAGAGGAAGGGTGAGGACTACTAAGATCTGCTGAAAACTGCTTTCCCCCTTTGAGGCTAGGTTGATGTTTTTGCCTTGTCTGAGTGCAGGCTACCCTCTGGACAGTTCTGCTATTTTTGCATATGTATTCCATCTTCCCAGAGCAGAGGCATGTTAGTGTTGGGGTACAAGGAAATGGCTAATTGCTCAACTTGGATTCAAGTTAAGAGTGGACTCAGTGGAGTCTCTGCTCTTACCCCATGGAAGGTCCTCTGCCAACACAGCATGTGTGTGTACATGTGTACACGCACCCATGTATGCATGTTCAACACATAGCATTTGCTGCATCGAAGGTGCTAATTTATGTCCTTTACCAGCATGAATTTAATCCTTATCAAGACCTGGTAACTGTTATTCGCCATCAAGGCACCTGTACTGTGCCGTTTATGGATGAGGCAGCTAAGGCACAGAGAGGTTCAATGACCTGCCAAGGGCCATGCAGCAAGTCGGTGGCAGGGCTGGGATTCGAAAACAAGCTGGTGGCTCCATGGCCTGTGGAGTAAGTTGAGTTTCTCAGTTACACAGTTGAGGATGATCCATAGGTCTGTCTACCTCCAAGGAAGGAGAGAGAAATGAGGATTTCAGTAACGAAGACTCAAGACAGTGTGGGGAGTGCTATGAGGGAGGTTCAAGGGCCCAGAAGTCACCTCCTCTTGGTCGGCCAAGGGAAGATCCCACAGGATGTATCACTGCAGATGCACCTTGGAGAACAGGAGGAAAAGGGTGTTCTGTCTAGCAGCATGAGGAAAGGTAAGGCAGTGGGGAGGTCGGGAGCCTCCTGCCGAACAGCCAGTTACCCAGTTTGGTTGGAGCTTAGGTCCTGTGCAGCAGGGTGCAGGCAGAGGAGCCCTGAAGGGCAGGTAGGGCCTGTGTTGACAGGGGCTCAGCCATGAGGATTTTGTTCTTAATCTGAAATACAACAAACAGCGTTCAAGATGTTTGCTCAGGGAAGCTATGCGAGAGGCTTTGTTCTGGGAAGACTTCTGTGGCAGCTGTGGAAGGAGTGCTTGGGTGCAGGGGGCCGCTGGGAAGCCTGCGAGGGTGAGGAACTACAGAGGGGCCCTGTACTGGGAGGAGGTGGTGCCAAGCCGCTCTGAGAAGCCCCAGGAAAGAGGGCCCAGGTGGGATCGCCAGCCTCTAGGACACTGCAGCAGAAGCAGGTTAACCAAAGGTGACGCCAAGAAGTGAAGATCATTTTGAATGTTTGATTAATAGCTGGGAAGCAGTTGAATTCTGTCAGTTAAATTTCTCAAGCACAGTTCTCCCAGCCAACCTGATGGTCATCACAACTCCTGCGTGGGCTCAGTGGGGTTTTCTTCTTGTTGGAGGAGAATTTACTCAAATCTCGGCCGGGACCGGAGGCCTGCAGGGCTCCGGCTGCTGCCCCAGGTCCCGCGGATCTGTTCCATCCAGTTCCTGTTTGTAACTAGTGTTTCTTCTTCCTCCCTCACCATCCTTCCCATTTCCAATAAGATGCACATCTTGAGCATGTAGAAGGTGAGAGAGGCAGGCAGCTCTCAGTTGCTGACATGAATGTCATTGGCTCAGGGCAGGTGGCAGAAGCAAAGCAGGCGGGGGCCACCAGCTGGGATATGTGACCAGCCTTGAGGGTCTTGACTCAAGCTGCATGTGGTTGCTTTGGTTAGAGCTCATGGGAATTAGTTTTAAATCCCTGTGTGTGGCAATGAGACTCTTCCTCTCATCTTTCTCAGGGAGATAGCATGTCTCCTTGCAGTATTTCTCATCTCATTCACTGAAAATCCATTATAGTTTTCTACCACTCACCCTTGTCCAATGGGAATACAAAACATCTCATATGAGGTGCTGCTACACAGAATCTGGGGAAGGCACATGGCATTTCTAAGGACCACAACACAACTTTTTTCCTTTTTATTTCTCTGTGCACAAGGCCTTTGTCTGTGTTTGTGGTGTCTCTATGTCAGCATCCATGGCTGTAGGATTTGTACACACCATCAACCCAAAGGGTTGTTAAAACAGCATGGAAAAGTGCTTGAGTCCTCTGTCCCCTCCCAGTGGTGGGGCATGCAAGCTAAGGATGCCAACTTCAGGAAGCGGATGAAGCAGAATGCACTGCCCTACAGGCTGGGTGTTGTCCTTCCTCTCTCAGGGGCTTTCTCCCAAACCAGCATGTCAAATTGCCTAGGTACTCAGGGAAGCTGCCATCCCTGCATTTGCTTCCAAGAGTTCGATTTCTCCTGGAGGACTCTACATGGACGGAAAGAAGTGCAGTGTTGTCAGACCCACACAGCTGACACCTCAGCATTGAAAGGACCTTTTTGTCCTTTCACACAGCGAGGCACACAGCTAGACAGTGTGCCTCATGTGGAGGTAGGTTCTGGATGTGCCCACAGACTCTTGTTGTGAGGGGATGTTCTTCTTACGTCTGCCCCACTCGGATGAGCTGGGTGAAGCATCAGGAGGTTCTACAGTGGCCTTCCTGCTCTGCGCAGCTCACCCAGTCCTGCTCATGAGGGGCTCTCCTCCTACAGCCAAGGAGACAGCAAGGGAAACACTCCCCTGGCCTCTCGAGTAATCCTGAAAGCCCCCACTCCATCTGCTTCAATGTGACGGTGTCACTACACCCAATCTCCCTGGAGTTATGGGTAAAACCTGTGCAAGCTCAGAGTGGAAGCTGCTAAGACACATCTGCATCAGCTGACCAGCTACACTGAGGGACTTAAATGAAGTGAGAAAGACTGTTCCTCAGAGCCGGAGCCACGCCACATGGATGGACAGTGCGGGGAGTGGTGTGTGTGCCACAGAGCGGGCTGTGTCGGGGGAGTGGAGCTGAGGGCTGTCATTAGAGTCATCTCCATTTGGCCAATGTCTGCTTCTGTTGGATTGCACCCAGGCAAGAAAGGACCTACAGGCGGCCTTCCTTCCTTCCCTCCGAGGTCAGAAATGTAGCATGCTGGCATCCTTGGTTGGGCTTCAAGTGTTGGCAAGAATACTTGAATAGGAAATGTCCTGAAGGTTCCAGTTCAGTAAATACTTGATGAGTAAAAGGATGAATAAATGCAGGGGTTCTCAACCATCAGTTAAAGGAAGAGCAGTGTGCTGGAAACTGGATGGTCCTGGATCTGTGAAGTTTAAAACTCTCTAAAGCAGCTTACTACACACACACACACACACACACACACACACACACACACACACACGTGCATATATGTATATATCTATACATATTTATAAACAAAGAACTGGATAGAAGAAGATGAAGGGGGAAATGTAGCAAGAAAATCAAGGATGTAAGTGAAGGATCTTGAAAATGAGCAGCTAGTAGGTATAGTTTGTATTCTATGCAAAGGTTAAATATTGGGAAAGAAGATGCATAAACAAAAACAGAAAAAAATCACAGGCAAAAATCTACCAACATTTTAAGTTTCAAGAGGTATGTGTGTATAGAGCATTTGTCCTAGAAAATCAAGGACTAGTGACATTTGTGTTCACTTTTACTAATTTTGATGAACCGGATAGTGTTTCTGTGCATCGAGGTGGCACACAAAGGAGAATGCATGGATAAAGCCAGTGTGAGTGGAGGGGCCCATTCGTTGAGAGTGGTGACCCCTTGCAGGCGCCATGTTGGGCTGCCCCAATGTGGAGAAGCATTGAAGGCCACTCCTGACTATTAGGGTCATGGATGGTGACTTGATGCAGGCCTATCAAATCCAACAGCACCTGTGTGACAATTCCTCCCACCTAGAGATGTCCAAAGGCTGAGTGAGCCGTGACTATTTTCTGTTAAGAGCCAATATTCTGTTTATTCTGCTTGAGACAAGGGGGCAGAGAGCCTTCTGGATTGCTCACAGAGATCTCCGGCGGCAC
This sequence comes from Anoura caudifer, assembly GCA_004027475.1. Lineage (NCBI taxonomy): Eukaryota > Metazoa > Chordata > Mammalia > Chiroptera > Phyllostomidae > Anoura > Anoura caudifer. Next base: position 129,287 of record PVKU01000743.1, on the reverse strand, counting down.
CAGGCATTCTCTTCCTTTTGAGTTGCTTTGAATTGCTCTCTGCGTTTTGTCAAGGTTGATCTGGGCTTTTCTTCAGTGCAAATGAGTCAGTTTCCACATACAGCCTGTAACACATCCAACCGAGAGAACACATCCAGCAGGGATGCTTCAAAACCCTAAACAGGTGTTACTACACAAAGAGGCACGATAAGCTGCAGAGAGGAGAGGTGCACAATGAAAACAACAGGGTGAAACTTGCCAGGAATGCCGAGACTAGCCTGGGCGTCGGGATGAAGATAGGAAATGCGCAAGGGGCTAGTGCTGGAAGGACCACTTCACGGAGTTCCTCTGTTAAGATGAAGTTGGGTGTCTGTTAGGCAGACATTCCTGTTTTTTTCTCTGATAAAAATTAGGGGATTCTCAAGCCATTCCCCTCCTTGTGCAGTGAGCTAAGCGATATCCTTGGCAATTAAAGCCTGAAATTCCAGGAAATCTCACAGCATGGAAAGGGAGAGTAGAGGTGGGGTTTGAATGTTTTCTAGGGACTCTGGAAGTCATTCCTGGCACTGGCATGCTTTGGTATGTTTACCGCATGGATGCTCAGTGAATGCCGAGTGCTGTAGTACAAGTAATGTTTTAGCCATGTGTGAATGAATCTTAGTATGTCTCAAGGCACTGACATCTCATTTCATCTAGGCAAGCCCAGAATAGGCATCATGTCTTACTGCTGTAGGACTTGGGGCATGTTTGAGTTCTATATTCCTTAGTTTCCTCATCTGTAAAATGGAGATAAGAACTTGACCTGTGTCACAGAGTGGTTGCAACTGTGACTTTGGGTCTCATCACTTGTTGTCTTGCTGAAACTGCCTCTGTGCCTTCTCCATCTCACAAATGGACATGGAGATAGATACAGTGAATTTCGTGTGTCCTTGGAACATGGCAGGAAGTGCGGAGAACAAGCAAGAGGGGAACGGATGGTGGGGAGAGAGGACATTTAAAATTCTGTTAAAATTTATTTTGTTGATGGTGGCCTCCATGTCTTTGAGGTCTGGTTAGTGTTGGGAATCATAGGTGGATGGAAAGAGCTTGTTTGAGTTAGAAGTGTATTACAGACCTGAGAGGCGATGAGGTCACTGGGGAAGTGATGGGACAGTGGGTTAGCCACACCTCCCCAACGTGCTCCTCTACCCACCCAGACTCAAGTGCCCCATGACCTGTGGAAGGGGAATACATCAGCATCCAAACCCTGTGCCTGTCAGCAGAAGCAGTGGAGGAAATGTGTTGCCTTCTAAAGGAGCGGTCATCAATCCTAGATCATGAATGATGGACTTCCCATCATCACCTTTCCTAAATTGCTGTGTGAAGAGTCGGGCTCTGCCTCTTGCTGATTTTCTCATTAATGAGATTAGTGTTGGGAGCTGGGCTGAGCCCTTCACCCTTTCTGCCATTGCCCCAGACCCGATGTGAGTATAGTTTAGAGATGGGCTGAGTGAGTGTTGGTGCACATTTTGAAATCCTCAGGATTCTGTGTTGCTGCTCCCCTTTCCACCCTGCTGAGGGCTGAGTGACTGGATCACTGGGTTACCTTTCCAACCTTCTGTTCACATTCTCAATGGCACTGCCAAGTTCAGGCACTCATTTCTTCTCCCTAGTCTACCACCCTTACCCACCCACTAATTGGTCTCTCATGCCACGAGATCACCACCTGATCACATTAGCATCCCATTCTAGAGAGGGAAAACAACTTTTGATGGCTCCTTGTTTTCAGTTGGGCAACATCCAGCCTTCTTAGCATGGCATTCAAAGTCCTTCACAGTTTGGCCTCAACTTATTTTTGTAGTTCCATTTTCCATGTGAATATCCTTCATCCAATGATTCACTAAAAATGTCTTTTGTTTTGTTATTTAATATAGTTCTATAACTTTTTCCTGTGTCTGTGATTCTGCTCCTCTCCTCTTCTCACTGATGGAAGCTTACTCTTCTTTTAAAGCAAGGGTCTGCAAACTGTGACCCGTGGAGCAAACCTGGCCCACAGCCTGTCTTAGTAAATAAAGTTTTATTGTAACACAGCCATGACCATTTATTTGCATGTTGTCCATAGATGCTTTCAAGTGAAAACAAAAATTTAATAGTTGTAACAGAACATATGGTTTGCAAAGCCCAACACCTGATGTTTACAGAAGTTTGCTGACTCCTGCTTTAAACACAGCTCAGATATTGCCCTCTTTATGAAGACTTCTTCGCTGCCCTAGCTCCCCACTCAGATCAGATTTAATAGGTCTCTTTTCTGTAATCCTATAACACTTATAAACTGCACATTCAGCAGTTTCCATATTGAACTTTTAGAAGTCAAAAATGGACAACTCTCAATGGTCTTTGAGTTCTCAGTGCATTGACCCCAGCAGCTGAGGCACACAGTAGGAATTCAACAGACGCTTGCTGAATAACAAAAACCATGTTGAGAATGTGCTTCCATAGTTTATTAGCCATGTGTCTCAGGAGAAAAGAGCTTCTTGAGCCCAGAGAGCTTGCTTCTTGTTTGCTTCGACATCTTGAACACAGCACTGGTTTCTGAGCAGCTGCTTCCTTTGACTGTTGGAGCAGTTTTGAATAGCTTGATCTAGGATTGATGACTGCTTCTTTAGAAGTAAATGCATTTCCTCCACTGCTTCTGCTGACAGGCACAGGGTTTGGATGCTGATGTATTCCCCTTCCACAGGTCATGGGGCATTTGAGTCTGGGTGGGTAGAGGAGCACGTTGGAGCGGTGTGGCTAACTCATTGTCCCACTACTGCCCCAGTGACCTCATCACCTCTCAGGTCTGCAGTGCCCTTCTAACGCAAGCCCTTTCCATCACCTATGATTCCCCATCGATTTGAATCTAGTCCAGCTGCTCTTGGGGGTGAGTCTTGCACCTTTAATCACTCAGGCCCCAGCCAGCTTCAGGGACCTTCTCTCGCTGTGCTAACATACCGGCTGACACTCTGGGAATTAGGTCTAGGCAGGGTAAGCCCTCAGCTCAAGTCTTAATAGCCCTAAGTTCCACCAGTTCCCCCAAACCCTCCCCATATGCCCAAAATTGCACCTGGCAACTCTGTCCACAGCCAGTGGTAACCAGTGGAAGCAGGAGATGAGTTCCTATCTGCCTGTGCCGGAGAGCCATCCAGTTCAGTTCCTCGTGGTAGATAACTGGAGACTCTGGGCTCAAAGGAAGCATCCCAACATTTGATTGAATTTATACATATGCCTTACACAACTTAGACGTGCAAAAGCTGAATGTAAAGGGATTCCACCGTGTCCATTGGAAATAACAAAACTGAGTGTGTATGTGTTTAAGAAATACCCTTTGATTGCTATGTGAGCAATCTTTATTGTTGTTAGAGATTAAATCTCAATAACTTTTTTGAAATTAGAGTAGGCCTCTCATCTGCCGACCAGGCTGTGGCACTCAACCCTTCCCATACCTTCCTCCTAGCTCCAGAGTGTTATCAGCATGGTAGTTTTGCTTGAGATCAAATCAGGGCAACATAGGAACTGTCATTTTTCATTTACTGGGGCCCTTTGATCCCATTCAGGGTTTATTTGTTTCAAGTGAAAAATACGAGCCCACTTGCATACATCTATCCTGTAGAGTACTTTTCTATTTTTTTCTGTTAGAGATCAAATCAGAGTTGTAAGTAGTGTGGTCATTAGTTATCACCACCAGACTTCACAGCCTGCACTTTATTTCTGTTCTTACAAAATCACCAGCCTTCTCTGTTGCATAATGATCACTCTGGTGAAGCTATACAATATGCCTTTCGTGGGCACTTGGGTGTTAATTTATTTCACAGTTTCCTTTGCAGATACAATCAGAGTCACCTATCACATTCCTGTTTCTTCCTTTTATTGCGTTTCTTCGCTATCTTGTTTGTGTGATCTTTTTCTGCAAGATGACAGGTAGTGTTTCTCTGCTCACTGTTTCAGTGACTTATATTTTCCAAGACTTCTCTATTGCCGTTTTAAAAGTATGACATTTTATATATGTAATATTAGTTATATGTAACTCAAGTTTTGTTATATATAAACATTTCCCAAATGACACCTTGGCTTAAGTGCATTTTTTAAAGAAAGGAAAAAATATTCTTTGCAAACATATTTTTCTCAAAATTGTAAATGAAGGAAAAGCTCTCAGCATGATTATAATGCATTTTTCTGATTTCTTAGTACATTGAAATATATGAATGTTATTTTCATGTAAGTGATCAAGTTGTGGTATTTAATAACACGTTGTTAGCAGAAAAAGAGCAATCCATTTTGATTTATTTGGATATTTACTGGTTGACTTACAGGGCTTTACATATTAGAATTGGTTTGTCAACAATTAACATTCTAGGTTTTTATGTAACCCATACTTCAGGTAATAGAGGATTATTAAACTGCAACCAGTGTGTTGGAAATCTGCCGACTGGTAATAAAATTCTTATGTATAACAGCAGCTGAGAAATACTGCTGTATATTTATGCATAGATTGTAAGACAGATGATGGCCGGCAAACCAGAGGGGCTTGAAATTCAGATCCCCAGCAGATGGCGCTGCTTTTCTATAAATGAACCCTGTACCTGGCTGTAGTCTAGGCACCACCACTACTGCCCCACTTTCTGCCTTTTCTCTTCCAGATGCCCTGTCCTTTCTTTCTCGAAGATGAATGTCTAAAACCGAGTTTGTTTGTTTATTTTTTTGAGGAGGTATGCCTCTGTTAAGACACTTCTCAATTGCTAAGATTCTTTAAATCCAACTTGCTTCCCTTAATACTCATTTGGAACAAGGCTCAGTTAAATAAATGTTACTGTATTTGAAAGGAAGCCACACAATATGAGATTCTCATCTCTAAGACTGGATTACCGCCACCGTCTGAATATTACGTGGAAAGTTCCCATTTTTATCTAAAATTTATGTATACAAGTTAATTTCCCAGGCTTCGTTCTGCACCAGGATAATGAGGGACATTTTTATAAAAGTGGCTTATGTACTGGATTAATGTGCTATATAAAAATAATTTTAATATGATGCTCTTTCATCAAGAATTGCGTTAGAGTCCAAGTTAACCAAAGAATGTTGCTTTTCTCCCTGGGCCAGCACTAAGTTTCTGAGAAGCAGGATCGGACCACTTTGGGTTTTTTGTTTCTTTGTTTTCTGGTTTTTAAATAAGGTTGCCCACACAAAGGTTAATCAGATTATCAATTGGGCATCAGTGAAGGAAAAATCCTATATTTTTGGTTCTTTTTCATACAGCCTCTTTTTAAATTCTTTTTATTTAATTTTTTAGAGCCACAGCTATGCCTTTTTACTAACTTATTTTTACAAAACCTACATTATTCCTTTTCCATTGGGTGTTAGGGTGTAAATGCGAGCCTGTCTTGATACAATAGATCTATTGAAGTAAGGGAAGGGGAGAATTAAAATACATCCCAAATGACTCATTTATTTATTTTCTTTGTTAAGTGCTACCTATCAGATTATAAAGAATCTTGAATGCAAATATCTTACATCTTTGTAACTTAAAATTTTGAAGCCATTTTGAGAATCCAGTTGAAATTTTATCTTTTGAATTTTTAAACTTTTTTTTTAGACATACTAGGGTAGAGAGTGTAGGTCAAGGATCCAGATAATATTAAGTACATCCTCATTTTATTCACATATGCTTTTGACAGAGAAAACCCTGAAGTGTTACTGATTCGGTAAAACAAAGGAGTAGAGGATTGGGAAACATTTCCTTTTTGGTGAGCTCATTCGAAAGCCCTCATTTTGATTGCAGTCAGTTTTCTTGTTAAAGTCAAACCTTCATGGCTTTCCTTCCAGTTTCCTTCACAGGGGACAGGATCACCTCGAGTAGCTGACAGCAGGAAATAACCGTCCCAAAGTTTGGATTTACCTGGCTGAGCCGTGAGGCAGCAACCTTGTGAATTTCACAGGACCCATTTCCAAGGCATTAAATAACTTTATTTTCCTGTCAAATACACTCTCCAGAGTAAAAGTGAGACCTCCAATGGAACTGGACCACTGCCAGGGGCCTCCTCGTGTTTAGTTTCACGCACATATGTGTGTCTTATCTTGGACGTTTATAACTTCTAAATGGCCAAAAAGAAAGTAGGTTGGCTTGGGGGTGGAGGTTGGGAGGGTAATAAACTTAGCCAAGATGCAAACCAACCAGTGCCCTCTTTGAATCTGAGTGTTTAAATCTTAACAAACAAACAAGCAAACAAACAAACAAACAAACAAAAACCTTTCAGAGGACTCAGATTACTACCCAATATTATCCACATTCTGTCACTGTGAATTTAAAGCCTTACACTGCCTGCCCCTTATACTCCCATCTACACCCTTAAGTAAATCCTTCTGCCCCAGTCAAGCTGAATTTCTTAAAGTTCCCTAGATTAGTGCCTCCTCACCTCCTTGTTTTTTGTTCAAACTGCTCCCTCCACCTAGCTTGCCCTTCCCTGCTTGCCTCAGCATCGTGGTCGGGGTTCCCCACTGTGCCAGGCCCTGTGTTTGATTCTGGGGATACACAGGTAAGCAAGGCTGACATCTCTGTCCATCCAGTCCTTGTTCCAAGTCACAGTTTTCCCTGACCATCCTGGACCTTCTGGCCCTCCCTAAAGCAGTTCATTTATCCTTCATCTGGTGCTACCATGTAAACCCTTTTAGCTGTTATTTCACATAACTTGTGAATTACTATATATATTTAATGCAGTTATCTCATTTCTACAGCTAGACTTGTGGTTCTTTCTTACTGTCTTTTTAAAGTTGTTTGTTTTCTTTTTTTTTGAAGAAAAGAAAAACAAAAGCAATGCCCAGCCCCACTCCCACCCTCAAGGTATTTGCTGACTGCGTCTGGGGTGAGATCCAAGCACTGGTGTCTGTAAAGTTCTCCAGTTCCTTGTATTGAAAGGCAGGCTTGAGAACCTCTGAGCTAGACTATACTCTTCTTGGACCAGGAATCCTGCTTTCCCATTGGTAGTGCTTTCTGGGCTTGAGTCTGGTAGGAAATGTTAGAAAACTGTATGTGGCTGCTGAGTTATGAGGCCTTCAGTTCATGTCTGGCTGCTGTGATAACTGTCAACTAACAGAAAAGATCGTTAAGCCCAGAACCATTACAAATCAGAGCTGAAAAGGTCCTTATACATAATTAATGCCAATCCTTTGAGAGCGGAGGTGTCTTGCCAAGACCACACGGATGATCCAAGCCAGGACTAGAACCCAGGCTCCTCACCACTGAGCTATGCTTCTCCCCTCTGCAACATTGCCTCTCTGGCAACTAGGAGATATTTATTCAGAACATTACCAGGGGCTCAGCATAATGAGATATTCAGAGATTTGCAAACAACCAGAGAGGACCTTATAAGTCTAGTTGGGAAGTGGGATCTTATAAGTCTAGTTTTCCATGAAATGGAAAACAAATCTTAATGCAAAACACAAAGAGATGTCAGAGGAGTGTGAGATGAGAGTTGAAGAAAGGAGGGATTCTACCTCAACTACAGTCATCTGAGAAGGCTTCCTAGAGGAGGCAGGCTAACCTACTTCTTGAAGTGTGGGTAGAGTAGGTAGGTGAAAGGAAGACCTGGTAAGAAGGGATAGTGAAGGAGTCATTGCCCCTTTTTTCCCTGCCCATCCCACCATCTCCCACGTGCATACCCCAATTCCATGACCTCCCACCAGAAATTCAAGGGAAAGAGCCCATCACAGGCAGGCAGCATGAATTTCCTGTAATTTAGAGGGAACAGTGGGGTTTCTCCACATTTCCATCTGATTTTCATTTGTTATCGCCCTGAATGGTCCCAGCCTTCTCCGATCGAGGCCCGTTTAAATATTTGCTGGCTTTTCTTGTTTTTATGACACTTGGCATAGCCTAATTATTTTGACCTGAGCAGTTCATTGGGGCCATGTGAAATATGGGACAAAGGTGACAGTTGAACAAGATGCAGCGGATGGGGTTGGGGGGGTGCATGAATCTCACCCTGTTCTGATGATTGGGTCCCAGATGAGTTCTTGGGAGCAGTGGAGAGAGTGTTAGTGCATTTGGGTAGAACAGAGTCAGAAGAAAGACTGACATTGTGGCAAAGGACCCAGTGGCCGAGAACTCTAGTTACTTCGATTTCTCAGGATGATAATAATGGGTAACATTTATCAAGAGCTTGCCAAAAAAACTCTTCTAAGCACTTTCCATGTTTTCAGTGCATGTTCACAACAGCCCTCTGAAGAAAGTACTCTGATTATTTCCATTTTATAGGTGAGAAAGCTGAAGTTAGGTAATTTGCCCAATAGCTGTGCCTGGACCCTGCAGGGTAGCCTCGGGGCTTGTGGACTTAAATGTTAGCTCCTTGCAGCTCATTATAAGTTGATCCTTGTAGAGGGCTCTCCCATATCTTAGAATCCTTCTCTCATGGAGTGCTGCTGGAGCCAGGGCCAGAGACGTAAGAGGGGTGCCTACCCAGTGGCTGGGGTACAGTAAACCATGCTGGGGAATTTGACCAGCTGGTGAGCTCATGCCCCATGAGACAGTTCCCTGAGATGGAAGCCCCGTCTTCTGCATGATTTTAAAACAGAAATTAGAAATCCATAATTTGTGACATCTTCACACTGAAAGATCGTCCCACGTGTACGACCCTGTGAGCCGGCAGGGCGGTGCCAGGCAGAGCGTCCAGGACAGTGCTCAGGCTGTTGGTGTGTGATCTCTGGTTGTCTCGTTTGGCCCCACAGCAGTTCCATATTGGCGTGTCCTCATCTGTCCTGTGGGGGTAACAACCTATCTTGGGACACTGCAGAGTTGAGTGGCTTCCCTGAGATCAAAATTCTAGTGAGGGTCAGGCGGACTTGGAAGGGTGGCCTGAATCCAGGAGATGTATTGTCATGAGCAGAATTCTGACAGCGAGTGACCTGTGTCAGAAGTCAGCAGGCTGGGGCCCCCGTTTTAGGTCTGCGTATTCGTGTCACTTTCATGTGGCCCTAAGAGGGTGAGGCCAGGACATCCCTACACCTTCTGGCCCTGTCCCTGCATTCCGCGCCTTGCTTTCTAACAGCATGGAGCAGGAAGGGACCCACCATGCGCTAGCATTTTAAAATGTTGCGCAGGATGTGTCTGAGGATAAATTATAGTGGAATACAGATAATGATTTCATAGTTCAAGAACATCTTTAGAAGGTGACTATGCCCTTAAGAAATATACTAAATGCTGTGTTTAGTGTAAAATCACAATCTGGGACTGGTCTTACCTCCCAAGGTTAAGAGCATACAGTATTTCCTAAAGTTTTCTGGCAGAACATTCTTCATCAGGCCATGTGGTGTACCTGGGTTGTACTAAAAACCCATGCATTTTGCTTTTATCTGCGTTTCAGAGAAAGTACTGGTGCAACCATCTGGAATACATAATAGAATTCTCAGGGGCTTTGAATACAACTGGCTCAACGGAAAATATGGTGTTTATGGATGAGATGATAATAATAATGACATTAATAATAATAATGGTCCTTACCTGTATAACATCTTCTGGTTGAGAAAATAATTTCACATATATACAATTAGGTTCTAGGCTGCTCTTCAAATAGAATCACTGGGGCAAGCATTAATTCTAAAAATGTATATCATAAAGTGAAAATGGAAATGAAAATATGATCGACATTTTCTGCCAGTCATGTTTACTGGAAGCTGTTTAAGGGGAGGAAAAGCAAAAAGAGAAGAAAGGTAGTATCTGAGTCAAAACATATAAGCACATTAAAAGTTGCACCTCAAAGTGGCGATGTGATCCAAACTGTGTTAACCAGAAGAGGTGGCGGAAGCGTGAAACCACGTCCACGAGAGACCTGCACCTTTCTCTCTCTCCTGCTTCTCACCCTGGCAGGTGCCATAGCTCACACTCCTGAGGCAGCACGATCTTTTCTCCACTCCTTTGGATGTCTGACAGTTTGTAAATCCGTAAGGAAGCCTTTCTTGCAAGGGCCTTCCTTAACAATCTCATGCAAACACACCATGAAGTGATCAAAAGAATAACACTTGTTTTATGTTCACCTTGTCCAGTTCCGAACAAGGGAGCCTGGAGGCCCATGTGCAGACACAGAGCACGAGAACTTCTTTGTGAGGACGGGCAGGGTGGCGGAACCAGCCTGGAGACCACCCTTGGGATTTGGGTAGGGCAGGGCCAGGCCTGGAGTGAGGCATTTACCTTGGGGACCAAACCTAAGGGGGCACCAAAAACCTCAGTAATGAAGGTAAACAATAACACAATGCAGTATTGTTTAAAGAAATAAAAATGCAAAAAAAAATCTATGATGAATAAAATATCTGAGTTTTAAATAAAGAGGATGAGTAGCAATTTTCACACTAGCATTGAAGCGCTGGACTTTGCAGGTCAGCAGGGTTCAGAACAGGCAGCACGACAGAGGACTGGCAGCTGCCCCCACTCACGGACAGGCCCCGCTCACGGGGAGCAGTGCTTTGTAACTCACAGCCGTTCTGTCCTGATGCGTTGCGGAGGGACCCAACTCGTCCTTCAGTAAATCCAAATCTATTTGATAATAAACCGTATTAGAAAAAGAGTTCCCTTACAGGCTCCATAAATTCCATTACAGTCCATTTTGTCTTTGTTAAACGTATGAGTTGGAAATTACAATCCCTTTATTCACAATGATCATTTTAGACACACAGCTCAAAAAGATCAGCATTAACTTAAAAAAATATATTAGCATACTTGTATCTATTAAGCACTATTGCTTTGTAGGCTCCAGCTGATGATTTTATTAAGTATACTGCAAGAGGGGAAAAATCAAGGATAATTATAAATTCATAAATACATAATTCATTGGCATAAAGTGATTTTAATGGGATGGGTGCAAATTATCTATTTCCTCATGAAAATAACAGAGATGTTCTGATTAAGCCCATAATCTAGTCTATGTGAAATTCTAGCCAAACCGATGGAACACGTTTTCCGAGACTACCTTTGATAAGAAATGCATTACAAACTCATCAGTTTGGCTTCCTGTTAACAAAGAGACAGCAGCCGTCTGGATCATTCCGGATTCACAGGGAAACTGCCACCCCACGTATCCTCCAACTAAAGCTGTGCAAGTTTGACAAGGGGCAGATGAATCCAGGAGTTATTGTGCAGGGGTTTAAATCTATGCGGCAGCTGACGGTTGGAATAATCATCTGTATATCGCTCTGAGCTAGCTGGGGAAAGGTTGGAGCTGCATATTTTCAGCGTATCTAGTCTAATGGTTAATCTGTTGTCTTGTGCAGGCTCTTGCAGGGTGGACCTGCAGCCGACACTGAGCTTCAGGGAATTGCTCGTGGTAGATGTGGTTTGCCTTGATTCTCAAAGTGCAGGGTGGATGGCTCTAACTTAGCTTGAGCTGGAAAAGGGGAAACTCACCTGCTTGGTTCCCTCAAAGACGAGGGGACCTGCAGAACTAATAGTAGGTTGGATGGTAGGGACATTGTGTGCACTAAACTGCCTCTCTCCCTCCCAACTTCACCCAATTTCTCCCTTAAAGTGGCCTCCATGTGTGTTTCTTTTCATTCGGTTGTCTCGGCAGATTGGAAAAACATTGTCCTTTTTGAAAACAGGAAATTTAAAAAAATGCAAGAAGAGCAGGGATTAGCAAACTTTTTCTAGCAAGGGCCAGTGGATAAGTATCTTAGGCTCTGCCAACTGTACAGTCTCCATTGCAATTACTTGACTCTCTGGTTGTGAAGGGAAAACAGACACAGACAACAGGTAAACAAGGGCAGTGGCCGTGTCCTAATAAGATTTTATTTATAGCCACTACTTTGAATTTCATATAATTTTAATGTGTTAATAAGTATTTCTTAGATTTTGTTCCTCAACCATTTAAAAATGCAAAAACCATTTTAGTACATGGCCAAACAAAAACATGTTCCAGACTACAGGTTACTAACCAGCCCTTGAACTTGAGGAATCTAAGAAGGAAGAAGGCAGCTCTTGGTGCTAGGGACTTGGCAGATTTCATCTGTGTTCTGAAGCCCTAACCGCAGCAAACATGCCCTGCCCATGCCAGGGCTACATAAATGAGTCTGGTACATGCTTTGGCTGCAGAGCATTTACCAGCTTGTTGACACTGGAAGTGGGGAGAGAAGGAAAGTTCAAAAGGGGCTGTTTTTGTTTGACTCCTGTACATTTTTCTCAGTTTAATTCAAAGTAACAGTTATCTTTTATCTACTACCTTCCCAGTCTCCAAGTTCCATAGCAATAATTAAAGGAAATTCTTGCATTTCTCATTTCGGTTGTATATCTGCTCTTAGACTTTCATTGCCCATCTCTGTCTTGTCTCTGAGAAGCTAATACCTAGTGATCTTTGCATGAGACTTTTCTTTGCCCTTGAGGTGATGGAGACAGTCTGTTCCAAGAAAAAAAGAAGGAAGAGAGCAAAAGGCAACTAGATCTCCAAAAGGAATTTTTTTTTTACCAAATACTGCGTGGAACTTGGGGAGCATGGAAATATTGGGGAAGTTATTACAGCAGGTCAAGTTTTTAGTGAAGATGTATGAGCTGAGATTCTAGAAACAGGGACATTGATGAATGTTGGACTCTTACCAAGATACATACAGATCAGGCTTCTGGTTTGAGATGGGATGGAGGGGGTGGGTATGGTAGTAGGTACATCGAGTCTACCCAGTATGACTGTAGAAGATTCATTAGGCCCACAGTGTTTCTGTAGAAAACATTGCAATGCAGGTCATGTAGAATCTGTTCATATATTTGTATACTATTTTTCCTCCCATGTAGGAGCTGAATTCTTTCATTACTCTGTGTTGATGAACTCAAACTTACACAATTCAGGTTTCCTAGGCAGTGAATAAAGCCAGAAATATACCCTGTGATTAACTTCTACATAACCTATTGTTCCTTAAAGTCTCCCTCTCCATTCTCCTATTAGCTCCACAAAAGCGAGAAATGAAAAAGCTCCAGCAAGCCTCCCTTCCCTACCCCCTCAGCCTGTGGCAGGGTGGGTGCTCCCTGGGTGGGCACCAGGGCAGGTGAGCCACGTGGAGATACTTTCCATCCTCATTTTATGTAATGGCAGGTTGTTGTTTTTTCCCTTTAACTTACGCCCTCTAGGTTTTCCAAATAAATGTGCTTTTTCTTTCTTGGCTAGAAGTTATGAAATTATCCTGCCTGATAATGTGAATGATAAAGCAATTGCTCAACTGCAGAGAATTATGTATATGTTGTAGGTATTATTATTGTTGGCGTTGCTTTTGGGAGGCAGTATCTTTTGTCTTATCATTATCTGTATATTACTGTTCACCATGGTCTTTCAAAAATAGCCTTATGGATTGATCTTATCAATAATACTGCAAAGTGTTTACCAAACTTCTTGGTGATACATGTTATCCCAAGGCTGCAGAGCAGAAACTTTCCTTCCAAGGATATCGCCCACTTAACTGCCATGTTCAGATATTGAGCTGCCCGCTGATCCTCCAGGCATAAAATGTGGCTGTCTTACCTTCTAGCCGTGCTCAGCTGCCCAGCCTCACTGATGGGCATGTGGCATTCCCCACCAGGGGACGCATCCTGAAACAGCAGTCACGTGCTCCTTTACAGGAATGATGTGAACAAACTCACCCTATGGGTTATTTATCTGGCACCTGTGTTTCTTGTTGTGGTTAAATTTCCTTCATTGCTAAAGGAAACACCCTCACCCTCTCACTAGTCTGGTGCGTGTTCCAGGCAGCCAGAGTTCTGGTGGCCTATGACCATGAGACAGGAAATGTCCCTCAGGTGCCATCCTGTGCTCCAGTGCTGGGCTGCTTTTACATGGCCACAATCTCAAGACCCTCAAGTTAAGTAGCCCAGACTTTCTGGTGAAAGTCTTAGGTGTCCATATTAGAGGGAGGTTGGGTCATCTTGGGAGTTTTGTCCATTGTGAATTATATATTGCAAAATGACTGTATTAGTAGGACCGATACGATTTTTCTTGGGGAGAAAGTTTGATAAGCCCACAGAAATCAAGAAGCACACTGCTCAATGTCTCGTCCAGTAGTCTTGCCCTGTCTTTACCCTCAGTTTTAATAAAACAACATTCACATCCTGAAAGACTAACAACACACATCCACATTTCATTGATGTCTCTCATGACACAAGGGTGTACATACTACATATTCCCCTTTCTTAGGAGTGGCAAACCCATGGCACTTTAGGCAAGTTAGGCAGCCATACTGCAGCCAACAGGCTGACCAAGCCAGTGGTTTGAGATGGAAACGATAGGTTAACGTTTCAGGTTGGTGACTTGGAATACAGCGATCAGGTAGTGGGACGCACTTCTGCAGACTTCAGGAGATAAGGGGTCTCGTCTTGCTACTGAACTCAGTTTTCCATGTCTGTGTAGGTTGTAAGGGAGAAGGGAACTCTGTATTTTGGAAATTACTGCACAAACAAGATTGTCGTCTGATATATTATCCCTTCTGACGTTGATGACAGTAACACAGCAAAAAGAATTTTAAGAAGTCACCAGGGTAAAAGAAGAGGGAAGAAAAAACTCTCAATGTGGCTGTGAGGAAGAAACATTCATGTTAATTTAAAGCTATAATTCTATTCCATTTTAAAACTGGTTTGCAACTTTTCTAATGAAAAATTTTACAAAGGATTAATTTCCATTTTCTTTTCTCATTATTGTTTGGCAGTCAAGGTTGAAGCTAGATCACGCTATTCCAAAGACCCATTTGAGTTCAAGAGCGCAACTCACAATTCTCGGCTTGTGACCAAGCCAGGTGAAGGAGCACTGGAACCCATCCCAGTTTTTAATAACTGCCCTGCACCCCTCGATGCTCTACCTTAACATGCTGAGCTCAGTTGAAGAAGACAGATGCACTACTGTGGATTTCAGCATGCATTTAGCTTGTAATGGGCAGCAAAATACCAAAGAGAAAAACCATAAAGAACAATAAATAATAATTAAAACTACCATACTTGCAAACTAGCAGCTTGCTCAAGACGTTAGTCGGAAGCCCTGTTAGCTAGATGCCTTTTACGTTCAAGCCACTTTGCATGCCTCTTACTCTGAGTGATTCCAGTGTGAATATGACATTACTAATGACCTGCTAAGTGTGTGCAGATGTGGGTTTCTCCAGATGTGGTGATTAATAACGTAATGGAGATAGCCAGTCAACTCATGTTTATGGGTCGTTTGCCTTTTATTACGTTTCTGAGTTTATTTGCTTTGAACTATTTCTTAACTCCAGCCAACAAACTCACCTTTAAGTCTCAAAGGGCATCATCCCGCTAAACCCTGTTGAGGAAACAGGGAAGAAGGAATGTGCCCCAGGCTGGAGCTGAGCAACCAGTTCATCCTGTGTTGGGGCACTGGATTATTTGGGGAAGCTGAAAGTTGAAATCATTGCCCATTTTACTCAGAGGGCCCACAAAGAGGCATTGGTGAACCTTGGTACACTATTTGCAAGCTGGCTAGGCCAATAAAGAAAGGTGGTTGTTTTTTTTAACTCAGTAAAATATATGATCATCTTGAAGTAAGCCCAGAGTTCTGGCCGGTGTTTCTGGAAGATGTTGCCTCGCTTTTGCTTGAAAACAGAATGACGATGAAAAGTCAAGTAAAATGTTGTTACAGATGTTTGACTCTGCTTTAAGGCTGTTGGAATTACCACCACATCTTAAATCAATTCCCAGAACATTGTCTGGAGGTTATGTCATCGAAATAACGAATCCTCTTTAGTCAAGTATAAGCAAACATGTTAAAACATCATTGTAACTTTAAATTAAACTCTAGCGCCAACCAAGGGATCTGAAGCCTCATTAGACTTGCCTGACATTTTTCTAGCGCTGAGTCTTCCCAAACTGTAAAACTGTTCGATTCAGTGCCTATTAGACAAGCGAGCACTGGGAAGTTACAACAGCACATTAAGTGTTATACTTAGGGATGTGCAAAAACAAGCCCTTGAATTTTATGAGTACTCGGAGACTGGATGGAGTTCATCCCCTATAAAAATTCTACATTGGATTCCTGAACTTGTTTGTGTTTTAAAGAAGCTGGTAAGTCAGGTTCCTTTAACAGATCATATCTTCCTGAGGTTCCCGCAGCGTGATGCGAATGAGAATGGTGGAGACAGAGGTGCACTGTAATTAGCCAAAAAGCAGGCTAAACATGAACCCGTGAGTGTGCGTCAGCGTCAGGTGCTTGCCCATTCCTTCAAGACATTTGTCTTAGCTGACAGGATGTAAATTTGAATCTCCCTTTTAATTCAATTTTTATTCCTCTCATGTAGTCACAGAAGCCATAAAGTAAAAATTATATTTTATAGCTCAACTAAAATTTTTTCTAGATTTGCTGTCTTTAAATATGCTGAAATTGATAGAATCTATATACAGGATAATAATTAAATATGGTTTATATCCTACTTATGGGAAAGAAGTTATCACTGCTTCTCTTGTGGGACCTGAGCCATATGTGACAGTCTCCATTCCTCAGCGTTCATATTTCTAAGCTGGAGACATTCTCCCCATCTCTTCAGGGAACAGATCTGCATTTCCAGGCCGAGAGCGCAGGAGGAAATCTTTGAACACGAGTTTCATTTAAGAGAACAAATCCCAGTTTAAATGCAGTATGATTGTGATGGATGATCTTTCTGACTTGCAATGAAAATAAATAGCTTCCTTGCATAGAAGGAGGCATAACTTTAGCACCAGAACAAGGCGTCCCCCTGGACCTGGCTAACAGGTATTAACTTGAAAGTCTTCCATCTGAACATCACTGCAGGTAAACAGACGGCAACATGGTGCAAGGGTATTGGGCTCTTAACCAAAGAGGGTTATTTATTGTGGACCCAGTGCAAATGGGAAAACAAAAGAATCCAGTGGAAATACCAGTGAGTGTGACTTTTTTTCAGGTCTTAACTAATATAGACACAACCATGGCAACATCTGGCAACCTCGAATATAAAGTTAGCCATAGGAGACTAGGTAAAAGACCCTTTTGGATATTTCATTGTAACCATTAAAAAGTTTGTGTGATAGAGAAGAAAAGAACTTTCACCCCCACTAGACACACTCCCATGCACACATGATATTTGGTCTGGCATGGGACTTGGCTAATCTAGGTCACCCTGAACATATAAGAACTGCAAGTGCTCCACATTAAAGAGCGACCTTGTGTTATGGGTGGCATCAATGCAAGATTTTCTACCCCATTTGAAGATGACAGATGTGCCTAAGCATACTCACACACATTCTCCCTCACTCTCAACCTCACTGCCTTTCTACCCCATTACTGCCTGGGATGCCTGGCCCGCTGTCCCGTGAAAGGAAGATGAATTCAGGTCAAGCTCAGAGTGCCTGTTTGCTTGCCGAGAGATGCATATCAACTCTAAGTGGTTTTTTTCAATACCATTTATGTGGCTTGTATTTATTTCCTTTAATCTTTTAAGTGCTGTTTAGCTTCAGTGTGATTTGCTGTGGATACTCATTTCTGATAAGATGCACTATCCTCCCAGGCACATAGTTCCTGCCTGGAGCCCTAAGTGACTGATATGGTTGCAGCCTGAGCGTGGGCCTCTGGGGGAGATGGGGCGCAGGTGGTAGGGTTAGTGGGCTGTGGGCATTTACAGGTGCTTTCTTACCACATTCTTGCTCCCTTTCCCTGTGTCAGCCAGAATTTAGGCAACCTCACACTGACAGTAGAATGGTGGGAGTGAGGGTTGCTAAGTGTGATGCTCTGAAGCAGGGGGGGAGTGCTTGGGTTACTATAATCCCTTTGGAACCATGTATCGTAACATACTAAATTTATCCAGGGTTTTCAGGGAAGCAACATGTAATGCATGTCCTGATATGAGCCTTTTGGATAATATCAAGTAGCTGAGATGACATTTTCTCCCCAACCTAAGACTCGTACACCATTAACATAAATGTCAAGCATCTTTTGATGTCGTCATCACTGCTAATATTTTTCTTCTTAACCTTAAAGGTAACTTCTGTGCATTCTGGGTTGCAGGGGTGCTTCCTCCCAGTCTGTGTGGCTGTCAACTATAAGAATGCGAGGATCCTATTTTTTCCTTTTTGACATTACAGCTTTAGCCTGAATTGTGGGGGTGGGGAGAGAAGGACTAGGATTTTGCCGCCGATGCCCTTGGGTGACAGGCTGGGTACGCATCTACTAATTATTAGGCAACTCTCTTAAAAAGAAGCATGATGCAGGCTAATCCATCTACAAAGCTTATTAGTGGGTGTCTTTGGGCAAAGGCAATAGAGTATGCTGTGTTGTGTGTGAGCGAAGCTTCACATTGCTTAGCGACCTGTTTAGTTTAGACATTGGAAAACAGCCTTTGGTTTCCAATCCCCTGTGCTGCCCTCTCTCCCTCCCCTCACCACATCATCAGAGATATCATTCAATGGCAACCTCCTCCTTCATTTGGGTGCTCTTCTGCCGGGTTCTCCAACCTCACAGCCCGGTCCTCCTGTCCTACAAAGTTAAGAAAAGACCCCATGTGTGCAGCCCTCCTTTTTTGAAGGTGGGGGGACAAGAGCTGAGTCGGGCTGGGGATTCTTGGGCCAGCATGCTCCAATGTTCCCAGTCCTGAGTGATTGAAACATTGGCTGTCAAGGCCTCAGATCCTTGCCTCTCTCCAAGGCTCTTGGTCTGGCGTGCAGGGATTAGGAATCAGTTAAGTTGATTCATTAGCGGAAGCAGCAGGCTGTCAGCTATTGTGCTGCTGTTTCAAGTAGAACTTTATTTCCGATTTTGATTACGAGAAAGCCCTTTTGATTACCCACCCAAGCAAAGTAACCGAAATTATCTCTAAGAAAAATGATTGCGTGTTCCCCTATAAATATTTTCTGTATTCAGATAAATCACAACTTCTTTTCTTCTATGGCAGGGTGTTTACAAACTGTTGTAGTCTGTTTGAAGTGCATGTTCAAATGCTGGAGTGCAAAGAGGTGATGCTTTCACCTTTCCTAAGCCGGATTCTTGGACTAACACATTTGGTCTTTGTCATTGGGTCCTAAAAGACAGTCATGAGTTCCTAGTGAGTGACTGAGCCATGAGTGTGTGTCCTTCGATATCTTGCCTGTAAGTTTCAGTCTGCCCTCAAACTGTTCATAATCTCATGAGCTGCCTGTATTTCCAGTTGAAGATGAGCAGCCCTCAACACTGTCACCAAAAAAAAAGCAACGGAATGGAGGCATGCGGAACTCCCCCAGCTCCTCGCCCAAGCTGATGAGGTAAGGAGGGGGCCTTGGCCAAGGGGGTTCCTCTCTAGCTCCTTCTCTTCCCTTTCTCACCCTCCCCACCCTGCCCAGGCCCAGGGCCTCCCCTCTCTGGCAAGCGGGAGGCAGGGGGTGGGGATGGGATCGTTAGATGGCTTCTTAAAGGCTGGAGTATTTATTCTGTCAGCTTGTCAGCAGTTAATGATAGAGCTGAAAAAATTCTGTCATGAAAAACAGTTTGAAAAGCTGTTTGAAAAATACATAGGCTTTAAAGTCTTAGCTGTCACCGTGTCCTGTCTGTGTGTAGTTCCTAAACAGCAGTGGCACTAATGATGGTGGCAACCAATCAGAGGAACTCATGTGGTTAGTTCGCCTCTGGCTATTCTCTTTCTGCTGGAGTCCCTCCGAGGACTGTTGTCTGTACTTAAGGCCATATGTGAGATGTATCATCACAATCAAAAATGAACCTGAAGATTACCTTCCTTTTATCCTGTCCATTGAAATCAAATTTCTGTTAATTGATTTCGACTGAAAGAGAAAAAATCTAATAATCTGTGGACTTGCCAAAGCAAAGTTCAAAAGTAATACAGATCTGCTCAGGCTAAAAGCAATATTAATTATGGAATACGGTGTGGTCTCTCTCTCCTCCCTCCTCTTCCTCTCCCTCTCTCTCCTTCTCTCCCTCTATCCCTCCTTCTCTTCCTTCCCTTCCCTTCCCTTCCCTCTTTCTATCTTGACTATGACATCCTCTAAGAAATAGAAAGTGAAACCAAATTTCGACAAGAGTTCTGCAAGTTCCTCTTATTGGCTTCTTTATTTTTCATCTTCGCATTTTTGCCTTTGATTCATCTGCCAATCCCAGACTTCTTCCTTCCAACGCCCTAACTCTCTGTCACCTCAGTGAAGCAGGGGTGATCTCAGATTGGCACCGTTCTCCCTGAAATGGCACTGCCGCCGTGGAAACACCTGCCATCCTGATGTTACTTTTCCTTTTGCGTCTGCATTGACCACTCTTCCCCCTTTCACTATTGAAATACAGTGATGGCGTTTTTTTCCTCCTTCGCCCCTCACCCCACACATTCACATCTTCCTGGCCCTCCTCGAGCGAGCTCCTTTCTGGGATGGAGATGGGCAGTCCTTCTCCATGCAGCTGAGGACACAAGTCCCCGTGGAAGACTCACCCAGTCCCATACCCGTTTCCATTATAACCGTCCCTTCCTGCTAAATGTTTCCTTAACAGTTCTCTGCCTTCCCCTTTGCTCAGTCCTGCTTGGGTCTCGCTGATTTACATGCTTGTTTACAGTTTACGAGGAGGAATAAAATGCGCCAACTGCCAAGCTTCTCGTTCTCATGAAGCCAGTTGTCAGGCTAGCATGCATTTCCTATTTACTCACCTTTAGGTAATCGCCTTATCTAATGCTAATAGTTTTACCCATTTAAAGTAGAGAAAAGCACTTTCTTCTGCCTAAATTTAGAGGAGCAAATAAATAAATAAAGAGAAGTCTGAAAAATCTGAAACCTTTGGAGCCAAATTCTCTGTCCCTGTTTGCTATGTAAAGTATGGCTCATTTCTTTGATCTTGAGTAATAATAATTCTGAGGAGTTACACTGTTTTCATATGCTTCAAAGCTGTGTCAAAGTTTTGCTGCTTAAGGGTACTTCTTTATTCTGTTGGCTCTTGGGTACCAAGATGACAGGTCTTCTGTACGTGGTGGAAGCTTTTTTAAGTCGTAGCCTTCAGCAAAACATCAAATTACCAAATCCAGGGTAACATACTTCTACACAAATGCCTTTCCTGTAGATATATTATACCATAGATATTAAATACTTTAGTGTTACACACTACATTTTATGTGCAATAGAAAGTGATGGTTTGAGGTAGCCTTGAGGGGACTTTTTTTCCACAAGCAGAAAAAGCTAGTGTATACCGTATCAAGTATGGTTTTTACAGGACTTTCTGCCTGAAGGCCTTTGTAAATAAGTAATGATCAACAGATTGGCTGTGGGTTTTTGAAAAGCATGCCTATGTCAGTTTGCATGATGGGGGAGAATTTTCAAAGTGGGTCTAGCTTTCATTGCCTGTTGGAGAGGGGCTGAGGGAGGCAGACAACCTGGGCTGGAGCTGTCTGTTCCGTGGTACATCAGAATTGCTAAACGTGGGTCAGGCGGTGAGCTGAGACTTGCCAAGCTACAGAACTTGCATTTTTGCCGTTGCTGTCTTTGAGCTGCTGCTGTGGCCACAGCTTCTGTCACCGGGATACTTTACCTCACCCACCACAAGGGTCTCTCAGCTGGAACAGGCTGTTTTGTGACAGGTCAGAAAGTCTCAGGCACTTCTCCATTACTTTTTGCATCCCAAGTGTTCTCCATCCTCTGATGTGGCAGCAAAGACAGGGTGTTAAGCCCAATCTGTTTCCCTTCCCTTCCAGTGTGTGAATGGCAAACCATGGGTTTGTTGGGTTTGACTCTGGCACTGGCCCTGAGGTTCCCAGGACCTTTTTTTTGCAAGATCCCTCCTGTTGATTGAAAGAAAACAGAGGGGCTCATGCAGTACCTTGTGGCTTCTCCAGGTCCATCTACCTCTTCAAACACTCCCTTTCCACTCTACAGAAGATACGACTCCCAGGTCCTATTCCTTATGACCTGAAACATCCATAAAGGAAGCTAATGACGTATTTGAAGTGGTTTTTCGACATGACTTTGTGGCTTGCTGTTTGAACAGAATCAATCATTCCGAATGTGGGCAGGTTTAGTGGCCTATGGGGCAGTGATAGGAATAGCTCCAGGAGAAACTGGAGAGCCCAGAATGGGCGAGGATGGGCTTTAATTTACCACTGTGGCTTCTGCAAATAAAACAGGCTCCTACAAGAGGGTTCCTTGCAAACTATCTGCCAGCATACAGTGCTGCTGGGACTCAGCACTAATGGGTCTCTGTCTCCCTTTTGTTCTGGCATCAGACTTACCCTGATTTTTAAGTGTCACTTAACTCTCTGTACAATCATTAGGTGAACGGCCTCGTTTTGTGTGTCTGGATACCGATAGTATGTTTTTTAGTCACTCTGACAGAAAACAGCTCTTGCAGTCAGACTGAGCTAAATGGTGAATGTCTGTGCTCCAAGTCAGGGATTCCTGTGTCCTAATAGATGACCTTGAACTTCACAGCCCCTGGGGAGGAATGGGCCATAGAGGTTCCCAGTGCCCTGTTATTTGCCTCCTTGTTGGTCTCTTCACATAGAGTGATTTAAGGAGACTCTCCCAGCTTCCTCCATATTCACCAAGCACCCAGTGCTCTGTTCTCCTTAGTTGGTGGTTTGTTCCTTGTAAGGACAGCTGTGTCTTCCCTCAGTTGTAAGGCCCTTCAGGGCAAGAACTTTGTCTCTAAATAACTAAGTCAAGGGTTCTTGATTTGGGAGGTGGTTCTCACAGACCCTATTGAATATACAATGAAAACTCTCTAGGAAGTCCCTGTAGGGGGGGGAAGTATAATTGACACCATTTTTACTAGATTCATGGATTCCCTACATTGTGCCCAGGTTATAATCATACTCAGTTCTTTCCGTGGCCACTTTCAAGTTGTTTAATTCTCAAATGCATTTTGGCTGCTGAGACTATCCCTCAGGTGGATAGACAGTGTGGAGGCAATGCCTGGGCTCTCACACTGTATCCTCAAGTGGAACCCGAGTCTGTGCATTTCAGGGGTCTGCTTCCCTTTCTTTCTCAGATGAATTTCTACCCAGCATATGTTTTTTTAATTATATTTTATTGATTATGCTATTACAGTTGTCCCATTTCTCCCCCATCTTTCCCCTTCACCCTGCACACCCCCTCGCAACCACATTCCCCCCTTTAGTTCATGTCCATGTGTCATAAGTTCATTAGCTTCTACTTTTCCCACACTATTCTTCCCTTCCCCTGTCTATTTCCTACTGACCCTCTATGCTACTTACTCTCTGTACCTTTTTCCCCTCTCTCCTCCTCACACTCCCCTGCTGCTAAACCTCCATGTGATTTCCATTTCTGTGATTCTGCTCCTGTTGTAGTGGTTTGGTTAGTTTGCTTTTGTTTTAGGTGTGGTTGTTAATATCTGTGAGTTTGCTGTCTTTTTACTATCATATTTTTTATCCTCTTTTTCTTAGATAAGTCCCTTTAACATTTCATATAATAAGGGCTTGGTGATGATGAACTCCTTTAACTTGACCTTATCTGAGAAGCACTTTATCAGCCCTTCCATTCTAAATGACAGCTTTGCTGAATAGAGCAATCTTGGATGTAGGTCCTTGACTTTCATGACTTGGAATACTTCTTTCCAGCCCCTTCTTGCCTGTGAGGTCTCTTTTAAGAAATCAGCCGACAGTCTGATGGGAACTCCTTTGCAGGTGACTGTGCCCTTATCCCTTGCTGCTTCTAGAATTCTATCCTTCATTTTAATCTTGGGTAATGTAATTATGATGTGCCTTGGTGTGTTCCTCCTTGGGTCCACCTTGTTTGGGACTCTCTGAGCTTCCTGGACTTCCTGGAAGTCTATTTCCTTTGCCAGATTGGGGAAGTTCTCCTTTATTATTTGTTCAAATAAGTTTTCCACTTGTTGCTCTTCCTCTTCCCCTTCTGGTACCCCTATAATTCGGATGTTGGGACATTTAAAGATGTCCTGGAGGTTTCTAAGCCTCTCCTCATTTTTTTGAATTCTTGTTTCTCCCTTCTTTTCTTATTGGATGTTTGTTTCTTCCTTCTGGTGCACTCCATTGATTTGAGTCCCAGTTTTCCTCCCATCACTATTGGTTCCCTGTACATTTTTCTTCATTTCACTTATTGTAGTCTTCATTTGTTCATCTAATTTGCAACCAAAATTAACCAATTCTGTGAGCTTCCTAATCACCAGTGCTTTGAACTGTGCATCTGATAGAATGGCTATCTGTTGGTCTCTTAGATGAATTAGCTCTGGGGCTTTGATCTGTTTTCCCATTTGAGCCATTTTTAGTTTTTGTGGGTTTTTTTTTTTTTTTTGGTCTGGTTGCAACCGTTATATAAGATGGGGGGAGCCTTAGGTGTTCCCCAGGGTGGGGCCACCCAGTCTCTGGGTTGTGATGCTGGATGTGGGGACAGGGTCCAAGAGGGACCAATGGAGCTTGCTCTGCTCTCTCTCAGATTCCAGTCCCTTCGCTGCTTTCCCCAAGCAAATTGGGCTCTTCTGGTGCTGATTTCCGCATGGGTGGGCTTGTGTACGTTCTAGGACCCTGTGGGTCTCTCCAATGAACTCTCCTGTGAGGCTGGGAGTCTCTCCCAGCACCTCAACCCCCACAAGTATTTTCAATCAGTGCTTTTACACTTTATTTCCTGGCACTGGGGCCCTGCGTAGCACTGTCTGTCTCACTGCTTGTTTTCACCTGGTTTATCTTTGCGCGAATGTGTGACTGTAGTCAGCTGTCTTGTGTGCCTTGCTTGGTCCGCTTTCGCCTCCCTGCACCCAGCAACCACCACCTGTGCACCTGGGGTGTGCCAACCACTGCCTGTGGGTTCAGGCCCACTAGCCACTGCTTTTTCCTGCCGCGACCCCTCTCTGCTGGCCGCTGACTCTACCCCTCTTACCGGTCTGGGTGAATCATTGTTGGACTTCCGTACAATTCAATTTTCTATCTGTTCTGGTTGAGTTTTTTTGGTTCTATATTTTTGTTCTCCTTAATTTTGGTTGTGAGAGGAGGCACAGTGCATATACCTACACCTCCATCTTGGCCGGAAGTCCATCCAGCATATGTTTAGTGAAAGCCTCTGGCATGGAGGTGTTGTAGAAGATCTCTGAGGGGTATAAAGTAACATAGATTAGAGGAGGCGTCTGTCTTCAAAACACTCACAGTTTAATTAATGTAGGAGTCAGCAAAATAGAGTGGGAACAGTTAGGATATCTACTAGCATGGACTGTGAGAACAGAGTGGGCTGACATCAACTCTGGTTTGAAGGCTGCCCTATGTGAAAAGAAGGTTTCAATGAACCTAGCCTTGTGTGATGAGGAGAATTCTCTGTTGCTAATATTACTCTCCCTGTTCATTGCTTACTGAGTGTCAGGCATCATTTCAAGAGTGTTGTGCCTAGGAACTCTCTGAATCCTAACTACAGTTGCATGAGTAGGAATCACTCTTACCCCACTTTGTAGATGAAGAAGCTGAGTCACATCTGTAAAGTCTAGTAAATCCAGTAAGTCTTACCTAATTAGGAAGATTTGAACCCAGATGGTTTAGCTTCCAAGCCCACCCATATTATTAACTCTTTCACTATTCGGCCCAATTCAGGAAATAGGGAAAGTGTCCAGGCCATAGGAAATGACTTGATGTGGCTGAAGCACGGGGTCCTATCACAGTCCTCTGGCACCCACCCATGGCACCCTTTTCTATCATACGTATCGGGGACCCTTGCATGTTTTTTAGGAGGCAGTGCCCTAACTGGTGTTTGGGAGGGCCACTGGTGGCAAAATAAGGAAGGATTTAAAGCCCTGCATCAGGGTCTCCAGAGACACATGTTACATAAGTACAGAGGGGGAAAGAGAAGGCCCAGCCCACCCCAGCCTCTGCCAAGGCCCTTTGGGTGCCAGCCACCCAGGATCTGCTATGCATAGTGGACCGGAAGGGGGCTATGCAGTCTTCCCGAGAAGGACACACAGCATTCTTGACATCAGTCCATGTTATACCCATTGCTCCAGGAGCTCAGGGAACTTGGAGTAAGGTTGAGAAGCACGGGCCATGAGGATTTACACAGGATGTGGCAGGTAGACAATTTACCAAAGATGCAACCCCCAGCTGGGCTAGCAAGGATAATTGATGATACCAAAAACAGAAAAATTAAACACCATGAGAGGAGCTTTATGTCGTGAGACTGAGAAAATATTTGACATTTGCTGTCTGAAAGGGAGGAGAAACATGATTTGAGGAAAACAGATTATCCTCTTGGGCATTTACTGATCATTAAGTGAAATAAATTCATCTGCTTGTTAAGCCCCCTTCTCTCTCCTTTGACTCTTCCATGGGGTCTTTTTGTTAGGACTGTCAGCTTAAAAGGTCCTAGTAATAGAAGATGGCAACCTGGCCTGAGCCCAGGCGGAGTTGAGGGCAGAAGGCTGCTCTCACAATTCCTTCCACTGGGCAGAATAAAGAAGGAAAGCACGGACAGCTTAGCTAAGTGCATTTACCTCCTAATGCACAGGCAAATAGAGAATGACAGGCCCCATGGGACTGGAGAAGACAGAAATAGTGGGTCTCCTCATACTGAGACTTGGGTGGACTTGACACTCATTTTGGGCCATAGCATGCTCAGCAGAGGGTCGTTATCCTGTCCTCCTGCTTCCAGAGCATCTTGTACATTCTCCTCTAGGACTGAAGACCATGTCATTTCTCCCAGATGCCCCCCAAACATAAAAGCAGACATTCCCGTCTTCCTCTGAGAATGGTAGCTGCCTCACAACAAATGACATAGTAGGTGCAGTAGTTCTTGACTGTATATCTGTTAGGCAGTGAAAGAAAATGAAGGTAGGTAGTTACAGAGAAGTGGAAAAGGACACTAGTCTTGGCAGAGTGGCAAAAGCCTGGCCTGAAGTTTTTTTCAAGGTGACTCCATAGATGGCCATCGGCTGGGAGATGAGGGCAGTGACAATGGGCAGCTATGTCTCAGGAGAGATGACTGAAGGATGAGCTAAGAGAGGAGCCAGAATCCCAAAATCAAGGCCCTTATAACACAGCAGCAAATACTATACACCCAGAAATAAAATGCAGCCAGAATGAGGCACATCATTTACAGTGCTGAAAACCCAATGTGAGCCCTCGTGAGGTGGCCACCTGAGACCCTCTCCAGTCTCCTGTGGCCGGCACAGCCAGAGGCCCACTCGCATGGCCGGAGACTCATGAACACTCAAGGTCTCGGTTACCAACTGCCATGCTGTCTTCTGTGGAGTGGGAGAGGAGAAGGGGAGATAGAGGATAGAAAAGAAGAAGTATTGCACTTTACCAGAACCATACTTCATTTGCTTTTTAATGTTTATCTGCTGATTGGCTCATAGAGAGGTCAACAAGAGTCATTAGTGTGGTATCCTGGTTAGGAATCCCCATCAAGTGTTGATACAACCTTTCGAGTTGCGGGGAGTCACGGGGAAGGCAACCTGGGTGCACTTTGGTCGCTAGTCCTATCATTTGCCCTTTGAATGGGAGGGTCAGGACTAGGGTGAGGCATATGCAGCACCTCCTGAAATTTTGCACCCAGGCCTTCACTTGCTTCACTCTAGTGCTGGTCTTACTGAATAGAACCAGAGACTTCTAGTCTGTATTTCGCCAATAGTTGCTGACTTTGGTAGGATTGATTTACCACATAGTTTCTCCATGTGGGCAAAACTTGATTGCACTCGTTCGCAAACTTTGCCATATATTGGAATCATCTGGAGCACCTTGTTAAACTAGAGCTTGATTCAGTAAGTCAGGGCAGGGCTGGAGAATCTGCGTTTCTCTCCAGCTCCCTGGTGCTGCTCCTGCGGCTGAGGTGGGGAAGCACTTTGAGAACCACTGCTTAGACATGTCAGGACAGTGAGAGCAGCATGATGTGATGGGGGCTTCCTTTCAGAAGTGTTCATACTTGGTGTTGGAGTACTCAGTAGTTGCTTAATTAAGAACATCTGCCTTGACTATGCTTGGATATCAGACAGGAGTCCCCCCCTGCTGATCAACTGCAGCCGCTGGCTCCAGGCACTCTCCAGGCAGGCTGATGTGTTACAGACGTATTTCAGAGTATCCCTTCAGTCCACGATGCCCTACTTCAAATACAGACTCTGTAAAGTAGAAAATAGTGCAAGAGCCTTAGTTGTTCTCAGAAAGAACTGTCACAAGATACCAATGCTGAGTGGGCTGTCACTGGACACATTTTCTGATCTTCATAAAAGGTTGGATGAGTTTCCGTTGACTTGTTGAAAAGTGTTCGGAGACTAAAAATCATTGATTTCCTCGTGTTAGTTGGTTATTTATTGAACACCTACTGTGTCCTCTGCTGGGCTCTGGATATATATACACTGAAGAGTGAAATAGGAGTTTCCTGCCCTCAAGAAGCTCACCAGCTAATAGGTGAGGCAGAGATGCACATATTACCTCTGAAAGAGGATTTCTCACTTTTGTAGGAACTCCTGGAAGGAAGGGAAACAACTAGGAGGGCAGCTTCAGGCAGAACATTTAAAGCAAACTTTGAGGCCTCAGAAATGTCCCGATAGCTGCTGGAGTGCCTGACATAATACCTACTCAATAAAAGTAGCATTTGCCACCGGATGAAAAGCCTGAAGAGAGATAAGAAATTTGCCCACAGTTTCCCAAGCCTGCCAGTAAGGACAGAAGGCATCTTATGTGATGAGAAATAAGGTCTTAAAAATCAAGTGAGGGAAAGGATATAATTTTAAAACAATTTTGTTAATTTTTTTCTTTCATAACTTTTTTTTTTTTGTTTGTTTGGGTTACTTGTACTTTAATGTAAAATTTCTGAAGTCCAGCGTTGAACCTACTGCCGCAGAAAAAAACTGGGCTTTGTTTTATTTGCCTGCAAGGGGAACTGTGCTCTTTAAAATATAATAACAGTTTCCTCACAGCAGGTTTGCTAGAAAAAGGATTTGTGGTTTTGCTTTAGGCTGTTGTCTTCAAGGCAAGCTTTTTGTGTTTCTGCTGTAGCAGGGCATTTAGTTTACTTCCTGAGATTAATTGATGGCAAGTGGCATTCCTTGCTCTGCAAACCCTCAGAACAATAATCTCTTATTCTTTATTTGAAGTCAGGCATGCTTAATTTCTAGCTGTGGACTTTGGAGGTATCAGCTAAGAGTTAAGAAATATAGATATGAAAAATTTAACTCACTGGGGCTCCTTGTTTGGTGTAAAAATTTGGATATTCCTAAAGGGAGCCTTCAGATATTCGGACACCCAGAAGCTCATCAAGCCTCAACTGATGATTGAGGCTTTTCTGAGCACGCTGTCCTGACAGGGGCTTGTGGGGTCATTCTCCACTAGTTACTCACACAAGTGGTGCCTTTCATAAATTCTCAAGGTGCTGGTCTTTGCAGCTTAGGGCACAGTGGCTTGGGGCACTGCAAAGAAGAGTGAACAAGATCCAGCTGCCTCCTGCAAGTGGGAGGGGGCGGGATAGGGGCCTGGCAGCACTGGCTTTCAGTCAGGAAGACTGCTCTGTCCAAAGCCTTGACTTTCCACTCACTAGCTGTGCCACCTTCACCATGACACCTCTCCACTGTGTCCCATGCATCCAAATGTGCATGACAGGACTTGACTTGCAGAATCCTCAAATTGAATCTATTAAGTCATGACAATGATTAGCACTCCCATTTTACAGATGAAGAAACTAAGGCAGAACACACTGTAGCAAGTAGTAGATGAGCCAAGACCTAAAGACAGACATTTTGGCTCTGGAGCCACTATGCTATATTGTCACTAAGGAGATAGGTGTTTTCCTGTCCTCCACGGTCTACACCCCCAAAGCACTCTCTTTGGAGACAGACTTTTGGTTCCACTGAACAAATTACCTGGGGAGAGTCCAGGCGTCCTCATTTGGTTGGACTGGGCTGTCAGTGGTACTGATCCTCAAATGCAGGTGTAAGGTAAAAACCACAGAGAAGTTCCCACTCAGGTAGGCTAGATCTAATTATGTATGTATGTTGGGGATAGTGGGTTATGCCGGGGAGGAGAGGGACATTGACTCAAGCTCTTTGACTAAAATATTGTGTATATCCAGTATATTTCCATTCATAAGCTGATGGCAGGATGCTCCTCTCCCTTAACTGAACAGATGAGACTAAGGAGCAAGAAGCGTTACTAGGGTTGTCAGTGGACTCATATTTGATACAATGCCTGTTTTTCTTTAAGCTGGATTATTGTATTGGTTTTGTGGGGCTGCCCTAATAAAGTATCACAGATTGGGTACCACAACAGAAGCTTATTTTCTGGCAGTTCTGGAATCTGGAAGTCCTAGATCGCATTGGCAGTGTTGGTTCCTTTAGGCCATGATGAAAGGACCTGTGCCAGGCCTCTGTCCTTGGCTTGCAGATGGCTGTCTTATTCCTGTGTCTTCACATCAGTTTCCTTTTGTAGGTGTCTGTGCCCAAATTTCTTCTCCTTATAAAGACAGCAGTTATGTTGAATTTGGGCCTCCTCTGATAACCTCATTTTCATGTAATTACCTCCTTAAAGAACCCATCTCAAAATACAGTCATATTTTGTGGTACTAGGGATTAGGACTCTGACACACAGATTTTGTGGGGGACACAATTGAGCCCTTAACAACTATACAGCAGCAGATATACCTCCCCTCATAGAATTTCTCTTGCCCTAACTTAAGGCATATTCATTGGCTAAGTGGTAAGTGACGACGAATGAGTCATGAATTAATTCTGGTGCATTTTAGGGGAGTTGGGATTATCTTGTGAGTTGAGAAAATACATAAATAATGAAGATATGAAAAGAAATATCTATTACTGGCCTTGAGTTCCAACTAAGGGGTTTTTGAGGAGTTGTCTGAGAGCCTGTGGAAGTCATTCTTTTCGTCATTCTGTTAACTGATGTTGCCGGATGCTTTGTTCAGGGAGGCTTCTGTTGGTCCTCTTTCTCATGTGCAACAAACTACCCAATTCTTCTCCTGGTCCTGACCCCAGCAATGTTGGTTGTGCTTAGTGGCAAATGCTTAGACTTGCTTCTATTACTATCAATGCCCAAAACCTCCATTCGGATACACAAGTTCCTGTGGACAGCTGACTCTCTTCCCTCTTCACTGATGTCACAGGTCGCTCCACCGTGTAAGCTGTTTGAAGGCACTTGCAATCACTAGAGGAAAGATGTGGTAAAGAACTTTATCCTGTTTGGACCAAAGTTGCAGCTTGTTGTGCTGCTGGAATGAATAACATTCCCAGTTTCCTCCCAGACAGTGGACTTCAGTGAATGAGGAACAGTTGTACCGCTAATGCAGCTCTGAAAGTTATCGGTCTCTCATGCTTCTTACTGCCCATGGTTGCTCCAATAGCTTTGGTTCACTTGCTCAGCCCTTTGGCTTTTTGATGCCCAACAGTGGTTCAATATTTCTCAAATTCTTCTAGACACCTGTTTCCCTAATAAGAGCACACTGCTTCAAATCTTAAAGGCCATCTAGGCTTACCCAATATCTATAATAAAACACCCTTTATGTCTCCAGCTCCTCTGGAATGTCAAATGATGAGAAATCCACTGCCTTGGGAAACATCTCTTTTCATTTTTTAAAAAACTTCAGTTTTTTTTATAGCATTTCCCTTTTGTTTTTGAAACTTGGTGTTATTCTGCCTCAGTATCATGCATTGCTCCTGGTCTGCTCTCGATCAGTCATACTCAGTCAGTTGAGTCCATCTCCCACTTGACCGCCATTGCACATGTGAGGACAGGTAGTGTGTCTGGCCCGAGTCTTCTGTACCCCAGGTTAGGTAGTACCGCAGCTGACACCTGCCACCATGGTTTAGGTGCCGTTCTCTGGCTCTTTTTATTTGGGCCTCAGTTCTCTGAGATGGTCCTAATGGCTGCTAATGGATTAACAATGAACACATGCTGAGAGTCCTTTCCACCTTTCAGGGCCTAGATCAAACGTTACCTTCTCTGTGAGGCCTTCCTTGATCTTACTCAAATGCCAGGCAATTAACAGCTTTGTTCTTAGTGTTCTCATACCACCCTGTACATTACTTTGCTGTAATACTTAACACAGTGTGTAACACATATTGATTGACATTTTCTCTCTCTGCTATATTTTGACCCTGTCTTTGATGAGGGACTATATCTTGCTCATTTCAGTATCTTCTGTTCCTGGCTCAGAATAGGGGGTGTATGTTTATTGGTTGATTCGCCAATTCAAGAAACAAAAGTTCAAATTCCAGACAACATGGCTGGTCAAAAAAAGAAAATACCTTTGTTCTGGGAGGTTTTTGGTGGTTCTCAGATCAGACCCTTTGAGGAAAATCCTGGATGTTTATACTGAAATGAGCTAGGCCAGGCAGAAAGACTTGTGGGGAGTAGATGGTGTAACCTAGCCGCCTGTTGATACTATCCACCAGGCATCCCAAACCTGCCAGAGGTTTCAGGATGCTCCCGCGCCAATCAAGGCTTTCAGCCCTAGTGTCAAATTATACCTGGTGTCCCCAGACCCTCACTCCAGTTAATGAGGCTGTCTTTTTCCCTCTCTTGAGGAGTAATTTGATCATCAGGCTTGTTTTTTTCCCTAAGATTTACTTTTCTAAGATGAGGGTTAGAGGCCAGTGTTACCAAGGAATGATTTCTTCCCAGAAAGAGAAGGAACTGAAATGTATGTCCTCTTAGTGAAGAGACATTGTCTAAAACAGATTTCGTTCAGCTTGCTATATCATTTGCTTGTTTGCTGATGCTACACAAACATTGTCCTGGGTATCTTTTAGTTCCTGAATGTGCTGGGGGCAGGCCTCAGACCTTCTTGAGATAATCCTTCTCAAAGCAATAAACATGGCTCTTTATCTTTTGGTCAACTTTATTAAGATACTCTTGCAACTAAAATATGTTCTGGTGGGTTGGGGAGGGCTCATTCTATTCATTTTCTCAAGCCTCTTCTCTAAGGTGGTCCTTATTCATCTACTTATCCCAGAGGGCAGATGGAGACCTATAAAACTGTTACCCATTCTTCAAGGACAAAAAATCCAAACTTTACTCTTGCCCTATTGTGTGACTAGTTTTATCAGCAACTGCCTTTTTATCTTATCATTTCTGAATGAGTTCACTATGTGAAAGATAGCCTGGTAGTTTACAACACCACAGGATTTCCCAACAATCCAGCTACTGAGATGCTGTTCCAAGGGGGTATATTGTCCTATAAGGGCCCGAAATGGCTGGCAGTTCCTATCATAATCTAGCCTGTTTGTTGAAGATAGCTTTGCAGGATTGCCTCACATGGTATTCGCTATTTGGCATAGCTTGAAAGCAAATTCTCAGAAATAAATAAATACAGAG
Organism: Anoura caudifer; assembly: GCA_004027475.1. Lineage (NCBI taxonomy): Eukaryota > Metazoa > Chordata > Mammalia > Chiroptera > Phyllostomidae > Anoura > Anoura caudifer. The sequence goes on along the minus strand of PVKU01000743.1, from coordinate 96,095 downwards.
TTTTCCCATCTAAAGTGGGGTGGGAGGCTTATTGGGATGCCTGGTGGATACCCTGAAAGCTTCATTCTAGGTTTGTGGAACTTGTGGGAGGGACTACTGCCATTCTGTGTTCTGAACATACAGGTGAGAAGTATTAGAAAAATTTCAGAAGGAGAAACACCAAAAACTAAATAAAGGCCACCTTTGATGCTTGAAGTAGAATTATTAAAAAGTAAAATCACTTTACAATAAATATTTGGAATTTAAACCTACTTATATTTTCAATCTTGAAAATATAAATAGGTTTATGGATAGTATTATTCAGGAAAAATTGCTACACAGCACGGATAGCTAGCTATGCCTGGGATCTTGTTCTAGTTATATGTGGTCATTGTTGTAGAAACCCAAATGACCTACCTGAAAACTAAGGCACGGAATCACTATTGGAGATAGACTCTGGACATGGATGTGGCCCAAGATGGGAGGGTGTATTTCTTGTGCTGTAGGCTTGTTAGACCTGATTGTATTGTAATGCTTAAGGGTGTCAGTGAGGCTCTGCCATTCCACAGGAGGGGAAGACTAGATATAAGCATCTTCCTTTTCCACTAGTAAACAAGGTAAGAGAGGGTGAATGCAGCCGTAAGAATTCAAGACAAGTTTATTAAGATGTGTCTGAGCTTGAGGCTGTCCTGCAAGGAAAGCTGCATTCAGAGGTGAAGGTGGGGTGGGGAGCAGCGTCGCTAGAAGATTCGTGCAAATGCAGTTGTCCAGGCAAGGAGAGAGGCAGTTGCTTAGTATTGAAGTCATGTATTCCAGATGTGGGCATTTGGTAGTCAATCTGCTCTGAAGTGACATGCTGCTGAATCTTTAAAGGGCTTCAGCCGGGAAGAGCAAAATCTGATTGGGCAAATTGCTAAAATATTTAAAGTGCAGCCTGTTAAAGCTTTTACTGCGAAGAAAATCACGTCAGAAGTTGTAGTCAGAAAGAGCAAGTAATTGGCTTTCCATCCTCATGCCAGTCAGTCAGCATGAGACTCTATCCCTATTCCTTCCTCTTTATTGCCAATGCTAATAATAACCATGTGTGTGTGTTGGTGGGGGGGTTGCTGAGAGATTGCATACCCGGAAAATGAGAGAGTGAGAAAGAGTGAGCTCTTCATAAAAAGGGAGATCAAATCCACAAAACAACGTGAAGGCCATTTTAGAAAAAGGGGAAGAGGAGAGAATGGCAGGATTACTACCTGACAAAGGTCACCTGTACTTCCAAGCGGTGGTGGTTTGGGTCAGTTGTCTTTCAAGCACAAGAATGGCCTTCAGTAACAACCACTTCCTCTGCATGTTTCATCTCCTCTGAGCTGTAACTCGGGGGTCACTTTTCATTTATCATTTGTCACATTTTCCACTTAGGTTTTCCTGTCCTTTTCTCCCCAGGCATGACCCCTTGTTAATTCCTGGCAACGATCAGATTGACAACATGGACTCCAACGTGAAGAAGTATGACTCTACTGGGATGTTTCACTGGTGTGCACCCAAGGAAATAGAGAAAGTTATCCTGGTGAGTGACAGACCGTGGCATAGATGCCACCCACTCTGGTCCCAAACTACATTTGCTAGGAATGTGGTTTTCCTAACCGGAAAGTGGAATAATACAGTCCCAGGTCCTAATTACTTTGGTTAACATTCAGAACACAGATTGAAGTAACTAGAACTCTCATCAGAACATGAACCAAGAGTAGAATTTTCCATCTCTGAATATTTGTTGGTGCATTACCACAGGGTCAAATGCTGTGTGAAAGGCATCACGGGAGGCCGTATGTGCCTTAACTTCTGGGGATATGGCTCTGGGGGCAGGGCCTGCCTGTGCCATTTAGTAACTGCACAGCCTTGGGCAATGCACTTGACCTTGCACTTCAGTTCTCTGATCTGTAAGAAAATGAGATGAGAATGACCCTAACTCATAGGGTTGTGGTGAAAATTAAAATCCAACTTATGACTGAATAAAGTTACCTATTATCATAATTATTACTGGTAAATGTCATGAAGAAATCTGAACACTGCCTATATTACTATGTGTTTATAACATTATCTTGCATTTGTGTAGATAATGGTTTTGCATATTTGTGATCCTTCTTAGCACAAAATGTAGACAGGCAAAGTGCTAATGATAACAATGGTGAACCATGGGTCATCGCAGGAAAGCAGGAGCTCCTAGCCCTCTTTCTTGGTTGGCTCATCTCTGTAGCAGCTGTGGGCTTCTCTAGTTTGTCTCAGTTGTGTCAGCATAGATAACAATCCATTCTACTCTTTAGGCTTGCCTTATTAACAGCCTTAGGTTTTAATGCCTACATCAGCCTTCCCACAGCTTATTGTCCTGCTAATCCATAGAAAATGGATTAATAATCAGAAAGGTCAGATGGAAGGGTTCTTTCTCCCTTGTGCCTCTAATCCTCAGATTGCTGTGGCCTGCTCCCTTATGTGAGCCAGGAAAATCTGATCATTTGTGATGTTATGGCCACCCTTCCTATAAAAGAACTGTTCCAGTTCCTCTAAGTGGCTTTGTGCTCCAACCCAGTAGAATTTTTCCTGTATTTTATCTGAATGAGTATGTTATCTCAGTGTAATTGTAATCAGGTATTACAAGCCAGTATAGCATTGCGTCACAGCACTGGGTTGGAGACTGCCTCGGAGGTGTGAACGTCATAGACAAAAGCACAGACCATCAGAATTCTCAGGAAACAGCCATTGTCCAACTTACGCAGAGAGCAAATGGTTCTAATCACCAAGGTGCTTATGCATTTTCATCCTAGTGTTGTGCCCACTGCATTTTTGCTCAGGTGATCGAAACTCAGCCTCTAATCACCCACCCGTGGCAGGTCGAAGGCTGAGTGCCATATCTGGGATCCAGGGTTTTGGTCGTCTGTCTTTGTATATGCTGGGGTACTGCTGGCTGTTTGCTCTGTTCCTCCGCAGATTGTCTAGGTTTTTCTCCCATGTGTAGGGGGAAGTGGAATCCGCTCCCGCCTACCTCACCGCCATCTTCAGTCTCCCTGGGATCCAGGGTTTTAATAAATAACAGACATCCACTCAAAGTTCCCTACTAGCATGAAAGGGTTTAGGGAGATGAGTTACTACGTTTCCCATCCGAAAAAACATCATTTAACAAAATATTTATAATAATCTTTTATGTGCTAGGCGTGGCTGTTGTTGCTGGAGTAGAGCCTCTGACTTCTGCTCTCATAGAGTTTGTCTTCCAGTGGGGGCTAAGAGAAGATCTCCACATGGACAAATGAATACATAACATGTCAGACACTGGTAAAGTGCTATGAAGGAAATAAAGCAAGATCATGGGCTAGAAAGGAACAGGGGGATGCTATTTATTTATTTAATCAACACCCAAGGAAAAAAATCTACTCATTTGGAGAGAGAGAGAGGGAGAGAGAGAAAGGGAGGGGAGGGGAGGGGAGAAGAGGGGACAGACAGGGAGAGAGAGAAACATTTTTGTGAGAGAGAAACATGGATCAGTTGTCTCCCATATGTGTCTTAACTGGGGACTAAACCGAAAACCTAGGTATGGCCCTGACCAGGAATCAAATCCGAGACCTTTTGGTGTGCAGGACAATGCTCCAACTAACTGAGCCCCACCAGCCAGGGCCAGAGAGATGCCATTTAGATAGTGTGGTCCAAGAGGCCTTCTGTAGAGTCCATTGGAGCAGAGATGAGGATGATCAAAAGGTGCTCTGTAGTGTGTGTTCCCTAATTGCTTTGGTGTAGGACACTAACTGCTTTAGGGGTTAGAAATTACGTGATGGCCTCAATGTTGAGGAAATGATCATCTAATTGAAGAGAAAATATACAATACAACCATGAAACAATACATTTAAAGCTTCATGTTAAGAGGCACAAAGTAATAGTCACATCTAGGGAAAAAGACTGGCATACATCTAAGTGATCAGGAAGCCTTATTGGAGACAAACAGGTTGTGCTCCAAAGGGTTTGAGGTCTTTAAGGCCCAGCTTGGGGTAGGCCTTGGAGCATGCATAGGAGACACAGGATGCACATGTGAGTAGTTTCTCCAGTGGGTCCTAAACCTGGCAGAATCAGATTCACTAGGGCTGAGGTCCAGGAACTGAAATCTTTGCAAGGTTCTCTAGGTGATTTGTGGTGGCTGATCTGAGAATTGATGTTTTGGTCCCCATATCTAACCTTCTAGGGTCAGCATCTGTGCCTCTGCCACAGATAATTGGTGCCTTCCCCTCCTTCATAATTCCAGATTCCTTGCCTCTCCTCTGGACCCAGTGTGGATTCCTCAGGCGCATTGAAAGGAGCTAGCTGCCAGGTGATCTGGCCAATTCAAAATAATTAGGAGCCCCATCACATCACATCACATTACAGAGTAGTTGACCCTCTGTTGGTGGTACCCAGGCACACACACTTCGTGCAGCCAAGATAACTAACTCCACGAAATGGTGATATGGGTTGTGACTCCCCACTTGGTCCCCCTTGGTCTCAGTTTATTAAACATTTCTTACAGCCTGTGTCTTTGGTGTCTCTGTGCTCTTTCAGAGGGAAACCAATAATGCTGACAGCCCCTGTTTTATTCTAATGCTTAGGGAGTAAAAGCTAGCTTCTTCCTCTCTTTGGGGGTTACTGTAATAACCCTGGCATTGTTGTCAATGGCAATATTGGCATTTAAACAATCAATACATGGGTCAATTCTAGGGATTAAATGGAGCAGAGTTTGATATGTGCCGTGGACATTAATATGCCTCTTCAAAAGCATTGTAAGCTGCACAGGGCTATCCAGGCATTCAGTGGGTGGACAGGGAGAAAAGTAGGCAAGAGGGGAGTTTTGGGATCAGATGGAGAGGCAGACAAAGGCCCACAGCTGGCCTTCTTGTGTTCTCTTCTCCAACTCAGCAAAACAACCAGCAGTGGCTAACATTTGCATTTCCTGGGAAGCTGGTGTCCACCTCTAATGGGGTGATTTGATTCTTTCATTTGTAGATACAGGCCTAGGGCTGCAGAAAGACACAGGCTGTTGTTGCCCCTGCTGATCTTGCCCTAGATCTTTTTCATGATTTTTTTGAAACCTCTCTTTGGTGACTTGTGCGGGTGAGCCACTCTAGGCATGCTCTTGGAGACCCCAAGGCAGCAGTGGGCAGGGGGCAGCACGCTTTCTGTAAAGGGTCATATAATACATTATTTAAGTTCTGTTGGGCATACTATCTCTGTCACAGCTAATCAACTCTGCCATTATAAGGTAAAACCAATCATAGGCAATACCTACATGAATAAGATTGGCTGTTACAATATAATTTTACTGGAATTTGAATATATAATTTTCACATATTGTGAAATACTCTTGTGTTTTTTTTTTTTTTCAACAATTTAAAAATGTATAAATCAATCTTAGCTCGCCAGCCATGGTCATACAAACTGTGGTCTGAGGACCATGGTTTGCCAATGCCTGGCATGGAATATCGTAGTCTACCTACTGAGGCAATGACTTACTTACCATCTCACAGATGAATCTAGAACTCAAAACTCAAATTTCTTGAGCTGAGACCAACATAGAGTCTGATCAATCTATCCTCATCTCAGCAAGAGAGGCAGAAAACACAATTCATTTTATCAATAATTTAATAGAAACTAAGTCTTCCCTTTCCAAATAATGTAAATATTGCTGTTCCCTCTGATTTCCCCCCTGAAAATTATTATGAAAGAAATCCTGCTCATGTGCATGGATGGCATATGTCTTTAAAATTTTTTATTAAAAAAGATAGTGATATGTATGGATATGTTTCAATATATTTATTACACCAGTATAATATATGAATATACACACATACCGTATTTTTTGGACTATAAGACGCAACCCCTCCGCCACAATTTGGGAGGAATAATGGTTGTTAATTCTGCTGTCAAGTTCTGTTTACATTTACATTTGGTGAAATATTATGTTATTTATGTTACATATATTTTACCACATTTTTTGCTTCAAAATTTTTTTTCCTATTTTCCTCCTCTAAAACCTAGGTGTATCTTATGCTCTGAAAAATACGGTGCTGAAATCGTAACTCAGTAAATGTTTACTCGATCCTTCACACTCATGATTTTTTTAGTTCTAACCACAACCCTATGAGGTCGTCTCTCCAATGCTCACGCAGTTCTCCCTGTTGCAGACGCGAAGTGAAGCAGCCATGACTGTCCTGAGTGGCCACGTGGTGGTCTGCATCTTTGGCGATGTCAGCTCAGCCCTGATTGGCCTCCGGAACCTGGTGATGCCACTCCGTGCCAGCAACTTTCATTACCATGAGCTCAAGCACATCGTGTTTGTGGGCTCCATTGAGTACCTCAAGCGGGAATGGGAGACACTTCATAACTTCCCCAAAGTGTCCATATTGCCTGTAAGTCTGTGGTCACATTATTGATGGTTTTTTTCCCCATCCTTTCATTCCCAAAAGAAAATCCCAGATGGATGTAATAGTTGTAGCTTTGATCATGCCTCCGCTTCTTTATCTGGTTGTGGGCCTGAGGACTCAGCCCTTCCTCTGGCTCCATCTAGGAGTATCTAAACCCTGGGGACTTTATTAGAAGAATCTGAGGCTCCATTCAGTTGCTCATCAGACATGAAGTTTAGCTGGTATCAAATGTATTAACCACATCAATGTCTGAACACTCTCTTGCCTATGGAAACCCAGTGCTGTGGGATGTTATGATGCTTAGAGCAGAATTTCCTTATGGGACTGTGTGTTTCATTTTATTTATGACATTATTAATGCTTGGGGAAATCTTGATTGAACCACATTCTGTTTTGAAGTAAGTGTATCTAATAGAGCTCTTTGTTTACTTTTGCTGTGCAGAAGGCCAACCCCTTCTGCTGGTCAGCCTTTGCCTTTCATTCACTTAGAAGCCCAACAGTGTTTGTGTGGGTTTGTGTATGGGCCTGCAATGTGTGTGCCTGTGATATTATTCATTACAAAACACTGCTACCCAAATCTAAAAGGAAGTAGTCCTTACACTACTGTACACACACACACCCACACCCATATATTTTGGACTGTAAGACGCACCCCCTCCCCCACACTACTGAACACACATACACACATATCTTATAGTCCGAAAAATATGGTATGTGTGTATACTGTACAATGTAATGTGAGGATATGGGATGCATGATCTGTGAGTCATGTAACTAACTACATCCTAATTATCCATCAATATATTTGCCATAAATATTCAAAAATTATATTGTACATGTCAATATTTGATATAGTTCTCTATGTCACAAATCCAGGCAAATATCGCTTATTCTCTACATAGTCTTCTTGGAAGCTCACATCCCTAAGACTGAGGAATATGAATTTGAAGCCACATTTCAAGAGGGCTGGGTTTTTCCCCACTTATGGAGCTGAAATTCATTATTTCTATTATCAGCTTTCAGAACCTCATAAGTGGACAAAGTGGTGAAGTAATATAATTCACTAACAACACATAAGACTCTAGCTACAAGTAATACATATTAGTAGCTACCATTTATCCTTATGTATGCCTGGCACAATAGGTGTTCAATAAATTTTTAAAAACTTGAGAAAAATGTAGGCAGATATCTCTTGGTTTCTGGACCCAAAACTCACTGACTTCATAAACACATGTAATTAACAATAGACACCTGCAAAAAAATAGTCATACGCACTGAAGAGTTTAAACAGCTATATGCCTTGCTAATTTCAGACATCATCTATTTGATTTTGTTTTCCCATGATCATCTTCCTACATGTGATCTTGCACATAGTCCCCTGGGAGCACACGGACTGGGGTCTAAAAGTACTTTGTGAGGAGCTTATTATTTTGCTGGGTTACATGAGTCTGTGTGTATGTGTGATGTTTGGTGTGTGTGTGTATTTCCTTCTGCATGCCCTTGTACATATCCACTCACATGCCTGCGTTTATATGAATGAGCTTTTTTATTTGCAGGTCCCTTTCAAACACTCCAAAACTTAGCATACTCAAGTACAACTTTTTGTACAAAATGGGCCTTCTCTGTCTTCACATATTTCATTGTTTAAACAGTGCCTCACAGATAGGGGAGCTCTGAGAAACATAATGTGTTTCTATGTATGTCATTTATATTTCTTGAGTTTTGAAATCACATGGACACAACTATGCAAGGATCATCTTATATCACAATTACTTCTGGAGTCCCTACAAGATGAAAATTAAAAGAATGTGGATGTAGGCAATTGAGGCTTTTGCACTGCACAATGATTCAGGAAGTTGGTCAAACTTACTTTGTGACAAGAGATCCCAGGAAGAGAGGGGATTCTTCTCTTTCTCTCAAAAGATAATCCTTCAGAGTCTGGAATGAGTAGCTTCTCAGCCCTACAGTACTAAATGCCTTTTCCTCCTTCATTCCATTTCGTGGCAATATTCTGGTGGCTGAGAATAGACTCATGACTGCCACTAAGTCATAAAAGAGGGTCGATGGTCTCAACCTCTACAGCAAGTCCAACCTTCTCAAAGCCCCTTTTCCAGGAAGGAGAACCATAAAAAGGTATAAGGCAGTAGGCAAACCCTCTCCCTACACAGTCACTGAGGGGTGACTTCACACAGAGGTGAAGGCTACTAGAGTCTCCATGCAAGCAAAGCAGAAGCTGGATTCAGGCTGGAGGACCAAGGAGGCAGGGGGCTGGATGCATACTCCAAGGGATATCCCCAGGGAGCTCGGCCATGGGATAGCCTGATGAGTTCTGCTGTGATGCTACTGAGGACACAGAGCATGTGGCATACATGTCCCTCAGCTCCAGGACTAACCCTCACGCTTCACCTGTGGTTGCCTCTTTGTCATTACCTCCTTGATCTATATTTCCCCCCCACTATGTTGTTGTTTTAGGATTTTTAAAAATCTGTTTACTGGCTTATTTACTTTTAATTACACCAGTAACATACAAACACATTCTGGTTACAAAATATTCAAGCAACACAGAAGTATGTGTGAAGTCACAACAAACTTTTTACTTTACCCCCAATCTTATTCTCTTCCTCTGAGGTGATTACTGTTATGAGTTTAGTGTGAATTGTTTCTGAACTTCCTCTCTTAGTGTACATACATTCATAAATACACTCATAAATATATAGTTTCATTTTAGAAAGTCTTCCAAGGCAACGCTTGCACAGAGAGCTGTTTCAGTCCCTTTACCGGCTACGTAGACTCCCATTATATATATGTCCCATGGTGTGTTTAAGCACTCCTATGTTGTTGGACAATTAGGTGATTTCCTTATTTTTTTCTTACTGAAAATATGCAGTAAAATTATATGACCTGAAGCTTAATTCCTTTCCATCTCCCCTTTGCAAGATGCACATTAATTCCACTCCCTCCCACATCCTCCAAGTAGAGCAGTGTTTCAGCCCCACCTCATCACACCATGCTCACTGCCATTTCCGCTTAGCTGCGTTGGAAATTCTACTTGAAGCTGCTGTCTTTTGCTTGAGACAGAAGTGACCTGCTATTAAATAAACAGGCATTTGAAACCCACCCCCTCGTTACATTCTGAAAGCCAGAGGTTGCCACAGGACAGTTACTTAAATCAAGACAATTTCCAAGCAGGAAGAAGATGTAGAACCCTGGCATTATTCCTCTCCCTCGTTTGTTAGTAATAGCTTGATTGAGTATTGAGAGCAAGCCTAAAATGCTGCCATCAGCACCGACTACCCTTTAGATTAGCACACAGCTCCTATTCCCTTGAATGTAGTTGGGCCAACTTAATGTCAAGGCATAAAAAAGATACTTGTTAAATAATTTCCCAAAGCTCCAGCACAATCTTTAATTTGTTTTTATTTTTTTCCTCTTTCCCTCTAGTTCCTCAGTCTCACTTTTGCATCTTTTTTTTTTTTCTTTCCTCTCTGCCGAAGGGTACACCATTAAGTCGGGCTGATTTAAGGGCCGTCAACATCAACCTCTGTGACATGTGCGTTATCCTGTCAGCCAATCAGAATAATATTGATGATACTTCGCTGCAGGACAAGGAATGCATCTTGGCGTCACTCAACATCAAATCTATGCAGTTTGATGACAGCATCGGGGTCTTGCAGGCCAATTCCCAAGGTAAGGACAGCCTGTAATACTCCTCTCCTGTGCCTACAGGGGACAGGGGCTGGCAAGAGGGATATCCTTTACTCGGTAATTCAAAGGGGCTCACATCAGCCTCCCTGGCAGTGGAACTTGTGGTCATTGCGATGGTCTTCAAAGGGGCACCTGCTGCCTCTTCTCACTGTCCCAGGGTGCAGGCTTGAAGATGCACACTCGGAATAGGCTGCCCTCCCAGGCAGTAAACCAGCCTTTCCATCGCCATCCTCTCAGCCTTTTTCAAACAGTGGCTTTATGACCAGGGTCACCAACTAAATGTCAGAGCACTGAAAAGATGCTGGCTGAACAATTCCCAAAGTTTCTCCCCAAAATACATCTTTGCCATTGACCTGTTCTAAGCCTTGCTATTGTTATAGCTGCATGGGTGTTTTAAGCTTAAATTATTATATGCTGGCCAAGGGATGGTAACCCCTGGAGAGAGGGAACTATATGGGCACTGAAAGTCATTTAGCAAGAGGTGGTGCTTGTCAGCCCACCTGTTCTCTACAGGAGGCGCAGCAGCGCTAAATGACACATATCTGCCATCTCTGCTCTGCCCCAGTCTTCCCTGTTATTTTCTCCAGGATCTTGGGCAGATAGCTACTCATAAAGATGTCATCTAGGAGTCTCGAAGAGATAGCATGGCAAAACCCCCCTGACAAACAACCTCACTAATCAGGGCCTTACCAGGATTGGACGTGAGATACTTTCCCACAAGACACATCTCTATGTAGGCATGCACTAACTGTAGGATTGTTGTCATGTCTGGCCTTTGGGATGGGTGGCATTCCAGGACCAAAGGGAGAGGGAGCACAGACCGTGAGAACTATAGCTGCTGCGACATAAACACCATCATATCAATGGGATAAAGCTTGGCTTCCTGCAGTCCAGACCTGTGTGCTATGTTATCTTTTGTCAACTCGGTATCACCACCATCTCCTTTTTTTAAAATTATATTTTATTGATTATGCTATTACAGTTGTCTCATTTCTCCCCCATCATTCCCCTCCACCCTGCACACCCCCTCCTACCCACATTCCCCCCTTTAGTTCATGCCCATATGTCATAAGTTCTTTAGCTTCTACTTTTCCCACACTATTCTTGCCCTCCCCCTGTCTATTTTCTACCCACCTTATTCTTCTTATTCTCTGTACCTTTTCCCCCCTCTCCTCCTCCCACTCCCCTGTTGCTAACCCTCCATGTGATCTCTATTTCTGTGTTTCTGTTCCTGTTCTAGATGTTTGCTTAGTTTGCTTTTGTTTTAGGTGTGGTTGTTAATATTTGTGAGTTTGCTGTCTTTTTACTGTCACATTTTTTTATCCTCTTTTTCTTAGATAAATCCCTTTAACATTTCATGTAATAAGGGCTTGGTGATGATGAACTCCTTTAACTTGACCTTATCTGAGAAGCACTTTATCTGCCCTTCCATTCTAAATGACAGCTTCACTGAATAGAGCAATCTTGGATGTAGGTCCTTGACTTTCATGACTTGGAATACTTCTTTCCAGCCCCTTCTTGCCTGGAAGGGCTCTTTTAAGAAATCAGCTGACAGTCTGATGGGAACTCCTTTGTAGGTGACTATCCCCTTATCTCTTGCTGCTTCTAGAATTCTCTCCTTCATTTTAATCTTGGCTAATGTAATTATGATGTGCCTTGGTGTGTTCTTCCTTGGGTCCACCTTATTTGGGACTCTCTGAGCTTCCTGGACTTCCTGAAAGTCTATTTCCTTTGCCAGATTGGGGAAGTTCTCCTTTATTATTTGTTCAAATAAGTTTTCCACTTGTTGCTCTTCCTCTTCCCCTTTTGGTACCCCTATAATTTGGATGTTGGGAGGTTTAAAGATGTCCCAAAGGTTCCTAAGCCTCTCCTCATTTTTTTGAATTCTTGTTTCTTCCTTCTTTTCTGATTGGATATTTGTTTCTTCCTTCTGGTGCACTCCATTGATTTGAGTCCCAGTTTCCCTCCCATCACTATTGGTTCCCTGTGCATTTTTCTTCATTTCACTTATTGTAGCCTTCATTTGTTCCTCTAATTTGCAACCAAAATCAACCAATTCTGTGAGCTTCCTAATCACCAGTGCTTTGAACTGTGCATCTGATAGGTTGGCTACCAGTACTTTGAGCCATGCATCTGATAGGTTGGCTATCTCTTGGTCGCTTAGATGAATTAGCTCTGGGGCTTTGATCTGTCTCCCGTTTGAGCCATTTTTTGTTTTGTTTTGTTTTGTTTTGTTTTGTTTTTGGTCTGGTCATGGTTGTTATGTAGTGAGGGGTGGAGCCTTAGGTGTTCACCAGGGCAGGGCAACCCAGTTGCTGGGTTGTGATGCTGTATGTGGGGGAGGGGTCCAGGGGTCCAAAAGGGAACAATGGCTCTTGCTCTGCTCTCTCTCTTGGATTCCAGTCCCTTCTGCCACTTTCCCCAAGCAATTGGGCCCTTTTGGTGCTGATTTCTGTGTAGGTGGGCTTGTGTACATTCTAGGACCCCTTGGATCTCTCTAACGAACTTTCCTGTGAGGCTGGGATTCTCTCCCAGCGCCTCAACCCCCACAAGTATTTTCAATTGGTGCCTTGAGGCTTTATTTCCTGGCACTGGGGCCCTGCATTGCGCTGTCTGTCTTGCTGCCCGTTTTCACCTGGTTTATCTGTGCACGAATGTGTGACCATAGTTAGCTGCCTTGTGCACCTCACTTGGTCTGCTTGTTGCCTCTCCACACTTGGTAACTGCCACCTGTGTGCCTGGGGTGTGCCAACCACTGCCTGTGCACCCAGGACCACCAGGCACAGCTTTTTCCTGTCGTGACCCCTCTCCACCAGCCTCTGACTCTGCCCCTCTTACCGGTCTGGGTGAATCGTTGTCTGACTTCCATACAATTCAATTTTCTACCTGTTCTGGTTTTTTTTGTTGTTCTATATTTTTGTTGTCGTTAATCTTGGTTGTGAGAGGAGGCACAGTGTGTCCACCTACACCTCTATCTTGGCCAGAAGTCCACCATCTCCTTTTAACATCTGCTTAACATTGCAGCAAAGCTGGGAACAACAGTCCCTAGAATCCTTTTCCTTGCATGGTTCTGGGCTGGGGTCTGCCAATGAGAGGGGCCCTGGGAGAAATGTAGAAACTGGAAGAGAAAAGGTAGCAGCTGCAGCTAGATCCTGAGCAGATGTGAGGTTCAAAGCAGGTCTCAGGGGAGCCTTCTAAGAACTGGTGCCTTTGGTGCTGGGGATTGAGAGAAGGGGTGTGGACTTCCCTGGGGGTCTGAGATTCATAGCATCTTAGGGTGAAGCTAAGGAAACCTTCCATTTGCTGTTGCAAGTGAAATGGCAAACAGGAGCCTATTGGACTTCCTCCTACAGCCTTTCCAATGGTTGTGTCAGCTTCTTCATACTTGGAATAGAAAGGCTTCTATTCTTAATATAACCCTGCTGGATACAGCCAGAGGCCCAGTTTTGACCTGTCCACTTCATCATCCTCTGCCTCTCCTGCAAATTGAAATCTTGGTATCCACTTTCTCATCTGTACCCACAGGCAGAGAAACATGTCAAAGCTCTAAGGGACAGCTCTTAGTTACCCAGTTGCATACTGAGAGGCAGGGAGCAGAGGTGTCATAGGATGTGAGGAGACAGTAAGCTGGCCTTTTAGAAGGCGGAAGAGGAAGCTAGAATTTAGTTCTGCCTTTAAGTGCTTGTTCGTTAATGTGGGTCTGCCCATTCCGGAGTGGGCATCACCAGGGCCTTGTTAGAAATGCAGAATCTCATGCCCACCCAGACCTACTGGGCTAGAAGCTGAATTCTAATAAGGTCCTTAGGTGTGCATGGCTTTAAAGTACATAAATCTATCTTCACGCTAACAAAACCAGGTCCAGTGAGCATGTTGACCAACCTGTTCAGACCTGCCTCTTCTCCCGGCAGGAACCAGCAAGGAGGGTGAGAAGTGGAAGAGAAGTTCTCCCTGTGGGTTGAGGTGGGATTGGGCAAGAGGAACAGGAAAACACCCTCTTTCCCAGCGTGCCTATTTCTATCCAATTCAAAACTTGTGATTTTAGCAGTCCATGAATCAAAATATTTACGTATAATTTAGTTACATAGTTGACCCTTGAACAGCAGAGGTTTGAACTGCACGGGTTCACTTATATATGAATTTTTTGAAATAACTATGTACAGTACTATAAATGTATTTTCCTTCTGATTTTCTTAATAACATATTCTTTTCTCTAGCTCATTTTATTTTAAGAATACAGTATATAATATACATAACATGCATAATATGTTTTAATTGACTGTTCATGTTACGGGTAAGGCTTCCAGTCAATACCAGGCTATTAATAGTTAAGTGTTGGGGGAGTCAAAAGTTATATGTGACTTTGGCAGGGTGGCTCAGCTGATTGGAGCATCATCCCATGGACCAAAAGGTTGTGGGTTCAATTCCCAACAGGGCACCTACCTAGGTCACAGGTTTGATCCCTGGTCACAGTGAGTACAGAAGGCAACTAATCAATGTTTCCCTCTCACATTGTTGTTTCTCTCTCTCTCTCTCTCACACACCCCACTCCTCTAAAAATTGTTAAACATATTCTTGGGTGAGGATTAGAAAAAATTATATGTGGATTTTCAACTGCATGGGAGGTCAGCATCCCTAACCCCTGCATTGTTCAAGGTTCAACTGCATATATGTTTAACATGGGTGTTCCAACATGGGAGCTCTTGTCAGCCTTATCACGGCCTCTTAGATCTTCTTTGATGGCCAAACTGGTAAAAGTACCCCCTCAGCTTCTCAGATACCCACCCAAAGCTCAAAAGCCTTCTTTACTCTTTTTAGCACAGAAGTAAGTGAGAAAAATAGGTTAGTGGGAGATAAGGAAGAAAGTAGGGGAGAGTTTGTTTTTCCCATAAAAAAAGAGAGAGGGACTCCTTCTTTTGTACAGGTGCACCTACACGGGCACAAACAAGGCAGAGGATGTGCTCTGTGGTGATTTTCTTAGATTCTTGGTTGGCAGTTGAATGGAGCATGTGCCCACCAGTAGCCGACAAGCAGTCTGCTCTCCTCTCAATGAGAGTCTGTGGGAGCTGTAGGCCCACTGAGACCATGTTTCCCTCCTTTTCTTGCTGTATCTGCTCTTCTCTTGTCCTTGGTTTCTAACACTCTTCTCTGGTGACACTCTGGCCTTCCAAAAGGCAGTGGCTTGGCAGTGGTCGTCAACCTGGGAAGTGACTTCATCCCCGATGGGCAAGCTCTGTAAGTTCACCTTTGGCTGCTCCCTGTGCAGCCCGCTCCTCTGGTTCGTTCCAGCCTGTGCGTCGGGTAGATGAGCTGAGTTTCTCTGACACTCTCCCTCCCTGAGACTCTTTTGACCGCCTGGAGTGCTCACTGAACTCAGATGCTTTCATTACCCTTCACCTGGGTATTTGGCATGCTTCAACTGGATTGGAATTACAAAGTATAAAATGGATTTCATGTTACTCTGAGTGATGACTACATAGATTCCTGCCCACTGCCCACCAATTGTACTCACTATTTATCCTATAGTCCTTGTGAAACCCCATAGTTCATTTTGTTCTGAGAGCCACATTATGATCTCTCTAGCAGGACAGAAATGTGGATGCAGGGCAGATGTGTGTGCTCTTGGACCAGCTTATTCATGCATCCTTATGGGAAGTTTTTCTACCATGATACAATGTAACATGAAAAATGTGTCTTAACATTGCAAAGGTACAGACCTCATTGGGATTTGTGTTCAGATGTTTGACGCTGTATATTACTTGGTCTCGAAGACTAACAAAACTTACCCTCTTCCCTTTCACATTCCCTTTTGGTGTCACTATTCTAGTCCACATGGTGTCAGAACTGACCCAGCCTAGGGATTCTGGACCATACACTTTCTAAAATGATCTGAGATGTGATGGCTGGTTGTCGAAAACAATTATAGAGTGAGGTGGCATACCCCAGGCTGATGGTATATCCGATGTGACAGTTGGGTCTATGAGATGCAGTTTTAATATACAGTAGGCAGGACTGCAGTGACAATTATATAAAGCAGGTGAAGCTGCTTCTTGCTGGTCAGCAAACAGCAGCTGAGAACCACTTTACAGCTCTTTACCAGCAACTAAGTGCCTTTATTTACAGAGCTCCTGTCACTTCCCTTTGGCTGGAGAGCTGGTGTATTATTTAGCACACATTTATCTGGGGAAAACATTTCAATTTAAATCAGCTGGTACAACAGTGGCTCTTGCCAGACTGTTTCCCTGTGGTTCTAAAAGATAGGAGTTGAGTCTGATCTTGGAAGGGAGGGTGAGCCCTGGAGGAAGGTCCATTCTCAGAGAGCTGCTTGAGCCAGTAGCCGAAAAGAGGGAATGTGTGATTGAGTTTCCCATTATGCTTTCATATCATTATGAAACGAGCATTTTACAGCTTCTTCCTGCTTAACCTTAACTTTTAAGGGAATGAAAGAGGAATAAATGAATGCCCACTATGTGTCAAGCATTATAAAAGCTCAGGAAACAAAGATGACATGGATTCAACCACTCACTGCCTTTGGGGAGCTCAGGTGAGTGGAGGAGGCAGCCCCATAAACAGGTATAGCCCAGTGAGACAAGGACCAGGCTAGAAATACAGGGGCTCAGAGGGCTCCTTGTTTGATATATTTCAAGGATTTGAGAAGACTTCTGAGAAGAACTGACACTTTTTGATGAGTTGAATACATGTGGCTATTGAGCACTTGAAATGCGGCTAGTTTGTTTTAATAAACTTGAATTTAAATAGTGGCATTAGGCTTGTAGCTACCCTATTGGACATTGCAGGTCTAGAGTGTAGGCTTGCTGCTTTGCTAGGAATGTCAGTTTACAGGAAGATTATGATTAAATCCATCTTTTAAAAAGATAACAGGCAAAAATATGAGCATGGCTTAGAGATGGAAAGAGATGGTGGCATGAGCTGTATAAGGAGACTACTGCTATGAACTACAGGGATGGGATGAAGGCTGAGGGTACAGCTCTAGTGATGCCAGTAGGGAGGGCAAGACAGTGAGTGAGACGGAGCTGAAACAGAAAAGATAGGCACTGATGACCAGGGAGATGGTAAGGAGGTGGGATGAGCAAGGGTGGGATACTAGGAACAGGTTTGCTTCAAGGTTGGCTATGGCATAGATGTAAAAGTAATTAAGTAAGCAGAGAACCCAGAAAAAGAGAAACAGGATTGGGGAAGAAGGTGAAGAATTTGGTCCTGGTCCATTTGAGTTGGAAGTATCTGTTGACTATCCAACACGACATAAGAACTTGAGACTATAAGGATAAAGTTAGTTTTGAAGTCTTTGGTGATGGACAGTGGAGAGGCCTTGAGAGTGGATATTTTCCAGGGAGGTAGACCAACTCATTAACCAGGGACAAACATGGAACCCTGGGAAACATCAACTTGGAAGGGACAAACAGAGGGAGAGAATCCAGAGAAAGGGGCTGGGGGTAAGATTTAGAGGAGTATTAAAGTGAATGGCATAAGAGGTAAAGGAGAAGAAAGTTGGCTAAATTCCAGATTAGCAATCTAGAGTGTTTCTCAGTATGCGTGTTTTCTTGAGTAGGCTGTGGGTCCTTTAAGAGGTGAGGGCTCCTCTTCATCTTGTTCATCTTCAGGTCCCTTGTTCCTCTAGCACAGTATCTGACAGAGGTAGCATGCAGTAAGAATTTGTTGGGCTCAACTGATTTGAAAAGAAATGGTGTTTAGCACTGTCAGATACTGTGGAAATGGGCAGTCAGTGAGGGCTGGCCTAAAAGAGGCAATCAATGGTGCACTTGACCCTCAGGAAGCTGTTGACCTTAGCAAGAACAGGTGAGTAGCCTGTTGCCAGTAGAAGCCAGCATTCAGGGGGGTCTGAACGGTCATTCAGATGAGATGAGAATTGGAGACTATATGTGGCTTTTTAAGTGCTGATGGAGAGAGAAATAGGATATTTCGGAAGATTTTGTCAAAGAAAAGATTTTTGTTTTTAGAATGGGGAGAAACATAGCATATTTGTTGGCTGCAGTAGACCGAAGTGGCCTAACTCCCAAAGAGGGAAAGTTTGAAGCTCTGGGAGAGAGTTGCTAAATGACAGTGAGAGCGGCAGAGAGAGGCAGGAGAAAATGATGAGGCCTACCAAAGGAGGCAGCTGGATGGGACAAATGAAATGAAAGGAGGCCCAGCCTTCTGGTTTCTTCATGGAGCAGCCACTTTGGTTTTCCTTGAGGAGTTAAGGGAGTGGGGCAGCTGGAACAGGGAACTGATGGGGATAACAGCTGGGAGCAGACATCGTGGGGAACATGTCAGAGAGACCACTGGAGCCAGGTGACAGTTCAGTGAGCATCGGTGAGGACCAGCTGAGGTTGGAATAGTGAAGGCATGATTTTCTGTGCAGTGCTTGGCAGAAAGAGCAGAGAAAGGAGAAATTGCCTTTTGCTTGGGATGGAGGTTCAGAGGAGGCAACAGATTGCATGGTGCTGGTGAGAGAATATTAAAATGAGTGGCACCTAGACCAAGATGGTAGAGGGAGAACTCAAACCGAATTCATAGGCAAAAAATGAAGCAAGAAATATACCCATATGAGGTCAAGGAACAGGGTTGCAGGGTCAGCGAGTGGGAGGGCTGAAGGGCAGGAGGTTTGATTGAGAGAGGAGTATGATGGCCTCGGAGGATGAAATACTCATGCAGAGCTGGAGCAGAGCTTGGTGATATTACATTGAAGACAGTTCCTCCCCCATGAAAACTCTGAGCCCAAAGCAGAGCCTGTCTGAACACCACAAGTGCCACCACCACCATCACTACCACCACCTACCCCACCAACCACAGGAATAATGCTTCCTGGATGTTTGCTGCTATGATATCGTAGACATTTTGGCAACCAAGACATCAAGCATTTCCTAGGTCATTAATTTTCACACTTGGCATGTTGCAGTCACCTGAGAAATCTTAAAAAATATTGATGCCTGGGCTGCACCTCAGCAATTGTCATTTCATTGATCTAGGTACAACCTGGACATTGAGAGTCTTTGAACTCCAAGGCGAGTCCCCTGTGCAGCCAGGGCCAAGAACCGCTGCCCCAGGTGCCCTCATAGGAAGTATACTAAGTAAGGAGGTTACCATTTTGATTTCAAAGAGGAGGAAACAAGATGTAGAGAGGTTAAGTAATGATTTTAACCCCGGTCTCCTCGCAGTCCCAAATTTTAAACCATTTTGCTGCTTTAGGACAATTCTGTTAGTTCAACTTATTGGTCTGCCTTCTTTCTTTCATATTTTTGGGTAGCCTTTAGATTGTTTAAGGATGAAAAAGCTTAGGTGGAGAAAAAAGATGTGGGGGAAAGTGTTAGAAACCCCAGGCCCTATCTGCTTTCTGCCTAACTATCTCTATTTGTCAGTCTTGTCTCTGTTGTATGTCTCAAGATGATAGGGATACTAGTTGCCTGGTACACAGGCCTGCTTCCTGACCAGAGCTTTTGAAAGGTGGTGGAGCTGAGGTTCTGTACCGCACTGCTGTTAAACAGCAACAATGCTACCCCCAGAGCCACTGTGTTCTCCCCCAGAAGCTGCGGTGTGCTGCCCTCAGACCCTGGATCTCTTTAAGATAAGGCGTGTGTATTTCAGTGTCTATGCTAAATTTGGATGTTGGTGTTTGAGCTCCTCTGTTGTTCCCTTTCCTGTTATACACTCTGTGTCCATCTGATCCACGCAACCTGTCCTGAAGGTGTCAGTCCAATTCCACAAACACTTAGTAAGCACCCGTTGTGTGCCCAGATTGTGCATGGCAGGCATTGCTGGGGAGACAGTGGTCATAACGGACATTCCTGGTCCTTGTAACCTACTTTGCAAACGTATAACTCTGCTTTGGAGTGCTTCTTTATTACTGTGAGAGAATTAAAATCTATGGAGGCTAACATGGACAGGAAGAGAAAGAGGGAGGGTTTGAGAGACACTGAAAAACTGCATAGGACTTCAGCAGGTGGAAACAAATAGATCTGGCTACAGCCAGAGAGAAGAATAGAAGTCAGGGGGCAGAGGTACATGGGGACTGTTTGAAGGACAGCAATGAATATAATTTGGCTGGAATACCATATGCGCATAAGACAGCAGGGACACATGAGGCTGAAATGTGGGCTGGGCGCTGGGGATTTTCTTCTTTTTTTGAGTTAGGAAGCTGTAAATAATTTTTATGAATTTCTGAGTTAGGAAGCCGTAAATAATTCAGTAGGCACTGGGGAGCTATGGAAGGTTTCAAAGCAAGAGAGTGATGGGATTGGAGCTGAGCTTTAGGGAGACTGATCTGGCATCCCTATGAAGCACTGCTTGGGGTAGGAAAGAAGAGGGTGCAAGGACACTGGGTGAGGACTGTGGTTACCCAGAAGGACAGCAGGAACCCTGACTGGAGAAAGAGTGTGAGGTTCTAGTGTTGAGATGTGGCAGATGTCAAACAGACTGTGAACGTGAGCTTCCTTCTCAGTGATATATGACAGGGACAGTGGCAGTGACACCAATCGCAGGAAGAGAGAGGCCTGCCAAGTGGAGGGACTGCCAGAGGGAGAAAGTAGTGTTGGTAGTGCTTAGTTTTAGCCATCGTTCATTTCCATGCAGATTTGATGGAAAATGTAGGTGGGCGTAAGAAGCAGATGGGTGGAAATGAAGTCCTGATTCCAGGAGAGGGTTGGAGCTATAGATCTGGGAGCGGAGCAGAGCAGAGCCTCGGGGAGAGTGGAGGGGCGGAAGTCTGAGGAGCATCTTGGAAAAGGGCAGAGGGGACCATCGGTAGAAGCTGGGACCCATGAGCTGAGCCGTATGTCCCAATGTGGTTTTCCTTCCTCCCTAAATCTATTTTTCTATATTCTATGCCTCATTATTCCCACCAGAATAAAAATATTTATAGTGGCTTACACGCACACCACAACAGGCACACAAGCAAGTGTGATGTCTGCATGTAAACGATGCTCCCCTTTGTCTGTGCTGCCACTAAGGTTAAAAACCTCAAGCAGGAGTGGCATTTTCCTTTGAAGTGTGGCTGTGGTAGCTACAGCAATAGCATTAATTGGGACTCCCTAAAGTCTGAGGTGGTTTGTTCTGTTCCAGAGGAGAATTTGACTTCTAGTTTATCTCTGGAGGAGACCATGTGGATTAGAATCCCTAAATTACCAGATGACAGAAATCAGGATCGAACAGGCCCTTCCTAAACTGGAACTTCGGGACAAAACCTGTAATGAAGACCAACTGAGCATTAAGTTTCAGATAATCACTAAAGACAGGCTGCATAGACCTCACTGATGGAAGTATAGTTTATTTTGAGAAGTGGTTGTTTCATCCTGGTAGGTCTGAGAGGGAGTGTGTCAAGAGCTATGAAGATTTGAAGGGAGGAATTGACAAACACGAGAATGTTGCCAAAGGGATGAGCAGAATGGGGAAATTCTTGGGCAACATGTCACTTGCCAAGCAGATAAGAGAACTGGGCTCAAGGGCTAAAAGGGCCATTTTATCTTCTGCTCCATTGGACAAACCAGGACTCATGGCTGATAATTAAGGAGAACCAGATTTTAGAGCCATGTAAGAAAGGCATTTCCAGAACAGAATGGGCTGCCTGAAAATGTAGTGAGGTTCCTCGCCACACGTCCACTTGCCAAAGGAAAGATAATAATATGATCTCTGTGAGGGGAGGGACATTGGATGAGTACTGTGGTCCTTTATAACTGTGAGAGTCTCTGGTATTTTCTGGATTTTTATTACATATGGGTCTGTGTTTTAGATGATCTACATTCCCACTCCAATGGGAGAGCTATGGTGTTTGCTGGGGACGGGGTCATAGCGGGTCTTTTAGTGGAAGCTTTCACATCCTTCTCGAGTGGTACTGTTTGTGTCTAAAGTGGGGAGTGGCCTGCATCAGGGTGAGCAGCTGCACATCTGGCTTTTCCATTAATTGGATAGACCACCCCCATCTTCAACTCCCATGTCACCCTTCAACACCTGCCCTTCCCAGTTTTCTTCTTTGTTCCACCCACCAAGCCTCACTTCCTGTACACCAAGTCTCTTGCCAACATGCCTATACACACATCCTCACACACATTCTCCCTCCCTGAAATCAGAGAAGCGCTTTTTCAGCTGCTCTCACGTAACATTTCATTACCACAATATTCTTTCTCAGTTCTGAAATGGTGGTGGGGGAGAAGCCATTTCTCTTTATACCTACCGAATGAACAAAAGCTCAGTGCTAAAATATTTTTCTTCACTTGTAACTGAAACTGCTGTTGGCTTCAGTCCCAAAAACCAGAAAGACAATTATACTTAACTGTTTAGAGATTTATAAATACCACACTGGAGTAGCCTCTAGGTAGTAACTTTAGATACCCAGCCCAATAATTTTCTTTTATTGGTTTGTGATTTAGATCTTACTTTGAGTCGTCTATAATAAGAGTAGTACATTTCATTAAAAGAGCTTACTAAACAATAAAGAAAATCTGGCTTAGAGCTCCGAGCAGGTCTCAAGTACCGAAAGGGGCCTGCCCTGTTCCATTTCTTCTGTGGACATTACAAGACGAATCTCAGCACAGTGCCGAAAATGTATTTCTGCAAAGCAGCCATTGCAGCTGTTTTCTAAATGACTTCAACTTTTTCCTACACAGCATATCTCACCACATGAGAGATCTTCTTAAGACAGTCATTTACTATTCCGGTAATAGATTCCCAGTGAAAGAAACAACAAAAAACAATAGCAGCAACAACAATAGCTGTAACAAGAGATTGAGAAACCTGTGGAAGTTTTGAGGCCCTCCATGCATGAAGGTCTTCCTTAGGGAGTGGAAGTGGGGAAGAAAAAGTGAAAACAGAGAAAATAACTGTTTCTTTCCAACTGCATGCAGAACAGAGTCACTTCACTCAGGGTGTGACCAGCTTGGGACAACGGCAGTGAAAGGAAATCTTAGCTTCAGAGACAGAAAACAGATGTGGCGTGGTGTTGGGGTTGGTCTGAACTTCTAACATCAGGCTTTCGTGAGCTGCTTTACTCTCGAAACTTGTGTGCCTGGTTAATACTCCTTTTAAATTATACATCCTTTTGCTTTCCAGGTGAGTCATGCACAAGGCATGCTCGTATACAATATCTCATTTAATCTTCCTGATAACCTGCTGAGACAGAAGTTTTGCAGATGAGAAAACTAAGGCTCAGGAAAATTTGGCAGCTTGCCCAAAGTCTCGTAGCTAGTCAAGAGGATATTAAGTTGATCTGCAAACTGGTTCTAAAGCCTTGGCTTTTCTTACCACATCAGTCTGCCTCATAAAAGAGAACAAGTGTTATTGTGTTGGGAACAGGTCATTGGAGGGTTCCTGGGGACAAGTATCCAGGGACATGAAAGCACTCAAATCATGCCATTTCACCTCCTAAACTGTTCCTTGCACCAAAGGCTGAAGTTTGTTTTGAATGCTCTCATCTCCATGCACCACCATTTTGTGGGCCCCTACCCCCCGAATTCCAACAACCAAGAGACAGTAGGGTTTTTTGACCCCAGTCTTCCTCACCACAACACCTAGACAAACAGAGTGGAGTTGGGAGAAGCAGGAGGGGTTCTGCTTAGCTGGCTTGTGCAAACAGTGTAGTTGTTCAAGGTTTTCATCCCCTGTTAATATAGATTTGATTTTGGAGCTGTCCGAAAGATGGTAGGAAGTTTAAAACTCAGATATTGCACTTTTTTTTTTTTTTGTCCAGAAACTTACAAAATATTGGTTTACTCTCTTACTTCTACCCACTCTCCAGGTGGAAGTTCCCATGGAAGGCAGTAGATAAGAATGAACAGACTACTCTTGCCCCGAAGCCTAGGATTGCAGGTGGTTATGTTATGCTCAGAAAAGTTGTCCTGGAGGAGGAAAATGCTGTTGTAAAGCAAGTCTTGTAATCCCATGGATACTTCAAGGTCCCTGATGAGATTCCAGATAAGGATGGATTGATAAAGAGTTGTTTTCCTGGGCACCAGGAAACACCCTATCCCTGAGATCAGTGTCTGTGTTTGTCCCATGGTCTATGCCATCACGGTGCTAATGGTGTCTATAGGCAGACATGACCGACATTTAAAATAAGCAGCATGATACAACTTGAATGCACGTGTTTAACAGTTTGAGGTTTGGAATATTCCAGAGTACTGTGTAAAATGCATGATGTGAATCATTTGTAATTTTGGAGTCATGAATTTAATTCACATGCTGTGAAGATAGTACACGTGCTTCAAGCCAGCAAATGAGCCTAGTCAACTATCCAGGGCATTTTTGTCTTTGCCCATTCCTTCATAGGCAAAAACCCACGTGAACTCCTAAAGCTCTTACTTCTTTTCTTAAAAAATGGCTCTGCAAATAAGCCAACTGCTTATTTTTTTAACTAAAAAAATTTTAATCCTCACCTGAGGAAGTGTTTATTGGAGAGGAAGAGAGGGAGAGAGAAGGACAGAGAGAGAAATTGATCAGTTGCCTCTCATATGCACCCCAACTGGGAATCGAACCCCAAACTTAGGTATGTGCCTTGTCCAGGGATCCAACCCATAACATTTTGGTGCCTGGCACAATGCTCCAACCAACTGAGCCATTCAGCCAGGGTGCCAATGGATTTATAAATGACTTTAGTTCTAGATTTATACAATAGTAAAGATATGAAGGATCCTACGTACTTCATTGGGATATTCTGGAAGAAGTTATTCTCCAAATTCCAGACGTTCAGTATCTTAGTTATTGAGCATCCTGTTACATATCTCTAGTCAGATTTTCTGCCAGATATCGTGTCATGTGGATGTCACCACACAATGTGTTATGAGAAGGCAGAGATTGCTTTGGGCTAGGGATGGTTTGCCGGGGGAACTCCAGAGTAAGTGGAGTTGAATTTGAAAATAGATATGATTATCTTGAGTAAAGGGGCACATGGAAAGGGCCAAGGTGAGCAAGAGAAGGAAAGGCCAACTGTACTCATGGTGGGGTACTTGACTATATATCGACTAATAATATAACTGAGGGGGCTTGAGACTCTCAGGATGTCAAAAAATGATTATAGGTGAAGTCACCGTTAACTTGGATAGGCCCTCAAAATAATGGCCTGTTCTATATCTTACTGACTTCCCCCTTTCATCAATAGTCAGAAATATAGTTAAATACTTAGCACACCACTTCATACCTAGTAAGCAAATAAATGGTTTAATCCTGACATCTGTTGTCTGAAGCCTTCTCTATCTTAGTTTACCTTCAGATGAGATAAAGCAGCTTTATTAAATACCACATCCTTTCCTGCCAGGCTTCATTCACTCTCCATTGACTTGACAGCTGGGCCCTGGGCAAGTGTTACAAAGACTGAAGACATTAAACTTGTGGTCAGATTTCTCCAAGTGTTCTCTAGTGTAACTCATCTCATTCCTCTAGCCTTTACCAATGGCTCTGATCTCAACCTTTTACTAGCCTCATTGCAGCGCCTGTCACATGGTACCAGCCCAGGACTTAAGGGTGCTGTAGAATCGAGACCTTCAATAGTTCAAAAATGGGCAGAAAACATCTCTACTCTCTAGTCCAGGGAGCTTTGAATGGTTCCTGAGAGGTTTCCTGGCCACATGGAGGTGGACCCTCTGCTCAGCAGCAGACTGGTAAATGGCGCCCTCACTCCTGGGCAGGAGGCATTCAGTGGATGGCTTGTGTTGCTCTAGTTTTTACAGTGAATCAAAACAGGGCCATCAGAGTGACACCACAGTTGTGCGGGGTCAAGGAACCAGGTTTTAAATCCCACTTTTGTCAAGTTGTGTGTTATTTGACTTGAGATAAACACTCTACAACTTTATTTCTTCATCTATAAAGTAGTGCTTGTTATAGTGTCCTGACCTCAACACGCTTAAGGGTTGTGTGTAAATCCAGAGATGATGGCCACAGATGGGTTGATAAAACATCCAGGGCTGTAGAGTTAGCACTTCCACTCAAGTTCAATTATGGCACATGTGGGCTCTGGAACTGACAGCCTGGGTTTGATGCCAGCCATGCTACCTCCTAGGCCTGAGACAACTACTTAACCTCTTTGTCTCTCAGTGAGCTCACTGAGAGTACTAATTGCACCTGGCTCATCAAAGTGCTCTGAGAAGTACATGAGATATAGGGCTTTCTCTAATCTGTACTGTACCTTTATGTGAGTCAGAAAAAGTCACTTCTTTCTCCAGATACTTTTCTTCCATCTGTTGACAAATTCTCATCATACAATATATTGATTATGTTTGAGCAATATACTTTTTCTACCATCCTCTAGGAAAAAACACTGTAATAAATATGCAAATATTTTTTATGCCCATGATATGGGTGGTGCCCACTTTGATGAGCCCTTGTCCACTGCCTAGCTCTCATAACCATGTGTGCCGTTTCTGAGTGAGTGGATAGAAAGCTGTCAGTATCTAGGATGTACTTAGATCAAACAACATTAACTATTTGTGTTATTTTTATTATTGGATAGTTTTACCATTTTCTTTTATTTGGTTCCCCAAACTAACAAATAGCAAGATAGGGTTATCCATTTGTACCGAGCAGCCAGAATTACAAGAGATGCACAGAAAATAGGTAATGGTGGGAACCAAGACACCCCTGGGAGGCAAGCAGTCCAGGTAGGGTAAACAAAAGCCTGCAGAAGGCTGAGGAAGAACTGGGACAGATGGACAGTGACCGCTGGGATTTTTTCCTCTGTAGACATGTAAGTGTGGCCCCACACAACGGCGCAGCTCTCTGAGGCAGAGAGACTAGGCCATGGACAACTCAGACACAGAGACCTCATTCATGCCTACTCTGTGACAACTGGTTATGGCAGGAACCCTGACTTTTGCAGAAATGATATCAATCCAGAGTTGCTACTCTGCTGCAGCATAGTGGGGTTGATGCTGGTCCAACTAGATGACAGATGGCACCTGGCTTCCCTCTTTTGCCTCTTTTTCCCTAAAAAAATTTTTTTTGGTCCTCAGCCAGGAGACCTAGGCATTATTAGTTCTTAATTAGGGGACGCATCTTGGAACCCTTTAAATATCTAATAAAATGATGAGTCTTGTCTCTGACCCTCCCCCATTCCCTTTAGATTTTTGCAGAAATATGCCTAGCCCACCATAGGTGTTTTTCCACCTTACTTGCACATTATAATCAGCAAAGAACTTTTAAATGTCCCCAAGCCCAGGCCACATCCCAGAGCAATTAAATCAGACTCTGGGAACAGGATGCAGGCATCAGAGATTCCAACCTGCAGTCCAAAGTGAGAAAGAACCACAGGCCTAGCTTCATTAATGCAAGGCCACTGTCTGTGATCCTTATATTGAGGCTACTGGTTCCCTAAGCTTTCATCTCCGTGGAACTGGCAGTGTCCTAAGGGTGATTGCCAGGAAGTTTGGAAGGCATAGCATGGGCATTGTGACAATAAATGCATGGTATCTGAAAAGTGAACTTTGACTCATGAACTTCCAGGTGGTTCCCAGTCTTATACCATCCTGGTCGAAAAGGAGCAGGGAAAGTAAACCAGGGGAGGGTACATGGGACGGATCAAGGCAGGTGGGTGCAGGTAGTTGTCCGAACACCCCATGGGTGTAGGAAATGGAAAAGTTCTGAAAACCAGCCAGAACCTAGGTCTAAGGACAGGCAAGGATAGTAAATAATGAGCATGTCAGGGTTGAAGTTTCACACTTAATCTATAAACCTACTTTTAATAGGCCCCGGGTAATTCTAAATTCATGGTGGCTTTGTAGTTATTGGGGTTATACGAGGTTGTTCCACATTTCACAAAGCAGTCCAGGTGTGTCTCTTTCTTTCTTATTTATTTATTTATTTATTTATTTATTTGCATTAAGGATACTGAGGAATTTTAAAAGGAAACCCTCTTTTTTATAAGCATTAATTATACACCATGCAAGGGAGCAATGGCCTCTGCGTTATGAAATATTAAATCAAAATGCTTCCCACTCCCAGATGTCCCAGAGATAAATACAGCCATATTTCGAAGCCCCTCTTGGAGCTGTTTTGCCTGCAAATTTATTGTTTTGTCTCCATTTTCAGAAAGCTCTGTTTTCTGTGAAGTATAGCACTCTAGGTAGTTTTTAAGGCACAAAGTCCTCTGGAGTTGCCTGTGTCGGCAACAACTCTTATGTAGATGGCACACGAGGGATGGCGCGTTGATCGGCTCCTTTAAGATGACAAATGGACAGAGAGTGTTATTGTCTTTGATTGCATGCCTTACATCATCTGTATGTAGGAATAAGAGGGCCATACTTTATCTTTAGCCATTTTATAAATATTTAAGTCCTTATAGTTGCCTAAAGATATTAAAGCATATTTTACAGTAGTCGGAATATAAATATTATATATAGCACAAGATACCAAAGTAGTTTAATGAATTCATAATTTTCTGCTCACATTTATTGGAATGTGTTTTATGTTCCAAAAGTTCCATTTAAAGAATAAGATACCGTTCTGCTTCCTGACAACACACCAAGTGTTGGCTGGCGTTTCAGGCGGGGTCTCGGTTCTAACGTCCACGGAGGCTTTCATTAGGAGGCAGGGAGGCAGGAAGTCAGAGCCCTGGGATATATTTCTTCAATCTCTACATTTAAAAATATATATAAATAACTTCTGAATAAACAATTCTGGTGCTTATTTAAATCGTAAAGTGTTCCAAAGAGAAAACTTTTTATAGCTCCTTTCCTGTATTTCAAGGAGATTAATTCAAAAATCCTGAGTAGGTACAATAAAGATGCAGCATGTAATTTTCCTGTCCTCCCTCCCCCTCGCCCTTTTGTAAACAAGGACACAGACCCTGCTGGCCAGTATGCAGCCTAACTGGAGGTATTGATTTGGACAGTGACTTCCCAATGCATTTTGTACAGTTCTCCCTAAGACAAAGAGTTCTGACTTCTTCCATTTTCCTAAATGCAAGGGAGTGACAGGGAGAATATTACTGTACCTCTTTTCAATTTTCCAGTGAAATATAAAGACTTTCCTCTTTAATATTTCACAAAGTTTCTCCAGCTCCCAGCAGGAGTCCATGCTGGGTAATGTTTGCTAATTACCAACAACAAAACTAGACATACAATGCTGGTAAATTACCTGACCCTTTCCATTTTAATGAGGCAACAAGGATTTTGCGAAGTGATGTTGTTTCACTGGTTAATGGTGTCAGCAATGTTGTAATTGTGGGTTGAGACACATTAGCTGAACAATCACATGTAGAAAAGGGCTTTCTCTCCACAAGCCCTTTGGAGACTAGAACCATATTATCATTAAGCCTTTGTCATTTGCATGCTGCTAATCACTTACTTTATTATCCTACATATCCATTGTCTTTCTTTAATTGCTCTTTAAATTAAAATTAAAAATAGTTCTGAAGCCCACAATGGCTGGGATAACATCTTGATTATGAAGATAACTTCAAGAAAATGGAACAACTGGTAATGTACTGCCAGGATTATGAGAGAGTCCCACTGTTATGTATGTGTCTACTGGCCCCAGGGGCCCAATTGAGGCGGTTTCTCTTCCTTTAGCCCACACTGTTTGTTTAATACATGGTTATTTATGGCCTTTTTGGCCATTATAACAACTTTGGAGAAAGTACATCCTTCTGACTGGTTTGGGCACTGAAATTTCATTTTCTGGGCAAAGGTATAAAATTCAATGGGAAGGCAGGATCTGTGCCAGAGCCTTTGAAGAGAACCTCTTGATTCTCCTTGCTAGTTTATTCTATACCAGCTTACTTTTAAAATTTGGGATCATGAAAGATACAGAAATTTCAGAGCTGAAATGGACTTTGGCATCATTTTACAGATGAAGAAACTGAGGACCAGAGCAGGTGTCAGGGCTTTGATCACACAGCAGGAGATGAACCTGGATTGTCTGTCATTGCGTGGAGTGGATGAGGGTACCTGAAGGGAGGATCATGTGTTATAGGCTGCTCCCGAAAGTGGATATGACATCAGGCCTTGGGCTGTGACATGCACGTTGCATGGTTGTCACGGGGCAGGGCATTTAGCGTGTATCTCTTGTATATACATGTCCCTGTGTTTGTTGATGCAGACTGTATGCCCGCATGCAGGATGATAGGGCTGTTGTCTTCCACTGCTTTCAAAAAACAACCCCACAGGTGACTGTGCAGTCGTTCCTGAATGCTGAGTGATTAAACCAGAGGTATCGTGGTTCCAATATTATATATGGTGCCCTAGAACTGTGATGATAGATTTTCCAGATTCAGGAGGCAATGGGGCATCGCCTTGCCTGCCTCAGTTTTACAGATGAGAAAACTGAGTTTGGATAAGACATTGAACTCCCTCTAAGTTCTCACAGGGAGTAAGGACTAAAACCCATGTCTTTTGTTATCTATTTATATCTCTGTCAGCATTACGAGTATATTGTCACCAACATCATCTTCGTCATCGTTGTTATCACTGTAAATAAGTTAGTACTTTTAAAGTGCTTCCTCCATGCCAGGCATTGTGGTAAGCAGTTTACTTGTATTGTTACACTCATTTAATCTTCATGACAGGCCAGTCTCCCACTTTACAGGTAAGGAGATTGAGACACCAAACTTAATTGCCCCAGATCACAACATCAGAAGCTAAACAAAGTGACACTCAAACTCAGGGAATCTAGCTCCAGAATTCAAGTTCTTAACCATGACGCCATGGCTCATTTCAGGCTGTGGTCCACAGATATGGATCTTGGTGTAAACAGAGTTGCTCAGAATCAAACTAGCACCACTCGACCTCTTCTTTAATGAAGTGGTGTGTGTGTGTGTGTGTGTGTGTGTGTGTGTGTGTGTGTGTGAGAATGCCTGACCCCCAAGATCCAAGATCCTAGTTATATAGTCATCTGCCAGCATAAACATATGCAGGAGAGCCTTTAAAACATAAGAGAAAAAATTGACAGTGCTTGATTTTTAAAGCACTATCAAATGTTTGCAATCTCGTCTGCTCTCTCAGGCAAGGCGCTGGCTGAATGTTGTCGCGTGGTGGGACTCTGCTTTTCCTGAACTGCCTGGCAATGCCTCAGATCACTTGGCAAATCCGTCTTTTGCAACTACTTAATTTTCTGTGCACTTAAGATGGGGATGTTTCGGTTTGCTTCTGATTTCATAGCTCTCGTTTTTGCTGCACTGGCCATTGGTTCATACTAAACCAAACAACTGGGGCCCATTTGGCATTTGGTGTTTTAGATGTACAAGGACATTTGAACTACATGACAAATGCTGGAAAACAAAGCCCATGGCACTGAGAACAGAAAGAAACTGTTTATAATGTAAAGGTGGTTACATTTTCAGTCAATCTATCACTTTAATGAGCTCTTTGCATTTCTTTGATTAATGCTCACAAAAGGGGAAGAAAAAAATTGATGTAATGGAAACAGAATGGTATACAGTCTTGGCAGCATGAGGGAGGTTTCTCTGTGTTTTATTAGTATCCACTTCATATCACTGTCTTGCAATGTATATGTCTACCTGTTCGCTGGCAGGGTACGCCTCTGGTTTACTGGAAATGTGATCCAGCAGAAAGGAGGAGATCCTGTATTACAGGCAAAACAGCTTTTGTCCTCTTGTGATGGCAGCAAAGAGGGAGGGTCTAGAACAGAAATTAATAATAATAATAATAATTACATACTCCATGCCATATTGAAATTAAGGATCCAATAGGTGTGAAGATTTT
This sequence comes from Anoura caudifer, assembly GCA_004027475.1. Classification (NCBI taxonomy): domain Eukaryota; kingdom Metazoa; phylum Chordata; class Mammalia; order Chiroptera; family Phyllostomidae; genus Anoura; species Anoura caudifer. The sequence continues at coordinate 64,334 of PVKU01000743.1, read as the reverse complement.
AAGAGAACATTAAATATGCTTTAAAAACATTGAAATTGGTATCTAATAATTACTGCATAATTAGTACTAGTCTGTACAGTACAAAATAGTGAATAAAGGGAATGGAAAAAGTGCAGAGGAAGACATCTTCATGAAGTAACTAAATAGGAGGAGAGGAGATAGTCAAGGTGGACTTCCTGGAGGAGGTGAAGAAGAGGCAGGAGCTGAGTTGAGAGGGAAGAGAGCAGACAGAGAGGGGAAGAGTGGGTATGTAAAATTTAAAGTCATTTGATTCGTATAATCAAAGCATTTCTTATTTTTAAGTTGTAAGATGAATTAGGAAGGGATAAAAAGCAATTGAGAATTGGAAAATTCACCCTGACACCATGGTGAAGACATTAGACCAGGTGAATTTTAGTTTCCTTTCCAAATCTTTAGTCTTTGCTGTGTTTTTAAGTTGTCACTAGCTTTGTTCTTTCCTCCCTCCCTTCCTCCTTCCTTCCATTGACACCTCTGAGAGATAAAAATAATAAGCTCTTTAAGCTATGGTAAGGAAAGAGACTGTCCGTTTGGAGACTCTTGCAAATATATTTGTTTTGTGTGTGAGGCTTGTTTAAGTGCTGAATGTATCTTATGAAATTTAATGGGCAAATAGTTATAGAGAACTTTGTTTGCTTTAGTTCAGACCCAAAAAGCAAACTCTAAAAAAGGCAAGGTACTTTACTTAGTAGGTAGAGCCAGCTTTCCAAGGCATTCTTCAAATACAGTTTCTAGAAAAAAGGACTATTAAAAATATCATTGTTACTTGTGGTAAATAGAAGAAATGGAAGGGTGGGGTATTGACCCACATCTTGTCCCTAGTCACTGGAAGTGAACAAAAAACATTGAGTGAAGATACAGTCAGTCAGTCACTTGTTTCAACAGAAAATCAGACATGCATGAGCCATTTCACCAAGAACGGAGATTTTTCTCACTGTATTGGGGCATTTTGGCTGCAGATAGAAATCCAACTCAAAAAGGCTTAAATAAAAAAGGAGTCATTACCTGGGCTGGTTCCAGCTTTGGGCACACGTGGGCTCAGGAGAGTGATCTGTGCCATCCTCTTCCCCACAGGGATCACTTGTACCATTGGCCAGATGGTCACCAGCAGCCCCATTCTCTCATCCTTCTGTCTTTGCATCCATCACATCTTTAACTTCTTCTATGTAATGTTCTGGGGACAACACAGATTGGCCCCAGCTTGGGGGACAGGCCTATCTCTAAAGGAGCCATGTAGCCAGGATAATGGGGACCATCTTGCTGACTCTGTGAGGTCAGGCTGTCTGGCTTACCATTCTGTGGCCAGGGTGGGGACAGGGTTGTACCCCACTGCCAGCATCAAACACTATAGAATGAGTCCCTCATGTGGAGAGGGAGTTGACAGGGAGCAGATAATAACCGATAAATACCATCCTGGGTCTGCCACCAACTGGTTCTGTGATATTAGATATAATAACTTCTCTGCTTTGAGCCTCAGTTTTTTTCATCTGTAAGATGGAGGCGTTGATTCCAAGATTTCCAAATATCTCACATCCCTAACATCAGTGATTGGTAAAGAGGCGAGAGAGACCCAATGGTGTGTTTAGGTTGCTCAGAATTATTTATGTATATGTTTTCCAAGCTCTGTTTTTAGGCTCTGGGCAAGGGACAGTTGTCAGCTCCAGGTACAGGACTTCTTTTGAATACAGCAAATAACACTGAAATTGGCAAAGGGGTTCCCCCTTCTTCCCTCTCTAACACTGACCTCCATGATCTTGTTGGGGGCTCCCTCCACCATGGGCCCCTAAGTGGAAAGTGGTCAGTTGGGCAGTGTTAGGAGAAGTTGCTCCCTTGGTGAATAATTGGTTTTTTATTGGGTCAGTACTGGTCAGCTGCCTGGCCTTCATGACTTCAGGACTCCAAATTTGTGCAAAGCCACTGAAAACTATGAAAAAAAAATATTACAAGGTTAAATTGAGGTTTTCACTTGTAATATTTCCCTTGTAAAAGGCCAGATTTCTTTTGCAGGCCTTTCCACAAATTTATTTCCCAAACCAAGCCTGTGCACATGGATTTCCCACCCACTCCCCACCTACAAGTTAGAAAGCAAGTGTACTTGTATACGTGGAATTTTCTCCACTTCAGCTGCTGAAGAATTTGTTGGAATACATACTGCAAAATGACTGCTGTGGCTATTACTGTACTTGCTCTGGGGAGCTATTCAAATGCCTCATTTATTGGAGCTTAATAGATTAAAAGTCCAAATTGAGTCTCATGATATAAGCCTAATCAAGTTCTAATCTGCATAATTTTCCCATAAGCAGCAATGGGAAATTTGGATAATTTATGTTTTAGCAGTTGCCAATCATGTGTTAAATTGCATTGTTGCATTTACTTATCAAAATATTTTTATTGATCTTTACATCATCTGACATTTAGCTTTGGGATTTGTTCCCCCCGCATTAACAGGAAATTTAATTCATCTCCTAGATGATGTAATATGAGATGTTTCTCTTGATTTTAATATGTCTTTATAGATCATTTTTAACGGTGATCTTTCCCTTTTACAACTTCATATTGAATACCTGTCTCAGCAAACATAGATGACTCGGCCTAATTTATTTCCCTAGTTTAACATAGCATATGGATTTCTAACCACCATTTATATGCACACAATAAAAGATAATTTGGCCCACCATTTGAACCAATTCCTTTATGTAAAATCTACGGGGGCGGGGGAGGCACTTACCTTCATCTCTCCATCTATTCTAAGGGAGATGATTGATAAGAATGTTCATCTCCCTCTCTCCATGGAAAGGCTTGGGGATTTAACTAACGAAGATTTAGAAAGTACTTTGTGTTTTCCTCCATGGGAAAGTACTGTAATAAAGCATTTATTATATGTACTGGGTTGTGTGTGCTACCACACTGAAGCAAGTTAAGCGTAACTATAATGGGTCCCCATTGTTAACTGCTATTGTTTAAAAGTGAAAACAATGTAAGAGTAAGACTAGCTTTGGCCTCACACTTGCCTGTTAGCATGGAGGGAGAGGCCGTCACACACAGAAGGTAGGGAGCACGCAGCACCGTTTCCGAGAGCTCTGACCTCAGGCTGCCTGGCTGCAGCTCCCAGACCTGCTACTTACCAACTGGGTATGCTTGAGGAAATTATTGGGCTGCTCTGAATTTTATCTTCCCTATCTACAAAATGGGGGTATTTTCAGTCCCTACACTCATAGGGTTGTTATGAGGAAGAAATGAGGTGAGCCCATGAAAAACCTCTTAGTACTGCTCTGCCACTTAATAAGAAGGAATATTGGCTGGATGGTTTAGAGGTGACTCTGGAGTCAATTTGCCTGGGTTTAAGTCTGAGATCTGCTGATCCCCACATGTATGCCCCAAAGCAAATTGCTGACCTTCTCTGTACTTCAGTTTTCTCATCTGTAAAATGATATTGTCTACATAGGATGGTTTTGTGAACTAAAGTTATCATGTGAGCAGAATTTAGTACAATAGAAATCACTCAATAAATGCTGGCTTTTTTTTCTTGAGCTTCTGTTTAAGCCCACCTTCTTCATTCTAACTTACCTTTATCAGCCTGTATCTAGAATATCCTTGCCTTTCCATGACTCTGAGTCTTTCTTATATCTAATTCACTTTCGTCTGCATTATCCTGAACCCTGTTTGAGGCATTCTCCAGTAAAGCTTGTCTGAGCCACAGCCTTTTTGCTTACCTCCACATGGTGCCTCTTTGATGCAGTGCATGTGTGTATGCACGCAGTAGGTACCCAAAACAAATAATTAAAAAAAAAAATAAAACCTTGGTGATTTCCTTGTTATTCCGGTGTCTCTTCTCCATGCGTTTCTTAGGGACAGAGGCAAGTGTTTATATTAAATTCTTAAGTTCAAAACCATCCTAGAACTCCCTTGTCTAATTTAACTAAAGCTCATTTAACCTCCCAGTAATTTCCCTGGCAGAGGCTGAGTTCCTCCTATTCCCTGGAATAACCCATATCATGGAAATGACATCAGACACTGCTAATTTTATTCACCTGAACCCGACAGCAGCACATAGAGTCAAGAACACAAATGCTAAATGCTGGAAAATAACATAGAGTATGAAAACCATTTTGGGCAGTGTATGCCCCTGAATTATTAAGGGAAGCGGAAGATTAGATCTAGAATAGAAGAATCCAGAGAGATTCTCAGCTACTGTAAGGAATTAAGAACTTTTTATACATGAAGACTGGCCACCAATTTGTCAACATACCTAGAGAAATCCTAACTATCCCCATATCTGAAATCCTCCTTTCTTACATATTTTGGGCTGTATTTTTATCACTGGCTTTATCTCATTATTTGTACTAAAATATATCCACCTTGCTCATTGCCTTTCCATTAATTTCCCATGATTTTCTCTCTGAAAATTCCTTTAAAAAAATCTACCAAAAGATACCTCAGTTCTTTATCCATAGAAAAGAGGTGGTGATGGATGCCGTGCCTGTCCACAAGTACTTATTGTGTTCCCAGCAAAATACTAACAACGGCGGTCAACATTTTTGAGTACCTGCTTCATACCAGGCATTTTATCAAATGTTTTGGATATACTATTTGATGTTTTCTTTACAACTAACCTATGTAGGAGATACTTTTAGTTTATAGACAGAGAATCAAGGACTTGGAGAAAGTTTGTACCGTGCTCATGGTCATGTGGCTAATATAGTGGATGAGCCAGAGTTTGAACCTAAGACATCTGACTGTTTACCATGCTGTTTACTATTGCACTCCATTTCTTCTCTGTGGGCCAGGAGTTCTGTAGACAGTTGGGGAAGTTTAAAGAGCTAGAAAACAGTCTCTGGCCTAAAGTTCTCATACAGCATATAGAACCATGCTTGGCAAGGAGTCATCTTGGGCCCATTTACGCCTGATACCAAAGGAACAGAACAGATCATGTAAGCCCATCACTTCTTCCCTGAGGACTGGAATGTGGAGGGACCTTCAATTTAAGGAGATCAGGTAGTCTTAGGAAGTCATTTTTAGCCCAAAGCTTGCTTCCCAAGGCCATGCCCAACAGAGGACAATGGAGACACATTTTAAAAAGCAGGAGGCCATCTCCGTAAGAAGCTTGAACTTGAGTCTTTTCTTGATTGAGAACTTTTCATTTCATCTTTCTAATGTCAGCATTTTTGCTCATCTATTCAGACAAAATAAGTGGTTCTTTCTAAAATTAATGCCCCAAGTGTTAGTTTAACTAATGAAGGGAGCATTTCCCAGCTTCCCTATTCTCTAGTTGTAGGTGAGGATACCTATAGTGTATTCCATGTGTATTCATATGGTGTTTGGTACAGTGTATTCGCACACAGAACTGGGGTGCTATTTCATGTACTGAGAGTTAAAGTTCAACCAAAGGTGTGTCCACTGCAGCAAACAATAACGGGGTGGGGAGGAAGACCACCAGAGACCTGGACACAATTTATACCTGTGGCTTTATGAACTGCTGCTATGATGAATGGGGTAGGGGCCATCAAATGGCATCAAAGACAGGATTGCCTCAGCCCTGCCATTTCCAACCACAATTTTTCCATATTTGGATGTCTAAGAAAGAAACCACAGTAGTCATATCCTAGGCTGGTATCTTCCTTGACAAAGGACAATCTTTACCCTAACTGAGTCTCTCTATTGTCTTTTTGCATCTAAGATAACATATCTTTGGAATGACTAAGTAACCTCTTTTTGTAGACCCTTAGAGCACAATCTGTCATCAGAGCCCAAGGCCACTTGGACCCCCTGTTGTTATCTTGTTCCCCCACATAAATGTTATCTGTTAACTATCCTATACCCACCAGTGTAAAAGAAGTATGCATTCATCTCCTCATTTTACTCCTTATCCAGCCCCAGAGATTCTCCTGCTTCCCTAATCTGTCACCAATCGACTTCAGGTAACCCCCTATGCCTCTTCCTTTGACTGAAATCTATAAAATAAGGTGCAAAATTGCCATTCTCTGGAGCATTTTCTCAGTCCCTTGAGATTTTGCTTCCTGGAAATTGTCATCAGTTTGGCTCAAATTAACTCATAAAAGTTCTTAAAAAATAAATAAAAATAAATTCTGTTCATCTTTAACATCTCTACACCAGAGGGGAAAAAGACAGAGTTTATCTCTTCAGTCTTTCTTTTTGCTTTTAAAAAATGTGTGACTAGATAAGTATCAAAAGAGAAAGAGATTATAGTTGCTGAAGTTTTCTTGCCAATGAAAGCACCCTGTTCCTGGGGTCTTGCGTAGGAGAGAGAAGGACCTTTAATGGAGTGATGTCTTTGGACACCCACTACAGTTTGTCAGTTTGCAGATGCTAATGGAGGCAAGCTTGGTGACTGGAGGGGAAAATGGAATATGAAAGCAAAATAAAAGAGGCCTCTGAAGCAAGCATGTCATTTCTAAATGAAGGTTCCGTGCAAAGGAATTGAGACTTTTCACAGCTGAAAATGGAATTTTTAAATAAGATAAAATAAAAGGACACTTTGGTTTGTTGCAGGTTCTGTAATGAAATACAGTTTTCCTAATACCGTGTGACCTGCATTTCTCCCTGTTTTATGGGTGCTATTCCTTGACGTACAAACCCGTATTTTCTCAAGTCAGCATTTGATGATGGATGTCAAAATACAGGCCATGTATTATGCATATAGCATTACCGATTTAAGGTGTTTACTTGTCAAGTTGAAGAAATTCAAAAACGTCACCTCCACTGAATCTGCTCAGCTGTCACTTGCAGTTTTTCATGCTTTCGAACGAAACTTCTGATGAAAACAGTTTGGTCTTCCCCTTCACTAGTCTAGGGGAAGAAAACAGCAAGCATTTAAAATGCGTGTTCTTGATTATGTGGTTGGCTGAAAAACTCACATTCCAAAGTTTGAAAAGATGGACACTACACTGTCACTGAAAAATACTTACTCTGCACACAGTATGTCAATATAAAGAGTAAAATTAAGTGCATTCAGGGCATGAAAAGTAAATAAAACTTTTTTTCAACAGTATGAAATTTGTACATAGAAAAGCAGAAAATAGGCAAACCCTTTTTATATTTTTCTGGCATTTTATGCCTTACGTACCTCCAGAACAACAGGCAATTATTGAGTGCCTGTCACTGCACATTCCTGGGAAAGCACACACCATAATGCCAGATTCGGCCCGGTCTTGTCACATCACTGGCGAGTAAATGAGGAAACTGGTCACACAATCTATTTGGAATTTTGTCCTTGGAAACTTAATAAGAGACTTTGTATCTCTAAGTCATAACTCGTTGATAAGTCCACATAGCAGTCCATCAAGGGCAAAGAAGAGAACCCAAAGTGAAGGTGTCTGCCTGTTTTCTAAGGTAGAGGAGCACACTGGGTCTTGCAGCCAGCACAGAGCTGATGGTACCACTTGCTATGTACTTCACTTGGTTAAATTAATTATCACTGTATGAATGTGTGAGGTAAATAAATGTCTCAGGTCTATATGTTTCTATGCATATCCTTAGAGAGGCAGCCACTTAGTCTAGCTGGAATGATTTCTCATCCTCAGAGATCTTGAGGTTATGGCTGGGTCAAGCTCATTCTAATATGTATTTGGGATTTGGATCTGAGACCCAAAGAAGCCCAGATGCAAAAAGTCATAAGCCAAACAGGCTGCTTTCCAACTTACCCCACCCACATCTGTGTTAAGATGGGTTCGGCACACTGGGAATTCAGGGCTCCACCATGAGCTGGCCACACATGTGTCAGTCAGGATGATTTTAGTCACAAATATTGTTTTTAATAAAACTATTTCTGGCTTAAACCAAAGGAAAAATATATAAAGATATAATTGTGTGTATATATAGTATACATACGTATATAAAACCATGTTACCTCTGGATTTTTTCATAAGAAATGTTATATATGTATAAAATGTACATATAAAATACATAAAATTTATCTACATAAGATATATATAAATATTATTATATACATATCATCTTATTTATATGTATATATAAAATATATAATAAGAAATCCTGAGGTCAGTTGGTTTTGGTTCTAGGACTGGTGAATTCAGGAACTCAAGGACTGTTCTTCCTGTCATTCAATCTTTCTGTCATTCAGTTAGGCCAGTTTCGTTAAGATGGCTTTGTCCTCAGCTGGTGCCCAACCTGGTTATGAGATGACTGCCACAGTTCCTGGCACAAAAGCAATGTCTAGTGGATTGAACAAGAATGTCCTTCCTGTGTGATTCTTTTTAAGAGCATGGAAACACTCTCTAAAACCCCCCAAGCAGTTCTCTCCCACTTCCCTCCCCTTAGTCAGAACTGTGTCAAAGACCCCGGTAAGCCTCACTGGCGAGAGAATAAGCAACGAAGTGGTTTTAGATAGCAGTATAGGTTAGGTTATGCTGTGGTAACAGCAACAACAAACCCAAATCTCAGGGGCTTAAAGCAACACCGATTGTTTTTTCACTTACTCAGATGGCTTATGGGTCTGGGCTACTGTCCCAGGCTGCTGCCCAGTCTTCTCCACAGTGACCCATGTTCCCATGGTTGCCATAGTCTGGGAGGACAGGCGGTGGGTTGAAGGCTTGTGCCATAAGTGATGATATGCATGGTTCTGTTCATGTTTCATGGGCTAGAACATTCCCTATGTTGCATTGATATATCTCACTTCAAGGAGGCACTTAGGTATAATTCTCAGGTGTGCCTGGATGGAGAGGGGAACAAAAATCTGTGAGCAAGATCAGTCATTGTTACAGAGACTGGTTTTCAAGGAACTATCAAAGTGGGTTAGAATTATTTATAATAGTGTCCTACTTTGTTCTTTCAAAAAAAGAAAAAAGCTCATCATAGAGTTTATCCTGGGAGTGCTAATTGTTGACCTGTAAATAATGCATAAGCTACATTTTTGGGGGGATTCTATATATACCCTGAACTCTCATTATTTCCAAATTTTCTACACTGCTGATTTTTCTCCCTTTTCTTTTTGCTTCCCACTAGGGTTCACACCCCCAGGAATGGACAGATCCTCTCCAGATAACAGCCCAGTGCACGGGATGTTACGTCAGCCATCCATCACGACTGGGGTCAACATCCCCATCATCACCGAATTAGGTGGGGGTGAATGTCGGCTTTGGGCAGACTTTTTGGTTCTCTTTTCCAGTCATGTCAGCTATGAGGAGGTTGGCCTATTTTTTTAGCTCCTTCAGCATAGTAAACTCTAGTGGGGTTTGATTGGAAGGAGATTGAAGAAAGGCATGCACAGAACTATTGAATTACCAAAGGGAAAACTGATCTAGCTTTCCTCTGAGATGAATAGACAGTTCCCTTCATGCTGGTCACTGCTTCCAAGGAGTATGAGATGATGGATTTGAAACTGGAGCATAAATTAGGGAAGGGGGAGGAAGGGAGGAAAGGCATGGTCCAAGGACTCTTGGTAATTTTCACTGAAGCACCTCTGGACAGCTCCTATAATCAGAACCCTCCACTGAGGTAAAAAGCTTCAGCTCTCACTCAGCCAACCTCGTTTTGAGAATTGGAGAGAAGCATTGAGCTAATAACTCTACACTTAATCTACCCTAAGAGAACTGCTCAGACAAAGGCCATTTTCAGTGAATGCCACTTGGGCCCCCCGAAACGATGGGGTTTTGAGGACCATGATTGTTGGAGCTCAACTTTTAACCTGGCCATGACACTCCCTGCTTCTACTTATGAATTTGCACAACTGCCAAGTGGTCTTTACCACCCGCCCCCCCCTCCCCCAAGACAAATATTACCTACCTGAGTTCCAGGTCTTGGGTGCCTTTATTTTAGAATGTTTCCTCTGTTATTCCCTCACTCTTTTCTTTTTCTGTACCTTCCTCCACTCCCTTTCCCCAACCCTTAAATGCTGTATCCAATTAGCTAAACCTGGCAAGTTGCCTTTGGTATCAGTCAATCAGGAAAAAAACAGTGGGACGCACATTCTAATGATAACTGAACTGGGTAAGAAGCACTGTTTTCCTTCACATCAGTATCTCCTTTTGTTCTGTTGTTGGTGTTTCCAACCATCATCAGCTTGTTTTTTATTTCACTGGCTGTAACAGAACGGCTACCCCATGGCACTGCTTTGAATGTGTTTTATTTGTGGCTCTAGTTGGAATCGACTGTCTTGTTCTGGCCTTTCTTAATGATTTTTTTTCCCCACACAGCATCAGTAAACCTTTGATCACACCCATCTGACCTGGCAGTTGTTTTCAAAGCATCTTTTCTCTAATTCGTTTTCTTTGGCCTGGGCCCCTTTTTTTCTTTTCCATGTGTCCCCCTGCTCTCCTGCCTTCTCCCTTCTATTCCTCTTCCAACACACTGTCAGTTTGACTGACATGTCTTCACAGCTCTCAGAGGAAGTCAAAGGAGAAATATAAAAATTTTAAGATAAGAAACCTAAGACGGTGCCTTCCCTCCAGCTGTTTATTTTCCTTTTTTTCTGACTTTATTTGCCTTATTTTTTTTTATACTAGGCCCTTTCTCAGAAGCTCTGGTTCTGAAGCCATAAAAGCAACCAGCTCCTAGAGTACCTTTTCTTTCCAAAGTCAGATTTCAGGAAGGGTGCCAGGGATGAGGTTAGCAGCTACTGGGGCACATCCCTGATCTCTGACCCCCACCCTGCTGGCCCAGAGCCTTCTTGGGGACATTTGGAGTGGACTCATCAGGAAGATGAAGGGCTCGGTCATGACTGCATTTGTCAAGCCCTTCCATGATTCCCCACAACTTTGTTAATAACTCCATAAAAGGTACACATCCACAGCAGGTCTCAGACCTGGGGATTGATCTTCTAAGTAGAGACAGTGAAAGTGCTGCTTGGCAGAGGGGTGGATAGAGAAGTAGGAGGCACCTGCCTTCAAATGACTCACAAATGAAACTAACATGCCATTTTCTAGGCCCCAAAATATATTTCAAAATAAGAGAGCAGCTTTTAACACAGTAATCTTGCTTGCGAGGTGTCTAGAAACTAAGGAATAAATTGTCCACCACTCAGCACTGCATTATTGTAGACATAGCTATTTATCAGGACAAATTCACTCAGGTCAAGGAGTATCACACTATTTCTTGTTTCTAGCAGTAGAAGAGGTGTCTTTTTCATGTTTAGGGAAGTTGGCTAAAAGCCTGGGTTTTGGGACTGCTCTCTGCAGAACCTTAGTGTTGTCGGAGACCCTGGGAGCTTGTGCAGCCCAGACCTGTGCTTGAAAAATCCATTCTAACATCTCTATCTCAGGAATGTTCAGAAGCATTTCAGAATCATCAGTGCCAGGAATTTCTTTTTCTGTCTGAGATTCATGTGTTGCCAGCCAGCTAAGGTATCTTGATTAGTAGAAGAGAGAAGAAGAGGCTTGGTGCCCCAAATCAGAGGCAACAATTTAGGCATTTGATGAGTATCTTTGAATCCCTTGAAGTTTCCGTCCCTCACCAGAGGGTCATGTCTGCAATTATGGAAGCTAATGTCTTCCACTAGCTCAGAGAACCTTCCGTGTTCCTGTGTGTTCCCATCACCTTTACCTTCTGTCTTAAGTCCATTTTTTCTAGAGGTCAGACCATCTTTGGCAATCATACCGTTGTCCTCTGACTGCATCCCCTCCCTGCACCCCTGCAAATATTTGCTGTTTACCTATTACATGTTCTGAGATGTATTCTGTGTTAGGCCAAGTGAGTAAAATGCCTTTTGAAAATCACAGAGGATGCCAAGGTCGAATAGGTCTTTTAAACTGTGTAGTATATTCCAGTCTTCATCTGTTTGGAAAGTCCCAATGGATATCTCTGGGTCAAAGACCCCTAGAAGTCCCATAAGAAGAAAACTCTTTAAAGGTGTTCAACCTGCCTGTTTCCAAGTTGTATTTGACCTCATACATATTGGGGTGATTGTTTTAATCACCTCCTATCACCCAATAATGCCTGCTCTGTGAAGTAGGGTAATCGTAACACTGGCTGCTGTCCTTCTGAGACTGAGTGACCCTGAATAGCACACAGGGTCTTCACTGACCCCTGGCTTGTGCTCTGGAGTTTGTTCCCAATGATTCAGATCGATCCCTAGCTCAAAGAAAATCTAGAGTTATCTCTCCCTACTTGGGGCTACTTCCCCTTGAAGTCTAGTACAAACCCTTCCTCATCATCTTGAAAAGGGGTCACAGATGCTTCTCATTTTGGAGTGTCAATGCACAGGGCTTCCTCGGCTATTACAAATGATTAAAACCACATCCTCTGCATGTTGTCCTGGTTCACATTTTCTGATTCACAAAGCAGGAAGACTAAACTGTGGCCCATAGCGTGCTTTTGGGTAAGTGGATGGAGGAGGGAAAAGATACAAGTTGACCCTAGTAGGATCCCCGAGGAAGGCTTTATGGGCTTCTGAGAGGGGTGGAAGGAGGCTGGGAATTGCTATAATGTAGTGGGTGCACAGAACATTTAATGTCAGAAAGGTGGTCCTAAGAGGAGCTAGCATCAAGCGCAGGGTCAGGCTCACCAAGCACAATGTCATAGGTGCGTCCTGACAACCTCAGGAGAGCTGCTGTTATCTCCCCCATCTTACAGAGAGGGAGAAACTAAGGTGGGCAGTGATGAAGTGCCTTGCCCAAGGGAGTTAGTGTCAGATCCTGCATTTTGCACTTTCACCCTCCAGCCTGTGACGCAAGTGCTGCTGCGCCAGTGGTGGGGGGCCCAGACATGATAAACTTTGGAAGAACAGAGCAAAGATTTCTCCCCATTAGAATCTTTCTCTAGGGAAAGCGTCATTTAAAAATAATTCCATGTGTAGCTTTTTATCCTACTATCATTTATTCTTCCCCACATAATAAACCAACAAAAGTTAGAAAAAACGTTATCCAAAAAGTTACTTTTGGAAAAAAAAATTTAAAACAGTAACTCTAGGAAAGAGAATTCGCTGCTGATGCATTTAGATAGGGATCAGAAAAAAGGGAACCTCAGCTATTCTTTTTCTAAAAGCATGATAATTATTCCAGAAGTCATGAGCACTTATTTTTCTCCAGCCACACACTTTCCCCACCCATTACTTGCTCTGCAAAGCTGATCATTTCTGAAGTCAAGAGCAGAATAGAAATTAATTTGTCATTTAATTTTTAATAAGTTAAAGACATCTCAGTGATAACAGTCAATCAGTCTGCACATGTGTGCCAGAGTCGTCATTGAGGAATCCTCAGGTGGAAACAAAACACAGCATCAAACGTTGCATCTGTTTAAGGTGAAGCATAGAGAAGACTGAGGTATTCAGAAGAGGAAAGGGAGAACGTGGGCATGCCTCATGCACCTTGGGATGCAGAGCAAGTCTTTTGTCAGCAAACAGCTGGCGACAGCCCGGGAGACATCCCACATGGGGTCACTTTTCTAATAACCAGGGCCTGTTGGGTGTGGGCCCAGAATTAGGGCTGGGGACACCACCACTCCCCAGGCCAATCCCCAGGCAGGGTGTGGGCTGTGCCTGTGGGTGAATTCCTTGCTCTTTGCCTCTGCTGTGCTCCTAGTCAGTTGCTCTTCACTCTCGATAAATTGCTTTCTTTTCCTTGTGGCTAAACCAGCATGGCTAATTGTGGCTACTCATCCTTGAAATATGTCCATCTCTCAAAGGACTTGGCTACCAAAAAAACACTTTAGGGTGTTTTTCGGGGTCATGATTCTAAAACTATACCAAAGGACTGACCAGCACTGACTCCTAGTCCTCCTGCAGCCTGCCATGGGGCAAGCCTGCTTGAAGTTATTGCTCTCTGGGCCTTGGAAACTTGAATAATCACATAGGAGCAGTCCATTGAGTCCCACTGGTCCCCGCCCCCAGACCCATCCCTGGCTTCCCCCATGCTTTTCTCTCCTTTTCAGTGACTTCAGTGTTTTTAAACCAGCAGCCTGCTCTTTCTCTGTCTTCGTTGCCTGTGTTTGGTATTTTGAGCTAATTCTTATTTTATGCTTTTTCTAGTGAACGATACTAATGTTCAGTTTTTGGACCAAGATGATGACGATGACCCTGACACAGAACTGTACCTCACGCAGCCATTTGCATGTGGGACAGCATTTGCCGTCAGTGTCCTGGACTCACTCATGAGCGCGGTGAGTGGGTGCGGGATGGGGAGTGGAGCTCCTCCAACCTCCCACAGGAGAGGCACGGGGCTGGAGCTTGAGCCACAGTGGAGGGCATGACCAGGCAAAGCTCACAGTCTGGGAGGGGATACCAATCGGCATCAAACTACCGCGCAAATAAACGTTGGATTATAAATTCTTGAAGGTGCAAGGAAGGCTGTGAGTAAATATAGGTGAGCACTTGACCTGGTCTCCAGGTCAGAGAGAAGTTCCATAAAAACATCATACACATTTTGTGTCAAAACCTGAGCACCAAAGAGGGCAGATTTTGTGGAGAAAAGCATCCCTGGAAGAAGGAAAGCAAATGCAAATGCCTGTGCCGGTGGAACCCGACAGTCTGAAGGAAGCTGGACAAAGCCTGTGTGGCTGGGCCTGAGCGAGAGAGGGAAAAGGTGGGAGGAGGCAAGGTTGGACCCGAAGAGCTCGGACACATTTTCATGGTTTTGCTCTTTTTCTTTAGAGCAATGTGGAGACGTTGAAGGGTTTTGAGCTGGACAGTGTTGTGATCAGGTTTTTATTCTAGAAGGACTGCCTCGGCTGGGGGGTGAAGGACGGTTCCAGAGGCAAGAGGACAGCCAGAAGTCTGAGTAAGAGGCTATGTAGCTCAGACTAGGATAGAGCTGCTCAGCGGGAGGGAGGTGGATGGATTTGTGTGGTGTTTGTCAGTAAGTTGAAAGGACTTGGGAATAGATTGTGAATGAGCCAAAGGTGAAAGAGAACAAAGTGTCAAAGGTAACTCTAGGTCACTGCCAGTCACTGAGACATAAGTCCTGGGAGAGGACCAGGCATGAGGGCCAGGCCTGGCCTGTTCTTTGCTGCAGGGAAGGACTTGAGTGGTAGCCAAAGGATCAAAAGCATCTTTGATTTCCTCTGTAACTTGATGTGCATTTCTTTTTCACTTTTGAGACCAAAAACAAAGGACAATTAAAAAGTAGCTCCCAGTTTAACGGAGCCATTGTGAACTATAAGAGGCGAAGCAGACACTAGAGTGGGTCATAACCTGGGGATTGTGATGTGTTCTTACTGAGTGTCGTATTTGTTATGTAGAAAAGCCTCTTCATTTTGGAATTCTCAAGTTCACAGCTTTTGAAAATACAGACATAAGCTGGATAAATACTGACTTTTGGAGAATCCATGAAGAAGAGTTTTATTGACCACATTAAAGTCATAAACATAGCTCAGAGTTTTATACACATACATTTCTTAAAGAGCTTTAGAAGGCTATTCTCCTGAATGTGTTAAACAACAATTGGCATGCTAATTATGCATTATTCTCATCTATTCATTAAAGAAAATCCCAAAAAGAATTGTATTTCAAGAAAGAAAAAACATAAAGCTTTTAAAGACTAATTTAGGTTATTCCGTATTCCTGAATGTGGTCCAACTGCAAGTATATCTTAGTTAAAAATCAGAATTATGGATTTAAAAATAATTAGGAAGCAGCATTCATCTTAATTAAGGTTAACTGGGCTCCATGCCATAACCATTTCTTCCCAAGCCAAGGAGGAAAGGCAATGGTCCCTAAGGAAGGGTTCTTTTGGTTTCCCAAGTCCTGTAATCTTCCTGATGGCCTGAGGATGCCGAGCCTGACCTTTCTACCTGCTAGGGACGCAGGGCTCAGTTTGGGCAAACTCCTTAACGAGGCTGAAAGGAATGACAGAAGCTAGAGGATATGCTTGTTACCCTGACATATTTTTTTAAATGGTCCTCAGAGTCTCCAAATATAGTTTCCAACAGATTTCTGTAATTCATCTCTTTAAAAATTTCACTTTACTTCTGATCCTAATAAGAGAGATTGCAGAAGGCTCTTCTCACTAAGAGATATTAAACTGTTTATAATACATTTTTCAGAATTGCAAATACATTATTAAACTTTTAACTGAAATTTATAAAATTATTTATGTTTGCACATATCAGGCATTCAGTATATTCCAGGCAGGACCAGCTACATAATATTTAAGGCCACTTTTTCATGAATTATGAAGAATTTTGAAATGGTGGCAGCTGAGTATTAAACCGAGTGAGTGGTCCTTCTGAGCATGGGCCCTGTGCAGTCGCACAGGCCACACACCCATGAAGCCAGCCCTGGTTCCAAGGAATAGAACTGGTTTTGAGCACCAGAGAATGTCAGCTCTCTATGGCCAAGGGCATACATGGTGGCCATGTGTGGAAGGCCCGGGAGGGCACATCTGGGTTTGAGTTGCACGGTTATCTCTCTGCAATAGCATGAGGGAGTCAACTCTTGGAAACTCAGATGAGAAATCAAAGTGAGTTGGTATGAATTTTTTTAAAAGCCATCTCTAATCTCCTTTGAAATGTAACCAAAATGTTTGGGGAGAGGATAGCTAAGGCATGTGTGGATACAGGTCTGTGCGCAGCATTTCTTCTGAATTCCAGCCTGGAAGAACAGGGTGGCAGAAATCTAGTAACTGTCATTATGATTATCAGCAGCAGCAGCATTTATTGAGGGCCTGGAACTGTGAGAGGCACTTTAGCTATAGTATCTGATCTTTTGGGCAATAATGTGAATAAACTTAGTCTAAGTGTTGAAGCAAGACATATATTTAACTGATCCACTGATAGTAACCTTTCAAATCTTTAACCAAAATGCTTATCCAATTCTGGGCCTAGTTATCATTGCCTAGAATGAGCAAGTTTCACAGTGAGGTCTTGAACTGGGTCCGGTTCAACAGATCCAATTGGATCTATACCTTCTGATAAAATCTTACATACGATTTCTTTGCAATCCCCAGCTGTAAATTTATTGAATAAAAACGAGGTAGTCAAGGACTAAGACAGTAATTAGGAGGAACTAAAAGAGGGGGCAGAAATATAAACTGAGAAAGTGAGACTCCCCCAAGCAGCAGGAGCCAGCGGGGAGCTTCCACCTCAGGCCTTCACTTACGAGCAGCCTCACGACATCCACACACACACCCCGCCCCCCCTTCGATGTTGACGATCTCCTCTTTCTAGCACTCCTCCCTGAATTGCCATTTAATCATGTGTCTAAACATTCCCTGAACATTGTCCTTTATAACTCAACTCCTGCTGCTTACTGCTTCGTCTGTTAAAAAAATAATGTTTTGATTCATCACAGGCAATCCTGGAACAGATAGAGATGTTTCCGGCATGGCCTCATGGCTTTCTGCTGCAAATCAACAGCAGAAACACGTGACAAGAGGGAATAATTGTGCTTATGGGTATATGCTTCTAGGAAGATCATAACTAAACAATGTGTTTTGAAGAATACAGGCTTGCTGCTCACACACACACACACACACACACACACACACGCACGCACACACGACAATGAAAAAAAGCCTCTCTGGTTAGAGCTGAAACAGGCGCTGAGGATTCAGATTTCTCTCCACACACCTATCACATCCTCCTACCCTAATCTTCAATTTAAGTTCCACCGGGACCTTCCCTAGAAAGAGCAGTCATTGACTCAAGAGCCAAACTGCTTGGATGCAGATCCCAGCATCACCATTTACTGTCTCTGTTACCATATCCTCTCTGTGCCTCGGTGTTCTTATCTTTAAAATGGGGTGATGATAGTACCTAAGTCATAGGATCGTTGAGATGACTAAATGAGTTAAGATTGTAAAGTGATTAGTGCAGAACTTAGCACATGACAAGCTCTATATGTACTTATTGTTATTAATCAATACATTTTTGGGCACTTAGTAAATGCCAGGCACTATTTTCCATGCTGGGGATTTGGCAGTGAAGACGACAGATGAAGACCCTGCTCTCATGTTGTTTGAACTTTCATTCTAGTGGGCAGTAGCTATGTAAGTAACAGTAACTATGTAAGTAAATGAGGACTGCCAGGTGGGGATAGCTGATCTGAAGCATGTGAAGTAGTATGAATGGGTATGGAGACCTGTCATAGCCAAAGTGATCAGAGTCAAGCTATCTCAGGCAGTAACTTTGAAAGATCAGAAGAAGAGATGAGGGTGACTAGCTTTCTCAGACAAAAGAAAGAGCAAGGGCTGGAAAGTAGTGCTGAGCTGGGTTTTGTCTGAGGAAGTAGGCGAAGACCATCATGGTTGGAACATGGCAGATATGGGAGACGGACATGCAAGAAGCAGTCAGACAGGCAAGGCCATCAGCCACACTGTGTTCAAAGACCACATCTGGTCAAGTTTTAAGTCTAGGCTTAGACACTTCAGTCTTGCTTAGAGGATGCACCTTCTTTTAGACACTGCCAGCATCCACTGGCAAATGCGACCTTGGGAAGATGGACGAACATGATTTACCCTCTTAATTGTCCTTGCATAAAAGGCCAAAGGAGGAGACCAAGTTCTTGGTTAGCCCATGCTAACCGTGCTGGGTTAGCCAGTGCCATGTGGAATAAGGTAATAAACACATTACTCCTCCATCCCAAGCACAGAGCCAGCATCGGCGTCCATGGGACACACAGTACTACGTTCTCATATTCTGTCGGGCTCAGAATATAGGCCACTGCTGTCACATCCGGCCAAGCAGGCCCAGCGTTGAAAAACATCGAATGGTTCTCATCCTTCATGGAAGAAAATACTAAAAATAAAAATCTACACCATGAAAACTAGGAAATATAAAAAATGGCAGCTATGACATGGAAAATGACAATTTTAGAGCAATTATAAACGAAAGGCAAAGTGCCATTAAAGTTAAGGCAATGTTATTAAAAGATGTGTTAATTTTCAGTTAAATTTTCTATAAAAGACCAATTAGTTTAAAAGGCTTGACAGCATTAACTGTGAAACATAAGCTCTGGTAATTATACTTTAAAAAAATAAAAAGAGGAAGACACTCCAGAGTGTGGGAGACAAACCATGCAGAGGGGCGCCGCGGAGCGGACCAGGTGGCGCTGCAGACTCGGATTTCCTGTTGCAGTTAGTTGGTCCTTTCCCCAGCGTTTTTCAGTTTCCTCAGTGCCTCCTGATCTACTTACAGGGTCAGAGAATCATGAAAATTCGGAGGCCAAGGGGGTCCCATGTGTGACGTGGGCCAGCTCTCGGGTATTAGAGATGAGAACACAGAGGCACAGGGAAAAGGGAATTTTCTAAATTGGTTGCATTGCTAATTTTCTAAGTTGGGTGTTCTTTTTATAAGCTACCATTTATTGAGCGTTCATTATGCATCAGAAGTTACCCAAAGTATCTCATTTAACTCTATCCCATAAGATGGGTTTGGTATTTTGGGTGGTCTGTTTTTCTTAATATTCCTGTTATATGAAGGAAGAATCCAAGGCACAGAAAAAGGAAAAACAAAAAGGCAACTCTTCAATTGTTATAGCTATTGAACAACAAAGCGGGGATTTAAAACCATCCTAGCTGAATTCTGAAGTCTGTACATCAGGGGTGCCATGTTGTCTTACCTAGAAAAAAGGCTTCCCTGACCAGGTGTGGAATCCTGACCTTGCTGGTGGGAAGAGGGATGCTCATGCTCCTTAGACTACTCAGGTCTTCTGATTCCAGGCGCAGACCAGGACCCTAACTCAGTTTTTATAAGCTCCTCAATGTCCATTTGACACAGCAAGTGCCATAGCAAAGGGCTGTGCCCAAAGCATCCCTGGAGACTACTCCTGCCAGGGTTGGAGGTTCCATGCAAGAGCCCCTCACAAGGCTTCTAGCACAGGTGTGGTGAGCATGCCATGGGAAGGTCCAGAGAAGACTACCAGTGCAAACCCACAGGAGGCAAAGGATCATGCACACGTTACAGTCCTCCCTTTAGAATTTTCTTTTCAATTCTAGCATTTCTGTTAATTCAGAAAAGAGACTTGTAGACAAGTTGTTTTAACTGGCACATACTCCACATGAATAAATAGTCCTTGACAATTGGCATTTGAAGTCCCAGCACTAGATTCACTGCATGAGTCTGAAATGGCCACTTCCTGTGCAGAAAGCCCTGGATTTAGTGCTTAATTTCAGGTGACTGTGTGCTCTGTGAGTGACAACATAAAATAATTCGTGACCTCCAGTGTGACCAACTGGACATCCTTTTTTCAGGGAAATCACTGTCTTTCTACCAAGGTACTTAGATTGCAAAGAGACCTTGACACACACTCAGAGCACACCCATGTGCAATGTTCAAAGTACATCTCTGCAGATGACTACTGAGGCATCAAAACAGGAGCCAGAGTGCTTTGCAGACAGAAAGGCATCATTATTCCCTCCCGCAGCAGATGGTGCTGCCCACAGCGCTGCACTTTGATGCCCCCATGCAGACCTGGAGGAGCGAGACCTGGAATGCATACGGTGCCAGCGGAGAGGACAGAGAACTGGTCCAGAGTTGTGTGCAGAGATATACAGACACCTATGAAACCCTGCAGCCCACGCTGAAATGATCCTCATTGATGACAATTTTGAAAGTGACACTTTTTGAATAGCACACCTCACAAGCCAAACCAAGACCCAGGGATTAGTAGGTGCTCAATAAATGTCAGTGACTGATTGATCAAAACGATTACTCTTTTCCGGTGTAACTGATTTCAAAGCAGGAGGGGAAACATGTTAAGGTCAAATCCTAAAGATCTGACAAAACAATAACCTTTCAGGTTGACCTTCTAGACTTATCATCACAAAGTAGAACTTAGAGTGTTCTTTGTTTGAACATCATTCACAGCATTTTTATTAAAGCAGTTATTCATACTCGTGTGGAAGATTTGGAAAGCAGAGAAGCACAAAAGGAAGAAAATTTAAGTGAACCGTATTCCCAATATTCAAAGATAAATATGGTTAATATTTGGGTATATTTCCTTCATTTGAGTAGGTAAATCTGGAATCATCTACTTTTATATTTTGGTTTTCTCATTTATTTTCACAGTTAGTATTTAATCCAGAGCATTTAATCATGTCATATTCTCAGGTCTCAGGATTTGCAAAACCTTCATAGGACTTCATGAGACACCAACATATAGATACTCTAGAATCTACTTAACCATTATCTTTGTGGGGTACTTCACTCATTAATTTTTTGTTGTAACAATAATTAATGCCATGATAAATATTATTGTGCATAGGTCTCTGAACAAGAAGCAACTTATTGTCTTGAGGTAAACGTGCTGAGTTTTTTAACATTTTTCCAGCTCTTGATACACACTGCCACGTCATCTCCCAGAAACAGTTGGACAAGTCACACGACCGCTGCTGGTGTGCCACTGCCATCTCACAACACTCTGGTTGTCATTTTCCCTAGGAGACTCTTTCATTGTGTTTGTGACGGTTTTGAAGTATCTCAAATTTTAATTTGTGTGTAATTATGTATGCCTGTTTTCTTTTGTGAATTCATCAATAGTTTTTATGCTTAAAAAGTGCTCTCTGAACAAGAGAACTATCAGTATCCTGAAATTGGTTAACTATTCAGCTCTATTTTTATGAGGCTGTTTGTGGTTACACTTTTTCCCCTATTTATAGGGGGAAATGTTTTATAACATTTATTTCCCTTTCCCCTCAGCTTTATTGAGATACAGTTGACTTACAACTTTATATAAGTTTACGGTATACAAATTAATCATTTGATATATGTATATATTGCAGAATGATTATTACAATAAAATTAATTAACATATCCATCACCTCACATAATTAGAGTTTTTTGAGGGGTGAGAATTTAAAAATCTACCCTTTTAGCAGCTTGCACATATATGGTACAATGTCATTAACTATATTCACCACACTGTACATTACGTCCCCAGACCTTACCCGCCTTCACCCATTTCCCTGACCCCACCCCCACCTCCCACTCTTGCAACCACTGATCTGTTCTGTTTCTATGAGATCAATTTTTTTAGATTCATGTGTAAGTGAGATTATACTACATTTTTAGTTCTCTGACTTATTTTACTCAACATAATGCTCTCAGGATTCACCCATGTTGTTGCAAATGCAGAGTTTCCTCGGTTGAATAATATTCCATGCTGTTTATATAGCACATTTTCTTTATCCATTTATGTGTTGATGGACACTTAGGTTGTTTTCCCTGTCTTGGCCATTGTAAGTAATGCTGTAATGAACATTGAGGTGCAGAAAATAACTCTTCAGGATAGTGATTTCGTTTCCTTAGGACATACACATAAGTGGAAATGCTAGATCCTATGGCAGTTCTGCTACCAGCAATTTTTGAGGCATCCCATGTTATTTTCCATAGTGGCTGTACCAAATTACTACATGCCCACCAACAGTGTACAAAGTTTTCCTTTTCTCCACATACTCACCAACACTTGTTATTTCTTATCTTTTTGAAAATAGTCATTCTGACAGGTGTGAGGTGATATCTCATTGTGATTGTGATTTGCATTTCCCTGATGATTAGTGATGCTGAGCATATTTTCCTGTACCTGTTGACCATCTGTAAGTCTTCTTTGGAAAAAGGATTGTTCAGTTTGTTTGCACAATTTTTAATTAGATTTATTTTGCTACTGAGTTGTATAAATTTCATTTACTTCCTTTTTTAGAAACTTAAAATAAGTATTTTTTCCACTGTAAAAAATACATAAAATAAATTGAATTATAGGAAAGAATAAAAATCAATCAGGATTCTATCATCAAGTAAAACTTTGGAGTACTGAGTACAGTTGAGGTCTGTACTTTTGACATGGATTTTAGATCACCTTTTTGGGATCCTGCTTTTTTAAATATTTTAATATTATATTATATGATTGTTATCATGTCAGTTAATAGTCTCTGGAAGCATTATATAAACATCTGTATGATGTAAGTCATGTAAGCCTATCTTTATTTATTTAATCATTGCTATAATGTTGAAAAATCTTTTCCAGATAGCCAGTTTCCCCTAAATAGTATGTTGAATAAATATACCTTCCCCATGGTGTGTGATGGTTTTATTAGAAATGGATCAGCAAACTTAAAAAAAAATAGACGATGAATAATATTTCAGGCTTTTAAGAGCCATACAGACTCCCTCAAAATTACTCAACTCTGCTATTATAGCACAAATGCTTGTTAGTAAACAAATGGGCATGTCTAGGTCCCAATAAAACTTTATTAAAAAAAAAAACAAGGGACAAATCAGATTTGGCCCAAGGGGTGAATTTGCCATCTTCTGCTATAAGACTGGTCTTGTAACTACTAGGCTATGGTTGTCATTAATCCACTCTGGTTGACTGACCTTCCAATTGTTAATGTTGTCTATAATGTTTAGTTTGAAATCTTCAATATTTATTGTAATACCTAGAAGGACAATTTCATAAGCTGTTTCCATGGGAAATTTAGCATGATCATATCAAGTTTTTAAAAAGTTCAGCTGAATTTATAATTAGGTATTTATCATACTTAAAAATTTTACTAGGAAAAATATGACATTATAATGTCCAGTGTGTGTTAGGGAACATGGAAGTTCTTTCTCTTTTTTTCCCCAAATGATCTTCTCTGTCTCTCTGTAGACTATTATTATCTTGCTTTCTGCTGAAAAGCAGTAGCTGTTTGTTCTTCCTCATGTCCAGTGACTGAGGTACTAAACACAGCTTTCAGAATAGTAGTGATATTCTCAACGTATATGACACTATACTCTCTTTCTTATTTCAAATTTTATTTCTTTTTTGTTGCAGTTATATTTGTCATAGGTTTGTTTACTTTAGTTTTTCAAAGAATTATTTCTTGTGTCTATCAATTCATGAAATATCCTCCTGCTGTTTCATTAGTTGATGCTTTATAATTTCATCCTTCTGCTTTTCTTAGATAAAAAGGAATAATTAAAAATTCATTTAATGCTTAGCATTATTTATTGTACTTTTTCATATGTAATAATAATAACATTGAAGGCTCTGAATTTCTCTGTAGCTTTGGCTTTAACTTATGACATTTTAATATATTATTTTCAAAGGTCTTCTAATTTTAAATACTCTATATTCTAAGCTTGATTTCCATCTTGATCTATAGTTATTTAGGACACTTTTTAAAAAAACTTGGTAGTGTTGGGATAGTTATTAATTTTTATTCATTTTAAAATGTGTACTGTGCAGCTTAACTATATCATATATATTGAGATTTCATACTTAGGGCCTTTGACCATGTTTTCATAATTATTGTTTGGAAGCTATCTAAAAATGTGACAAAGTTTAACATAAATCTGCTAAATCATGCTTATTATATCCTTAATTTTTCTTTAATATTTTGGTCCATTTGATTTGTGAAAGCTAGAAGCACAGTGTTATTTCCCATATCACTTTCAAATATCACATTTAGTCTATATTTATTTGACTGTAGTTGTTTTCTGTATTTCAGTTATTTTATCCATGAAGAAGTTATATCTTTATTGTAAATTTTAACTATCAGTATAAAGTTAACTCAATGTAATATTTAAAAAGTTTTCCTTGAAATATACTTTTCTATACCTTTTGTTTGTTTGTTGGTCCTGTTTGTCTCTGATGGTAACAACATTTGATTTGATTTTGGCTTTTGAACAAGTCTGAGACTCTTTGCCACATTATCATCTAGCTCATTTATGTTTAGTTATCACATACAATGCTGTAACTTTGGATTGTGCCTTATGTATGCTTCTGTAATTAATTGTATTTTATTATTCATCTTTGGGTATACAAACTATATTTTGTGTGCTTATTTCTTTTTTGGCATGTAAACTACCCATTCTAGTTTTTACTGTAGTTAGTGGTTACCAGTCTATAAATATAACTGAAATTATAATTTCTAAGTATCAATATCTAGGAAAATGTAGTAGCTCTTGATTCCTCCTCCTATAGGGAAGGAGGAATTTACCTGCCTTTATACCCTCTCTGCTCTATTATACCTCATTTTTATGACTTTAAAAAATAATTTAATATTAACGTATTAACAGGTAATTTTATGTCACTTTTTTCTTTCAAGGATTGCTTTCAACATTTTCATTCATTCAGTTAGCAGTTTTTTAAATTTCAAGTTTCAATATACTTCACTGTACTGGTAACCAGAAAGCTGATTTTTGTCTCTGAGTAAAGTAAATCAGTAAATGCTTAGGTACTCCGAAATTCAAAAATATTTCAATTGCCTTTGCAGATGATTAACAATTTAACTTCATTTAGAATTTTTGAAATAATTATGTCCTTTCAAAACTCCATTGATATCCATCTAAATTTTCTAGAGAAGTCTCTGGCTAATCTGATCTTGCATTTTTAAAAAAATGCAGCATTGTATCAGGTTACTTTTTTCTTCATTGTACTGTATATGTTGAAAGCTGTTAAAAGAGTGTATTTTTTGGCCCTAGCTGGTGTAGGAGCTCAGTGGATTGAGCATGGGCCTGTGAACCAAAGGGTCGCCAGTTCAATTCCTAGTCAGGGCACATGCCTGGGTTGCAGGCCAGGTCCCCAGTAGGAGGTGTCAGAGGGGCAACCACACATTGATGTTTCTCCTTCCCTTCCCCTCTCCCTAAAAGTAAATAAATAAAATATTTCTAAAAAAAGAGTTACTAAAAAACCACAACACTCAAATATAGTGCACAAGACTTGATTGCATCCTAGTTCAAAGTGAACAGTTATAGATATTTGAGAGACAATTGGAGAAACTTAAAAATAAAAAAATACAGCATTGTATTAGGTTACTTTTTTCTTCATTTAATAATTTAAATCCAATATTTACTTCATACATTACAGGTATAAGTATTGGCCTGAACCACTTTGCTCCTCAAACTCATTCATTCTGTACTCATTTGTTTCCTTGTTTGCTTGCTCATTTTTACCTGCTTGAATTTTGTTGAGAACTTTAATTTGCGAATACTTGCTATTTATCGATATAACATCTGAAAAAAAGAAAAAATATCTACACATCTCTCTATGTAGTTTAGATGAACTTAGTTTTATTTCCATATTACTAATTGTGTGTGTGTGTGTGAATTTCAATTCTACAACATACTGCTTCTTTATTTATTGTGATAAGAACATTTAACATGAGATCTACCCACTTAAATTTTTCAGTGTACAGTACAGTATTGTTAATTACTGCTTGTTAACAGATAAACATTTGGCCATTACAGGTTAATTTACCTTTTAACTATTTTTTAACATCTTCATTGAAATATAATTAACATCATGCAATTCACCCATTTAAATATACAATGTAATGGCTTTTAGCATAATCACGGATACGAACCATCACCACAGCCAATTTTGGAACATCTTCTTTGCTTTAAAAAGAAGCCCATACCCTTTAGCTATCCCCCACTGTCCCTCTGTCCCAACTCTAAGCCATTAATCTACTACCTAGCTCTATACATTTGCCTTTTTGGACATTTTATATAAATGGAATCATATAATGTATATTCTTTTGTGACTGACTTCTTTCACTTAGCGTAATGTTTTCAAGGTTCATCTGTGTTGAAGCGTGTGTCAGTATTTCACCCCCTTTTATGGCCAAATAATATTAATGTGTGGACATATACTTTGATTATGCTTTCACTAGTTGATGGATAATTTTCACTTTTTGACTATTATGAATAATGAATGATGGATATAAACATCCATGAACAAGTTTCATATGGACGCACGTTTTCACTTCTCTTGGGTATATGTAGAGAAGTGAAATTGGTGGGTTATACGGTAACTCTATTTTAACCATATGAGGAATTTCCAGACTGCTTTCCAAAAGGGCTGCATCATTTTACATTCCCACCAGCAGTCCATTAAGTGTTCCAGTTTCTCCACAGCCTCACCAACTCTTAATATCATCTGTCTTTTTGATTATAGTCAGCCCAGTGGGTGTGGAATGGTATGCCATGTTTTTAATTTGAATTTGACTAATGACTAGTGATGGTGAGCATCTTTTCATTTGCTTATGATTTGCATAT
This sequence comes from Anoura caudifer, assembly GCA_004027475.1. Taxonomy (NCBI): domain Eukaryota; kingdom Metazoa; phylum Chordata; class Mammalia; order Chiroptera; family Phyllostomidae; genus Anoura; species Anoura caudifer. The sequence continues at coordinate 37,433 of PVKU01000743.1, read as the reverse complement.
ATTTTTTTGGAGAAATGCTTATTTAAGTTTTTGTCCATTTAAAAAAGCAGGAGATTTGTCTCCATGTTGTTCAATTGGAAGATTTTTAAAAGCATATTCTGGGTATTAGACCCTAATCAGATGTATGATTTAGGAATATTTTCTCTCATTCTGTATGTTTTCCTTTCACCCTCTGGAGAGTGTCCTTTGATGCACAAAATACTTTTAATTTTGAATTTCAGTTTATCTGGGGATTTTTTTTTTTTTGCTTATGTTTTAAGTGTCATATCAAAGAATCCATTTTCAAATCAAAGGTGATAAAGATTTACTCCTGTGATTTTTCTAAGTGCCTTATAGTTTAACTCTTATATTTAGGTCTGCGATCTATTCTGAGTTAATTTTTGCACATGGTATGAGGTAGGAATCCAACTTTATTCTTCTGCACCAGTTGTTGTAGCACCGTTTGTTTCACAGGCTACAGTCTTTCTCCAGAATGGCCTTGACGTCCTGGTTCAAAATCAGTTGACCACAAGGGTATGAGTTTATTTCTGAATTATAAATTCTATTCCAATTGTGCAGATGCTAACTGTATGCCAATATCACACTGTCTTGATTAAGTAACTTTGTAGTGTGTTTTAAAATTAGGAATGTGAGGCCTCCAACTTTTTTTTTTTTCAAGATTATCTTAGCTTTGTGGTTACTTGCAATTTCATATGAATTTTAAAATCAGCTTATCCGTTTCTACAAAAAATGGTCTTTGAGATTTTGATAGAGATTGCCTTGAATATTTAGGTTGTTTTGAGGCATATTGCCATCTTAATTATATTAAGTCCTTTCCATTTACTTAGATCTTCTTCAGTTATTTACAGCAATATTATAGTCTTCTGAGTACCAGTCTTGTACCTCCTTGGTTAGTACTTATTACTAAGTATTTTATTCTTTGTATTGCTTTTCTAATTGGGATTGTTTTCTTAATTTCATTCTTGTTTTATTCATTGAAAGTACACAGATACACAAATGATTTTTGTATATTCTGTATCTTGCAAAGTTGCTGAATTTATTCATTACCTATAATAGTATTTTAGTGGATTCCCTAGGATTTATATACAAGGTGGGGGAAAGTAAGTTTATGGTTGTTTGTATGAAAAAAAGATGTGCAGGTTAGATTATTATAATAGCTCTATTAATTCTGCGTTCTGAGTACTCACAACTGTAAACCTACTTTAGCCCCACCCTGTGTATTTAAGATTGTATCTTAGAGAATAGAGACAGTTTTACGTACTCCTTTCTGATATGGATGCCTTTTATTTCCTTCTTGCCTGGCTGGCACCTCCAGTGCTACATTAAATAGAAGTGATGAAGGCCATTATTTCCCTCTTTTTTCTGACCTTAAGGGAAAAGCATCCAGTGTTTCAGCATTAAATTTGATGTTACCTGTGTGTTTTTTATGCACGCCCTTTATTAGGTTGAGGAAGCCCCCTTCTATTCTTAGTTTGTTGACTGTGTTTGTCATGGAAGGGTATTGGACTCTTAACTGTTTCTTACCACATCCATTTTAATTTCAGTATTGTACGTAACAATTAGATAAATTGTATGAAGTAGGCCTTCTTATCATCTAATCTTTGAGTTGTTAAAGGTACTCTATATTTTGAAAAAATTTATTATGATTCAAAAACAAATTTTTCTTTAACTTCTAATTTTGACTGATTTCCTTTATATCGTAAATACTGTGGTACCCTTTTGAAAAATACTTACATTGGCTCTTTGACTTTCTTTTCACTCCTCTATATTTAAGCAAGGCGAGGTCTGTTTTTCAGTGTACAAGGTCATGGGTGTTCTGTCGTCCTTCCTGTGTGCTGTTACACTCCCCCATTGGTCTTGATCTAGAAGGGTGATTTCAATGCAAAGGCTCTTGCCAAAGTTCTCTGTCCAGCACTCACTTATTTAATGTGCTGCAGGGCCCAGGAGTGGTCTCCAGCTTCTAATGATTAAGCTCTCTGATGGTGGGGAAGAGGATTTACCTTGGAAAACTTTGGGAATGTTTGTATATGTGCCGTGAGCCTACTCCAGAGCACCTCTGGTGGCCTGCCTCAGTGCTGCAGCCGCATCCCAGGACGTAGTCCCTCACGACCCTCATGGAGCCATTCCTGACTCTCAGTGTAGCATTAAATTGGAGGCAGACTGACAAGCGCAGACTCAAGGATGAAATGAATGGCCTTGCTTTCCACCCCATTCCCCCCCCAAAAATGTAAAAGATTTATATAAAGGAAAGGTTGGGAATGAGCTGACTGCTCCTGTCAGCATCAAAAGGCCCAAGTCTCTGATGTTAGGCCGAAAGTATTTATCAGCGCTTCCTGTGCACACTTCTCTAAGTGCCTCACATGTATTAGTTATACAGTCCTTATAGCCACTGTATTAGTACATTTTGCAGGTCATGAAATTGAGGCAGAAAAGTGATAATAACTTTCTAAGGTCATGCAGCTACTAAGTGTGAGAGCAGCATTAAACCCACAGACTGAACCTTCTCTTTTAAGCACTCTATCTATCTATCTACCCAGTCAGATAATAGATATAAATATATACCATTATGTGTACACACACACACACACACACACGCCAACAACATTTGCTCCTTTACTTGTCCTTGTTCTGCCTCTGCCCTGCACCGCTGCGCTCTGGTAGAGTATGTACTCTCTTATAGTCAGCCTGGTTCTGAATAACACTTGTAGTTTCCTTTCTCTTAGAATATTGTATCACTTGAATATTTTTTGAATATTTCAATGAGGAAATAAACCCTGCCCCACTAGCTCTCATATGAACTGGGAAGTCCTCATAGAATTCTTTGCATATAAACTTGATCTTAATGACTGTGCTTAGTTTACTGATGAGAAAATCAAAGCCCAGAGCGATTAGGCAACTTCCCCAAGACATAGGAATAGCGGAATAGCGATGGCCAAGCAAGATGAGAACCTAACCTTATCTGATTTGTTCCCCACTCAATTTAGCCAGGTAAACTGTCCTAGAAACTGCTGAAGTAAAAATGAAGCTGTCTTTCTAACCCGCTCTCAAAGGTCCGTACATCCTCAAAAGCCACAGGCAATATTTGGTTGGATTTTAACTTGTTTGATTTCTTCTTACATGGGAGAATGGAATGCAGACCCTTAACTGAGATTTTTTTCAAATTAGGCTGGGTAACAGATGTCTTTTTGAGCTTTTTAACTGGACATCCTATTAATTTTTTTTAAAACTCCCAATATTTTACCCTTGACAGACCTGTTATATGTCAGATGTGAGGCAAATATACACGTAGAGGAAGCTTCCCTAATAAGCTGGGTTTGCCTCAGACTCCTGAGGTTATATAAAAAAACAAAACCAAAAGTGTGCACACCAGGACATGCACCTTGTCATAAATTTCTCTGGCATATTTAATTGACTTCTGGGTAGGACAGTATCAAAGCCTGTGTGATAAGTTGTGGGGCCTGTGGCCTTAATGATGCCCTTGGCATCTCCTTTCAACACAGAAGTTTGCCATTGGGGGGAGGTGGCTTCCAGGCACATGGGTGACAGGGCCTCAGGGGCCGCCCAGCTTGGGTCAGCAGCCTGGAAAGGCTGCATTTTATTACACATGTAAGCAGTATGTACATCCGGGTAACATCGGTTCTGGTACATACCAACAATTTGGACTTTAGCCCTTTAATAAAAATCCCCTGAATTGGGTTTTAAAAGTCAGGTTCTTATGGCAAAACCAAGTAGGAGAGAAAAGAACGGAATAATTGGAAGCTGCTGTCTTTTCACTTCCCACATAAAATTTTTTGAAGAAACAAACCAGAACTTTAAACAGGAATACCAAGAAAAGTTGTAATTTGCATGTCGGTTGTCGTGACTTCAGGATGTATACTTAAAGGACTCCCCGCTATCTCTCTCTGTCTCTTCCCAGACATACTTCAATGACAATATCCTTACCCTGATACGGACCCTGGTGACCGGAGGAGCCACACCGGAGCTCGAGGCTCTTATTGCCGAGGAGAATGCTCTTCGTGGGGGTTACAGCACCCCCCAGACGCTGGCCAATAGGGACCGCTGCCGCGTGGCCCAGTTAGCACTGCTGGATGGGCCCTTTGCAGACTTGGGGGTGAGTGCACCGTGCGGAGGCCAACTAAGCCTGCTGTTCGGTCCAAATGAACTAGGTGCCAGACCGTGACAAACTCAAGCATCTGTCTTTTCTACCTCCTAAAGTAAATAAGTATAAGAGGTAGTGTTTATAGCTTACTGTATATCAGGTACATGCTCTACATGTAATCGTTTATTTTGATGCTCATGGCAGTCCTTTGATGTAGGTTCTATCTTCAGACACTCTAAGGAAACTGAGGCTCAGAGAGACTGAAGACTGGCTCTATCAGGAATTGCATCAGGAACCCTGGCTTCCGAGCCTGTGGCTTACTCACCTTGGGTATCTTCTACCAAGAGGTAGAAGATAGCAAGTGATTCCAACATGCAGTCAAATCTGGGAACATTTTCTACAGGGTCTTAGCATAGCTCAGAGCTACTTAACCCCAAATGCACATTAATGGCCCATGAGGAGCTTTTGTAATTCACTGATGGCCATGCGCAGGCAGTCCCCAGGTTTCTGAGTTTTTGTGTCTGGATAGGACCCAAGTCACTGGTGGTTTTCAAAACACCGCCAGTAAGTGTAGGCATCCATTACCACTGGCCAAGCAATAACATCTCGTGCAGATCCTTTAATGTCTCTCATTCCTGATCCAGGTCTTTTAATTTCTGAGGCTGGAATCAGTCGCTTTGCTCTAAGCCTCCCTGCCGCAGAGGTGACCAATGCCTCCCTTTGGGTTCCATGCACCAGCCTGATTCAAGCATTTTGGCAAAAGTATGCAGTCTTGACCCTTATTCCCAGCCCTACTCCAGGGATGAGTTCAAGGGGTGGAGCCACAAGTCTTAGGATCCAATAAACCCATTGCACAAAGAATAGTATTGCTCAAGGAAAGGTGTACTTTCTCTATTTATTCTGAAGCCGTAATAGTAACTTGCTCCATATTTTAGTTTGGTTATAGGCAGGGACATTTTTTAGACTGGCCTTTTTTTTTTTTTTTTTAAAGGCAGCTCCTGTAACTAGCGGCTCCTTTAACTTCACTTAATATATCATTTTAAGGACTAGGACTTGAAACAATGGTAAGATTTGGCTCTGCTTGTATTCACTAACATGATGCCTGCATGGAAATCCCAAAGACAGGATAGACAAATGCAGTCACTTTATTGCCAGTGAAATCCTTCTTCTGTGCCCTTCCTATAACACCTACCTGAATCCAGCATTTCCAAGTGAATGAATTTGCTTTCACGTTCCGCATCAGTCTCCAGACCCTTGGAAGGTGGTTGTGAACTGATTGGAACTGTGAATTCCAGTTATTCAGCCTGCAGACCTCCAGCTCCTGGGAAAACATTTTCTCTTCCATTCTTGCCATCTCTGAGGTCTGTAAATTGTGCTTTTCACACAGTTCTTGCCTGAAAGAATCTGTCACTGTAGTACCTGGTGGGGTCTTTTCTTCTCACAGTGATTTTAATTATCACTCAAGCAGTTTTGACAACACAGTCGGAGCACAGTGATTACAGCCAAGCTGAGGCTAAACATAAGCACCATTTTGCAGAGCCAGTTTCTTCTGAACATGCTTCTGAGACCTTCAGGCTTTACACCTTCACTTAAAGTGAGGGAGAGGTGCAGTCTCCTCAGAGCTCTCATTGCTACAGATGGAAAGCTAGAGAGAACCAGGGGGAAACCTCATTATTACTTGATTCCAAAAAATATTGGGTGTAGATTGTTAACCACACTGACTTCTTCAGCCACACTCCTTTACAGATCCTCCAGCTCAAGAGACAGCAAAACAAGCCTTTGTGAAAAGGCCCATTTCTCCCTGGACCTCTACTTCCAAGCCAGTACAAACGATGTTTCTCTTTGTTCTTTTGTTGTCTCCTAGGATGGTGGTTGTTATGGTGATCTGTTCTGCAAAGCTCTGAAAACGTATAATATGCTTTGTTTTGGAATTTACCGGCTGAGAGATGCTCACCTCAGCACCCCCAGCCAGTGTACGAAGAGGTGAGTATGTTTCCACTCTGCTCTCCCACCGAAATGCAGCAATATAAATGACCCTTCTGTCCCCCGCGGTGAAGGCAAAGGCCCATACACATGCTATCAACATGCAAATTACTCTGCTCACATTCAGTTCAACACTGAGTTATGGGAAGCTTTCTTTCTTTAATTACTAATAGCAGATATAAAGACATTGTGGGAAGAATTCAAGTTTTGTAGGAGAGTTCTATCACCTAATTACAAACGTTTGAATAAATGCATCTCCTCCAAACTCCAGCTACTGGGATAATTCTGTTGGTACCTATTATAGAGATATTTCATATTGCTAGTGTTTAAGATAAATGATTCCTTTGCCATATCTTAGATGCTTATATTTTTACTTAATACATTTTTCATTGACTCATTTACTTCAATATATTTATTTAATAAAATTATATATTGGCACCTGAAGCAGAAATAATAACAGTTTATGTTGGCTAGTTGTATTGTTCTAGTATGTATGCATCAAGATAAATTCATAGCAGCCCCAAATTAAGAGTATATCCTAGAATCAAAATCTGTGTGTGTACATATACCCCAGGTAACAATGCTACAGAGTTGAGTGTTTCTCAACTCTGCTTGAATATTAGAATTGCTGGGGGTACTTTTAAAAAGCACCCTGATTAGTCCGACTTAACTGGTCTGGAATGAAAATAAAATGTTTTAATGCCCAGAGATTGCAATGTATGGCCAGAGTTGAGAATAATCGCTGTAGAGCAGTGGGTTCTTGAAGTTTAGTGAACATGAGGGTCACCTGCAAAGCTTGTTGAAACACAAACTGCTGGACCTCATGCCCAGAGTATCTGATTCCATATATTTGGGGTAGGATAGCTTAAACATTTGCATTTTTTAGAAGTTCCCAGTGATGCTGATATCTCTGGCCTAAGGACCACACTTTTGAGATCCACTGCTATTGATGAAACTGATTTTTTTTTAACTCATGTCTATTGTTAATCAGCAAAAGCCTAATCAAATTGAGAACAGTTAAAGCAGGACCAACTCATAGGCAAGAAGTTGTTTTATGTTTTTCTATTAGTAAAATCCCCACCAAAGTTGATTTTTAAAAGTTAAAGAGTGAGAAAGGACTAAGATGCTAGATTATGGTAAACAAAGATCCTGTGGTGTGTGCGTAGGATTGTCAGAGCATTCTAGAATGAAAGACAACACAATGCAGTCCATGAAACCTCTGCATGCACTTGGGCTACTCAGTATCAGAAGTGAACTTGACATTGTATTGAAAGGGTCATGTAGATCATAGGCAGCACAGTTTGGTTTTCCCATTACCTGGCACTGATTCGGCATCTGAGATTTTAGGGCTCATGGCTGGTCTCCTCTGCTGAGCTAAGCAGAAGAAGATTCCATTCAACTTGGAAAGTAATTCTTAACGCCGTGGGCCAGCAGCTACAAGTCCACCTTCCAGATCTTCCAGTAGACCTGAGGAACAGACAAGTTCCTTTTGATTCAGAGAGAGGTGAAATTTCTACCCAGCCACCCTCATTCTGTGACCTCTTTGTTCTCGCTCTCCAGGTATGTCATCACCAACCCCCCATACGAGTTCGAGCTCGTGCCGACAGACCTGATCTTCTGCTTAATGCAGTTTGACCACAACGCCGGCCAGTCCCGGGCCAGCCTCTCCCATTCCTCCCACTCGTCCCAGTCCTCCAGCAAGAAGAGCTCCTCCGTTCACTCCATCCCATCCACAGCAAACCGTCCGAACCGGCCCAAGTCCCGGGAGTCCCGAGACAAACAGAAGTACGTGCAGGAAGAGCGGCTCTGATATGTGTATACACTGCCACCGTGTGTGAAACTGTATCTGCCACTCATTTCCCCAGTGGGTGTTTCCAACAGTAACTTTCCCCGTTTTCCCCTGTAGTCCCCCCTTTTTTACACATATTTGCATATGTATGATAGTGTGCATGTGGTTGTCATTTTTATTTCACCACCATAAAACCCTTGAGCACAACAGCAACTAAGCAGAAGGACCAAAAGTTATTTATGATTCTAGGGGGAAAGTAACCCAAAGGCATGCTCCAGACATAAATAGCTCACTGCGGGAATGAGGTCGCAGATTAGCAGGGGCTTGCGACCCTTGTCAGTTAGGCAAAGCAAGTTGACCTAGTTAATTTAGTTAATGTAAAAGTAAAGTTCATTCTGATTTTTCAGGATCATCAGGGTGCTTTGGGTTTTGACTTTGTTGTTGTTTTCCTTTCTTTTTTATATACACACAGTAATCTATACACACGTTTATTTGCAACGAGCAACCAACAAGGAACAAAAACATATCAAATGTTTCCACTCTCTGGGCTGAAGGATCGAGAAGCTTTTGAAAAGCTTTCGCCATTTGTGTAGATGATGATTAAACACCTGCTCGGTTGTAAGAGAACAACCGAGGGGGTTTTTTTTTTAGCTGCTAACCAAGGGCTATAGTCCCAGAGCTGGCTCCCTTTGGGAGTTCAGAGGAACATTTCTACCTTTACTGTGGAAGGAAGAGTAGTATTCCATTCATGGATATATCAAATTCTAGTCATTTAATTTAAGAGCGAAGAGGTTTGATTGCATATTAAATTGTTATTCTGTCTCCTTACGCTGCCATATGAATAGCTATTTTTTTTCTTTCACTTTTGACATTTGGGATGAAAAGCCATATGTATCATAAATATCAGATGTAAGTCATTAAAAACTGCCTTCCTGGGACTTTTACATCTTTTAAAAGGTGAATTACTTACCTTATGTACAGAATAAATAATGCTCAGGAAAGAGCAAGTATTTTTCCACACATTCTCAGGGGACCTTTTTACTCCCCTCTGTTTGATTAGCTAGGGCCCCCATGACAGGTAGGAGCAAGGGCTGGGCTGTGGTGCAGTGAGAGGAAGGTAAACCCAGCAGCAGCAGATCCTTTTTGGTTTTTAGGAGCTGACATGATAAATTGATCAGAATGTGGGGGGATCAAGCCATAGTTAACCCAACAAAGACAGAAGCCAGCTACCACCTTAAACTGCTGGTCCCAAAGCAGAAAGCTGGTGGGAGAATCCCTCCTCATCAATTCCTCTCTCACAGCCAACTCACTTAGGCAGGTGGAGGACAGTCCAAGGGAGCCGCTCCTTGTCATTGTGCGATGGGGAGGAGAAGAGTATAACAGTGAGCCAAACATATTTTGGTATAAATTTTTTGTTTTCTTTCTTTATATCAGTTAGTGAGCGTGAGAGGAAAGCTAGAAAAATATCCTTTTTTTCAGTATACAATTGTCAGATGTTTTATGCATGCAAATCATGCTTTAGACAGTATAGTAGTTGTTAAAAATAGGCCCATTCCACCTTAACCAAATTCTTATATAAATGGACTAGCCCTGAGCTGGTATATGCGTATTTGAAATGTTTACTTAAAAAAATCCATCTAACAGAACGGGGTGGAGGGGAGGAGAAAAATGTCACAGCTGTAGCATCTCTTAAAAGGTGTTTTTATGGTGAATGGTTTGGGCTTAGATTTTGGAACCCCTGTGCCCCCCCAAGCATGACAGTTTTGAAGATTTGCTTGCTGTGTGAATTGACAAGCACTTTTACTGACAAAATGGTGAGGCTTAGTCAGAACCTCTGCCCCCACACCAAAGACATGGCCTGCATTATTCAAATCAGTGAAGGGGTGGGGAATAACTGTATACATGTACATTAAAAGGCCCTATGAGTAGAAGTTTTTTTTTTTTTTCAGATTATTTTTGTCCCTATATATTGATTTATATATTATGTATAACTATCTTTTTATATATAACTATATAAATATCTCTATATACACACATATACATTTACTTGTATACATGTGTATGTGTGTGTATATATATGTATACACACACACACACACCCCTAGTGTTGGACCATGAAGAGCTCTTCATGCATTCTTTGCAAAGGAGGTTATAAAGTTATGCCCTCAGAACATTTATAACTATAAGAATGTGCCAGTTAAAGTGCTCAACAGGAAATATGACAGTTTAAAAGCATTGTAAAACTCACATAGCTTACTTCTCTCTCTAAAGTGCAACAAGGATGAATAGAATGGGCCAAGGTATGACAATTAATGGTTCTGCATGACCTAGCCACTGCTGGGGGTTTTCTTCTATAACGTTGTCCTTGTGAAAACTTTTGTGAAATTAAAAAAAAAGGAGTTACAAATTTTATTCTGTTATTGGTTTGTTTGTTTTTATTTATATTGTTCTGTTTGTGGTTTTATTTATTTTGTTTTGCTTTTTTCCCCACCCCATTTCCCCTCCTTCCCCCTGCCTTCTCCTCCTTCCTCCACTTTCTAAATTGCTCAGCGCAATGAGGCTGTGCTGCTGCTACTGCTAGATCCCTTAGAGTTTGTTTTGGTGTTCTTGGGTTTGGGGTTGGGTAATTTGGGGGCAACTTCTCTCCATCTGGCTTGCCTTTCAATCTGCACGTGGCCTCCCTGCCCACCTTGGTACCTTGCTCCAAGTTCAAAAGCATTTTCCCATCAAGATACCCAGCTTCCTCCACTCCTCCCCCATTACCAGAACCCCAACCCAGTCCCCCATCAGTCTGTCCACATCTCTGTGTTTATCTTGGCAAGACCTACTAAATCAAGTGATGACACAGGTGATAAACTTTTCTGGAAAATATTTGCAGCTATTCGATTTGGCAAACCTTCTTTTCAATATTTTATCCTCCTTTCTATTGAAATCAGGGGGGTTATTAATAACAAAAGCACTGGTCTCCTTTATATTTGATTAGTACGACCCAAAATCAAAACTTTTCAGCTCTATGTATTAACTCAGTAGCTCATACCCAGTTATCTGGGGGCTAACAATTCAGTCTCTATTACCCAGGTCTCTCCTGCCACCTGCCATTCTTACACTTGTTAAATCCCAACCAGAGATTGGGCAGATAGAGAGAAGTAAATCCAAAATGCGTTTTATATACAACCTGTTAGCAGCTCTGATGAGATGTTACTGTGATGGGAATGGAGTGGGACCAGACTGTGACATGAGATGAAATGTTGGGTTTTTTTCCTGAAGTTTGGGTGCACGATTGAGAGTTGACTAACGTTGGGTAATGATATATTCAATGATGAAAGCGGTATTACTATTACTTCTATTTTATTAGCCAAAACTACTATATTATACTTTCCTCGATAGAACAAAAAGTCTATTTCACTGTTTTCTGTGTGAAGCCAAACTTCCCATTCCTCTTTCAGGTTGTCCTAGGGAGGAGGCATACAAATTTTATGTCTTTCCTCTCTCCTCTCCCTACCAAAAGAAGAAACAAGTGGGTAAGGGTAGAAAGTGAAAGAGTTATTTGAAGACAACATATGTGCATTTAAAAACAACAGCTAGAAACTCAATTCTTGGCCAACAGTCTAGAAAAGAAACAATTTGTAAGCCATTCAGTCCAGTTTGCTTTAGGCTTCAAAAGGGGTAAACCTTACAAAGGAAGTGAATAGACCAGGAGGCTCCAACCTCCTTAGCCTCAAAACGCTGGTGACAATGAAATCAGCATCATCATCCCTAATGACTGCCACTCAGTGTCCTTCCTGAAGCCACTTCAATGGCTAAAGAGAAAGCTGGACCCCTGCACGTATATTTAGATTTATCCCACAGTTGGGAAAAGTTTCAAATTATGTTATAAATACGAAAGGTTGTGACCCAGAACTTTACTCACAACAGGTGCTCAATACCTACTTTGAAATAAATCAACCTTAAATATTTTTATATCTTTCATCAATTTATAAATTATCTCTACACCCTTGGCTTATCTTTACAAAAACACAACAAATGCCTGCAGGTGCTTCACGATGCTGCTCTGTTAGCACTGCCTAGAACTGGGGTCACAGCTTCTGAGAAAGGGGAACTACCGACCTGTACCTCAGTGAGCAGAGAGCCTGACCGTGCCTTCTGCCAGTGTTGTCCAGATCCCAGGTGACCAGAAAAACCTTTCAACTGGCTCTTCTTCAGCATGGGAAAAGCCTAAAGGTGTTTGCATCCCAATAGAGACAATTAAATCAACCTGCCAGGTTCCTATAGCAACAGGCTCCTGAAGGAGAAAGGGGAGAGTACAGAAACTTCAGGGCCTGTGGAACTCAAGACAGGGCAAAATCAATGTCTCAGTCAGCTTCTTTCAGCCCATCCCCCGCTTTGTCATAACATGAGAAAGAAGTAGCTGTGGGCACCTGTCACCAGCCTGGTTGCCTGTCTCCCAGCAGGAGGTAGCACATTCGTTGCAGAGGGAAGTGATAGGGATTATCTCTGCCACCTGCCACCTGTCACCTGAAAGGGACGTGTGCAAATGCTGCCCTACAGGTGTTGAGGGCCGGGAAGGAGCAGTTGGCTCTGCCCAGTGAATGGCAGCGTTAGACTATCCATTAAAGGAGGCAAATGCAATCGTAGTGGACGATTGCAAAGAAGTGAGATAGTTTTCATAAGCAAAAACTGCTGTCATTCTGCTACAAATGCTTTTCATTTCTATAAAGTAGCCACATTTTGCCCATGGAGAGGAAAGGAGGCAGCATGTGTGGGGGCCCACTGGGAGCCCAGGGGTCTGCAGGGCAGAAGGCAAATGCCAGGCTGCCACTCAGAAGTGTGACATGTGAAACCACACAGCATTACCTTCTGAAGGCTGAGCTCCTCGTTAGGTGTTACTGTCCTCAACTGTTTTCTCTATCCAGATGGAATCTTTTCCTTTCAATCCCTTTCTCTCTAAACCTCAGCTTGTGGTACAGCGAGAAGAGGGCCAATTATTCCAAATGTCTTTGCTGATCCATCGTCTCCCCTTTAATGCATTCTCCTCTGGGGAGTAGTTATGTGAAAAGGCTAAATCCCACAGCACTGACAACCCACAGAGCCGACAAAGAGACTCAATTTTCACAATGCAGTCTGTTTCTCTGCTTCTGGGTCCCCAGCCGTTATGTCAGCCCAGATCTGGGACCTTTCCCACCATTGCTTAATATTCTGGGATTGCATGTGGCTGGAGGAAATGCTAACCCTTTTTTTGGACCCGTCAATCTCAGTGATGACAGTAACAGTGAAAGATGGAGATGATTTGCAGGTGGGGTAGGGGTCTGTGGAGCGAAAGCTGGTATTTCAAAGACACAAGTACCACAGGAGGGTAGCAGCCCTCACCTCCTCAGACAGAACACCAGGTCACTCCTCTCACCTTCCAAAGGAAGACTACCCCACTAAATCCTCCTCTGTTGTCTCTGCTGCCACAATCCCCATTCTTCAGGTAATCACCCCTCCCCCAATTAATAAACCTTAGTTCTTACTCCTAGCTCTTTTGCAATCATACTGAAAGATCCTAACCATCCTTATGGGCTGACCTTATACTCAAAGATAACACCTTAGTGACTACCAAGGGCCAGACACTCTTCTAAGCACTTTCCTTATATTAACTCATTCAATCCTTGAGACAACCTTAGATGTAGATGCTTTTGGAATCTTGGTGTGAAGCATCCAGATTCTGAGGGATAGATTTGTTCAAAGTCACCTAGCCAGGAAGGAGCAGAGTGGAATTTAAAACTGAAGTCTATGATAATTTTGCCTTTATGGTATAATGCTTGCTTGCTGCTATTACTAATAATTACTAATAGTCTTCACAGCTCACATTGACTTACCATTTAACTGGACCTGTGGTAAGTGATTCATGGAAACCAGCCCCTTTTATCCAAACCGCATCAGGAAAGTCCTATCATTAACTCCATTTTATAGAAGAGAAACTAAAGCTAAGATACATTTCATAATGACTTGCTCAGAGCCATGCAACTAGTGTGTGAGACAGCCAGATCCATTTGAACTTAACCCATTGCCCTATGACACCTCCTTGGCCTGCACCTCATTGCTTGTGCATGCCGGACACATCGTGGCACGTCTTGATGGGTGGTATCTGCCAACAGTAGTGTCAATTGTTTTACCAGCACCTCTCCGCAGTTATTTCCCATGTTTTATCTTGTTCTCCTAACCCACTTGCCACAGACTGTGTGCAGTGCTACTCCCTTCCTATACTCACAGTAATGACATCATGCATATCTCATCCTTAAGCTTATGAACAAATGGGGCTCTTTTTCTCTGTCAGTGAGAAGGACCTCATGGTCTGACCTATTGCTCTTCTCATCTTAGGGATGCAATAAAGTTCCCAGAAACCTTTCTGGCATGTGGGATGAGGCAAGGAGAGGAGATAGAGTCAGGGATTTGAATTTATCCTAGACTCCTACTTCAGCACTCATTGGAATTGCTTCTGTGAGCACCCTTCCTAATGGCCGATTTTGGAGGCACCCATTGGCACAGTTTCTTTGTTGGAAGGCAAGATTCGATAAACCACGTGTCTTTGTCACACCTGAAACACTCTCCGTTGAAGCAGAATGACCGGTGATCATTCAGTGTGTGTTCCCGTGAAGCCCTTTGGGAGAATCTCTTCATAAAATACCTTTGCCCTCAGACATTTTAGTACAATGCTCAGAGCATTAGTATATTTCCACTTCCTCAATGTTCTATCTAACCAAGTATCAACACCACATATACTTTTATCTTACAAGCTACTCAAATTAAAAAACCCGTCTCTCAGGCATAACAAAAACCAGGATGTGCTTTAACCCCACTCCTTCTTGTGTGGAAGTGGAGTGGCCAAAATGCAGGGGCTACCCTACTTAGAATTTTTTGTGGCAAGAAACTTACAAGGAAAGAGAAAGAAGCTTACATGAGGAAATAATTCTCTTTCTTACAGGCAGCGGAAGGAAATTGATATTCTCTCTGCCATAAGGTCAAAATGCCAACATTGAATTGAACTGTAAAGACTAATTCCTGAACAATTATTGTCTGAAGCAGTTGTAAAAATTTCAGCAAATTGCAACTATCTTAGGTCTTTCACTCCAAAGACCTGCTCCTTTCTGTAAGCAGAGTTCACTCTCCCTCCCAGGCTGGCATGTCCAACCTAGCACTAAATCCCTTTGCAAAATCAGTCCGAAGGATGCCATGGCCAAAACCAAGGGCGGCTCAGGCAAACAACACAGGTGCTAGGTTCAGCGCTTCTAAAACTCATTTTTTACAGATAAACCATTGGAAAAAGTCATAGTTTGAAATTGTTTCAGAGGCCTGGCAATGCTTTTAAAACATGATAACCATCACACTTTACTCCTCCCTGAAAGGTTAGCTTAATCGTAGATCACAAAAAATTGGTTTCCACAAATGCATAATGGTTCATCTATGTCACACTTGAACTAAATGGTTTTTTAAATGGAGCTGAAATTATTTTGATGTGTACACAGTCCCCGGTTTCTATACAACCTTTTTTAACCATCCCATCAGGAACCTTGCCTCTAAAGCCTCATTAATAATTCAGATGTGCTGATGACTTTAAAAGATCTATGGAATTGAAGCTTGGGGAAAAAAAAAAACTCTGCTTGACAAAAAGATAAATGAATGTAGAAAGAAGCTGTAGGAGTCTGGCAAGCTGTAGATCATCTCAGAACAGATTGTAACTTTATCATTCTGTCAGGGGGAATAATTTAAAGCACTTAATCAGTTAGCTTCACTGTGAGGATGTAGCATTATGAATTCCTATCGTCCAATCTGTTCAAATCAAAGTGAACTTAATTATAATAGGTGAGAGAGCCAGAGCAGCAGAGAGGGGGGTGGAGAATAATCCAAGAGGCAGGAAGTTTTCTGGGGGTAAACTGAGCTGCTGAACAAAGGATAGTGAGTAGCTTTCACCAAGGCGCACCCCAGCTCCAGTGACAGAGCCTTTGCATTGAGGGCTCAGGGTACTGGACACAGCTCTAGGCCAAGGAGAAAGAAGCCGAGTGGTCATAAGCTAAGCAAAGATGCTGAATTTATAAATCACCAGGCAAATGGGGACACACACCACACCACACAGTACTCTTTTCTGTACTCCAGGTGAGCAATTTTTGTTAACATGGAGTCCAGGGCCACTGACAAGGCAGGCAGGAATTGTTCTGGTGGGCAGAAAGATGGCTCGAGAGGTTATGGTCTCTGTAGCAGCGGGTGTACTCGAAAGCTTTTCCCTTTTTCTTTTCTTTTTCTAAGCCACTAAACAGTTGAGGCATGATCCTCAACTTAGAAATGTCCTATTCACCCAGTCTCTTTGTATGTATATACATGGACTATTTTCCAGAAAAATTTCAATCCAAGAAAGAGGTGAGGATGGGGGCTCAGTCTTACAACACAGCACTGAACTGCTATGAGGATGCTAGGCCATTTGCATTCTCACCCCGGCCCCCAAATGCTCTGACTCGCCACTCTTCCTCAGCCATCTCTGCATTTAGGGTGGAAATGAAATGCCAAGACTTGGTGGAGCTCCCTTGTTAACAGCTTGGGTTATTATATTATAGTCAGTTATAGTGCCACTAGGTATTCTTTTTAGAACTTTATACCAACACAGAGTTTTCTTTGTTGAATTAAAAGTCATCTCAGAATCCTCTGAAACCACTGGTTGCTATTCTGGTTTTTAATCTCATTGGCCTGCAAAATTTGTGAATTTACTTTAAGACCCTCAAAACTGGCTTGCAAAAGAACTAGCAGATTGAAATGGTTGAGATAGAACTTGAACTATGGTTTTTACAGGTAAAGCTAAGTGAAGGCTTGGAGGAGACCCCGCATAAGATTCTAGATTACTCACTGCAGCAGAGATGATTCCCCTTACGTTCCACCCAAATCAGTGGTACACAAATCTTTCCTCAGGTACAAGGTCCATACCTAGTATTTGATATATTTAGCATCTCCTTCCCACCAAAGCTTTTTAGGCCACAAAAGGAATGCCAGAGAACATTGCCAGAGTTTGTTTTCCAACCCCTCTTTATTTTCTGAAGTTCAGTCATGGTGCTTCAAGTCCTAATGGCCCATTGGTCATCACTTGTTATGGCAACAGAGGTATGTTTCTGGGGTTCTCCCTACATTGCACTGTCTCTCTTAGCAATGACTCACTGTCAGCTTCTATCTATTACCTTTTTGCATTTTTCAATGAACTTTCCAAAGGCTTTATTTACTATAGGACTAATTAAGCTTCTCATTTCTCCTTCTTGTTCTTTATCCATTTTGCCCTTTAGCAGAAAAGAAATGGTTTACAGATGAACCGGATAATGCCTATCCCAGAAACATTCAAATCAAGCCCATGAGTACCCACATGGCTAACCAGATCAACCAATATAAATCCACAAGCAGCTTGATTCCACCAATCAGAGAAGTTGAAGATGAATGTTGACTCCCAGGAGACCAGAACTATTTTTTTAAAGCCTGACAAACTTCATAAATGGTGATGTGACTTTTCTTCCTCTTACATGCTGAATCACTGGTGGAAACGTTAGGCTAAGCGATATTGGCAAGAAAATAAAGTAGACAGATCTTTCTCTTTGTCTGCCTTGAATATTGCTTCCATGTATTTTGGAAAAGAAAATGATTTCATTTATAAATGAACATACTTAAATAGTCATGTATAGCCTCTAGTATTTTAAATTATTTTTATTTATTAGAAAGAAAATATATTTTTCCTTTGTTTTCACTGTCAAATATCTTCCCTATGTCTAAACAATGCAAAATCAAAATGAATATGTGGCCAGACTCCTTAATATGTATTTCTCTTCTTTGTCTTTTTCTTTGAGGAGAATGATGGTCACCACCACAATTAATTGTAATGAAAGGAAATGGATTATCAGAAAAAAATTTTTAAATGGTTCAAAGACATAAATGTATTTTAGTACATTCAAACAAGAAGACAAAAGGGGGCAGGTGAATTTCCTGGATGGGTGTGTATTTTGGCTGCACTGACACCAGCTCTTAATAAATGGAAACATTTATTTTCACAGTTAAAAGTCATATTTTTGTAGTTTTAGTTTTCATTCTGTGTTTCTTATCCCTTTGTTCATATACTTAAAGGGGAGACCTTCTTGCAGCTTTTCTACAATTGCCAGATCAGGTTTACCCAGCCAACTAACGATACCAGGAGAGTTGTGAGCACGCCTGGGCATGTGGAAATTGAGGACCAGATGCACAGGAGACATCGCTCTGTCTGTTGTCCTAGTGGTGGGAACGCCCACACGCTGTTGTGCTTCTCATTTCATATCTCCGAACTGCCCATGCAAGCACTTCAACTATGACAGGGTCTGGTGGGCTTTCCCCGCTCCCCAAGTCTGAGATTTTAGCCTCAAAGTTTATAATAAACATTAATGAATAGTTTTGCTTCACAATAGGATATGATAATACATTCATTCTTTTCACTGAATTTTGTTTAAAAGCCAAAAATTTTCTATGATCAAGGACACAACTTTTGCCCAGATTTTAGCTTTTCAGGCTTTCCTTTAGTCACTGGGACAAACAAAACCCACAAACTTGCTACAACAATATAAAAAAATAATAACAAAAGGAAAGCAACAAATGCACTTAAAACACACTGTTAGAAAAGGCCTTGGAAAATTACCAGCAGTGAAATTCAATGTATCAGCCACTTCAAACTGTGGTTAAAAGATTTGTTTAGCCACCAGACACAATTACCACGTCTCACAGCTCTGCTGCCACTTGCATGCTCTGTGTACAGTCGTCTCGGCAACTGTTATGTTCCAAATGAGTTAGCGAGTCTTCTAACTTCAAAATTGTCAATCTTTGATACAATTATCAGGGTCTCTGGAGAAGCATGGATGTGACAGTGATTTTTATTTTCTTAAAAATGTGTCGGTGGACACTCGAAGGAATCAAACTTACCAAAATATCCCCGAAAGCCCCATGATATCTATTCTATTAATTCTTTAGGCCATGACCCTGTGGTACCTAGCGTGTTAGCGCACATCAGATCAGAGGCAAGCAATGGAGTCACCATGAAAACACGTGTCCACTAAGCGCTCCAGTTACAGCACAGGCGAAACGCGCTTCCACCTCCGTCCCTGTGGAGCCAGCGTCGTCGTGCTTCCACCGTGTAGGCGCCATCCTGAAGTGACTTGTCAGACTGTGTCGTCACATTTTGTAGAATTAGTTCTATAAAAGTATTGTGATTATAATGTATGTCCAATTGGATTGTTTAAAAACTACCTATAACCAATTGCTAGCCTACTCAGCAGACTAAAATGATGTCAGCAGTTTATATTCAGGCTTATAAACATTTCCTGGTTTCCAACAGAAGTAATGTTGGTTTGTGGGGTGAATCTCTTGCTAGGATTTTACACCTTTGCTGAAAGCCAGGCCTTCTTTTACATGATGATTTTGCACTGGGGTCACCTTAGCACATTCATGTCAATCCACACTCTTCTTTCCTTCATGAACCCTGGGGGACTCTTCTTCACCCTTGTTCCTAAAACCATTTCTGAATTTGTCCTAACTATTCGGTCTCCTCTGGCAGGTGATGGTGGTCACCTAAATGATCTTAGATGGACTTAGGCCACAGAGTCCCATGCTTGCTCCCCTTTCTCCCCACTCTCTCTACACCAAGCCAGTCTGGAAACAGATGTGTAAACTTCAGGCCCATCAATGCTAGAGATTTGAATCTGAGCTTTAAAAAAAATACGGCTGAGATGGTTCTCTACAACAAGATATTCCCCCACCTTAACAAGTCCTAATTAGTGGGAATCCATTTTCTTCTAAGTTGGAGCAGGAAGTTCATGTTCTTTTACCTTTGTAATAATGAATTGCTCTGGGCCAGAAAATAAAATCAGGCATGCTTTTAAAGAAGTGTGCAAAAATGATTGGTTGGTGGCTCCTTTGGAGAAAGCTGCTTCCTGGTAGGTTGAGAGTGAAATGAAAAGAGAAACAAGGCTGTACAATCACTGCAGGGCTCAACCGGATGCCAGAGCTTCCTGGTTTGTTTCAGTTTGTAGACCTCTCTGGCCCTGAGGAGATGCTCACCCCACCCCACCACGACAAACTCATTCTGGATAAACTCAGTACAGACCAGTGATGGCCAGCTTTTGTACAGTGTTATAAGGCCCTGCCCTCCTATCCCAGTTTGGGATTCAGAAAAGCCTTTTCCTCAAACTAAATTTTATTGGGTGCATTGGGTATCAAAGGCTCACCAAAAGGCTATTTAAAAAACAGAAAGCACGTACTTATAAAGACATCATCACTGTCACCATCTGTCTTTTTATATTTTTACTTTCACTGGAAAAATTTTATATTTTAAAATATCACCTTGAACCAATATGAAACACCATAAACAAAAGTGATTGTAAGTAAGACGTGTGGGGGAACACTCAAAAATTCTTTCCCTTAATAGGTTGGGACAGCTTTTGTACAAAATGTAGTTGAAGGTTTTAAATAAAGGGAGAATTCAGTCTGTTTGTTTAGGATTGGAAAGAGGGAAAATGAAAGCACTTAAGAAAATTGGGGATATTTTCATGTGAAAAGGTGAGAGTTGCCCTGTCTTACTAATGGTTTCATTGAAGGTTCTAGAACTACATCTGTAAATAACTAGCTATACATTTTGAAAATGTCCTTTAAACTCTCTGCGTCCCCATGACCTCTTTGTAAATGACAGGGATTCAGCTAGACGACTCTAAGATCCCTTTAAGATCCGAGAGGGCGTGGCCTAATTAACAGTGGGAGCATGGGAACAGGCCCTTGGAGACAATCTTGTTCTGTGCTAGACTGGCGGTCCTCCTAGCTGTTCCACCCAGGCAGTGCTCCAAAGGGCCGTGTGCATTTGCTGCTCTGGGCACAGAGCAGTTAGTTTCATTTTTCTGCTTTACAGTTTGGAATCTCTTTAGGTTCAAAACACAAATTTCAAAATTTATATTCTCCTGAACCACATTGATTAGATTTTTCTGCGTGTTCCTGAGGTTTTCTTTGCAATCTCATTCCTGCCTGCCCTTTTTCTTGGTTCCACATTCCATTTTGGTCAATCCCTTCACCTCTAACCCATAGCTCCAATTTCCATTATGTAGTTTGAGGCTCATGAATACTAGATTCCTGAAGTTTTCATCACTTTTTATTTCTGCATGCACTTCTGGGCTTTAGGGAGTAATCAGTCTTATATCTCATTTTATTCCATATTCTCTGTTTATTTGATTTTTTCTTTCAGTTGTACACTATCTCTTTGCTACTTACATTCATAAGTCTAGTTTTGATCTATCATTTTTTATTGTTGAAGAGAACCTCAGTAAAAGAAGCAAGGGAGGAAGGTATAAAAGGAGGAAGAGATGTAGAAAGAGAGAGGAAAAAAGAATATCAAACCAACTGACTGGTGAGCCTCCTTATTCATAGGAGATTAAGCAAATCCATTCAACTTGGACATAGAGTTCCAGTGCAGAATCTGTCCACTTTCCATTCTGTCTCTGTAGTCTGCCTGCTTCTATTCTGTTCCTGTTTGCTGCCTTTGGAGTGGCAGTAAAATCACCAATTACCATGATCTATGAAAAGGCCTTTACTAGTTAGAGCTTGACTTATCATCTTTTAAAAACAGAAGGAACTGAGAAATCACTTACAAACTACCTGGTTAATCACCTTTCTGCCCTGCCTCTATTCATCCCATGTTCCTGAAGGGCAGTTTTTTGTTTTTGTTTTTTTTTTCTATTTAGAACAGATGATTTAAAATTTAAATTCCATGTTTATTTGAGGAGGTGAGGTGGTTCTTTGGATTTATTTATGAGAGAATAGTAATTAGAAATGATTTCCAGCTAGTTTGTGCTAGTGTGACCATATTGGTGTTCAAGTGAAGTCTATTTTGACTGATTGTTGCCCAAGCAATAACAGTTGTTAATATTTTCAAAATTGCCATACAACAACTCAAATACTTTAGGAACTATAGAGCCTAATTTGCCATTCCTATTGTAAGTTTGCTGGGAACACACACAGAGAGAAAGCAGCATGTGTGCCTGATGCAGAAGGCTCCCACAACAGTGGAAGGGTCCACGATACCACGGACTCTCGTGGTTAGAGTAGGAAGCAATTTTAAGTTAGGCTCTCTGTACCAGACCTTCCTTTTTGTGCCTTGTTTTCTTTAGCAAGAAAGGGGGACTGAGACTTCTGTACCTAAAGATAGGCTAAACTCAGGATACTTGTCAAGGAGCTGGGAAGAAAGAACAAAAACAAAAGGATATAAATAGCATTTTAAAGCACCAACAGCCAGAAGCATGTGTGTCATGTCAGGAGTTAGTGCTTTGGGTTGAAATGAGGGAGAGGTTGCATTGACCTCTATGGGTTGGGGAAAATAGAGGAACATAATGCTCGATGGGTTTTGGAGGTATTTCAATAGGCAATAAGTGACTGGAGAAATGTGGAGCATGAGGGTTTTCCAGGGAGAGGGGGTTTAATGGGCCATAGCTCATTGGTAAGAATGTGATTTCAAGATGTGGACCATTTTGTCTTCGGGGTTGAGGTCACATGGGAGAGCTGAGGAGAACTAAGATGAGACTTCCTGGAAGAGGCTAGAAAGTAAATAGTTTTAAGGGCCAAGCTAAGAGGTTGAGACTTGATTTAAAAAGTCATGGAAAGTCACTAAAAGTTTTAAACGGTATGAATACCAATGCCTGTGCATTTGTCAGGTTGAAAGTTTTGAGATGTCAGTTTCTCCTTGAAGTCGTTGTGAGAGTGTGCACAAGGATGAACGTTTTCTCAGTAGCAATGCATTCTCAGGGATGCGTACTCCAAGTCAACGCTCGGCATTCTGAAGCTCCTGTCTTCCTCCAGTATGTGCTAGGGATTGTGATAACTGTAGCAGCTTAGCTGGAGTTGTAGAGGCTTATGTGTGGATTGGGAGTTGGGACAGTGACTATAATTCTGAAGGTTCTTTGTGAAAGGAACACTGAATGTGGACCTCAAGGGAAGAACCATGTGGAGGGATAGAAAAGAAGACAGGAAAGGGAGCCAGCAAGTACGGGCAGCTAAGAAATGTATTGCATTCACCCAGAGTGCAAGCAGCTGAGAGCTACAAGTAAGAGAAGGCCTCACAGGTGCAAAGAGTGAGAAAGGCAGTGTGGAAGAGAGGGTTACAGCACACCTTGTGGATTTGCAAGCCAGGCCCACAGAAGTACTTGTAAAGTGGGGGGCATGGCTGAATTCTCCAAAGGAGGAAATGTAGGCATGAAAAATCAGCAGTCAGAAGACTGTTAGGGGGCTACATCCATATTTTTAGGAGCTAAAAGGAGTAGGATAAGTAGACACTCTTGGCATAGAGGATTAGGGTACTCCAGAATCAGGAAAATGGGAAACATCAGAGGGAAACTTTAAGCTAGAAAGGGTGGCTTATCTATGAGGTTGGAGATGAAGGGTATTAGAGATCATGACTCAGAAGTAAAAGGACTCACTTGATTAGGCCAGGAAATGTGTCTAAGTGTTAAGGGGCCTGGCTTGGCGTGGGCAGTCGTCGGCCAGCATGTGTTGCTTTGGACACCATGGGCAATGGAGGTTGGAGAACTCTCCTAGGTCCCTGGCCTTCTTCCTGGAGAAGGATTGAGAAGAGAGGGCCTCTTCTTTCACATCCCTGTTCATGTCACTCTGTTGTTTCTCACCCCCCAACTCAGGCACACACACCTGAGCTTTGGTTTCAGGCTTCTTAAACGCTATGATCATTTTGCTTCGGTGGCTTTTCTTGACAGGCAGCACGAGGGGAGGGTCTTTTCCGGCCTGGTGGAAACTAAGCTTAATTTCTAGGTAGCTTTTAAATTTTAAAAAGTTTCATTTGGTTTGTTTATCCCCTTGAGGGTTTCTATATGTCTTCTCCTCCACATTGCTCTTCAGCCCAACAGGGACACACTGACACCAGAGCTGTCCAATGCACCTGTGTTGGGAAGCGGTGCTGGGCCCGCCGCTCAGAATCTTAGGAATGTAGACATGGCACTGACACATGCCTGCCAGAGCAAACCAGTTTCCCTCACGAGGCATTCAGGACCCATTTGAGAAGGCAGCCAGCAGGGTGGATAGACCCCCACTTCCACACTGCCCACCCCAGACAGGCCTGCTCCCCTTCTTTTCCTGCCGCTGAGCACAGCCTGAGACATGTTTGACCAGGAGTGAATCAGTTCAAACGTAAACCAAGATCGGCCTGGAAATCCTAATGTAAAACGTTCCATTCCTAGGTGACACAATCACTTCCTGCCTAAAACTTCTGGCCCACTTCCCACCACCCAGAGGCTGTAAAGAAACTTCCCCCCTACTTCACACCAACACCTGCACTCCACATTTCTTCAGGGGACAAAGAAAAAAAATACACTTACACAGAGGTCAGCCTACATGTTCATTAAGGAAGAAGAGTGTGGCTTATTCATCTGTGTTTTCAACTTTTGATTGTTGGCATTATGATTAGGATTATAAACTAGTGACTGTGGCTGAACAGGAACTGGAGAGAACACATGCTGGTGCTCTGAAATGACCTACCCAACTCCGTCATCTGTAACAACCAGTGATAACTCTCTTGTCTTGTAAAAAGGGTTTGTACATAACTTGTACATGGTTTCATTTTGTATTTTTCGCAGATTAAAAATTTATGTATTTGTGTTCTAAAATGAGTGTGTCTTGTGTCTCTGTAGCACCCACATGGCCATGGGGTGATGGGGGTGGGGCTGAAAATGGCAAAATCCCTGAGTTCCTAGCAGGCTTCTTTGCTTTCTCGGCAAAGTTATGGACTGACAGGATCCATGGGCTTGCCTTTCTAGCTTTGGTTACAAGTAGATCCCCACCTCTCCAAGAACACTGTCAGTGGGTGTCAGCCCAAGACTGTTACAGAGTAACAGAAGGTCCGTTATTGTCTGCCGCCTTATGGAAAGATGTCTCTCAAAGCCAGAGATTTGTGAAAAGGAAAGGAAATGTTTATCTAATGCTATACAGAGTTAAAGTAGCGACCTAACATCTCCATTAAAAAATATCAAAGTCCTTTAGGATACCCACAGACACCCACAGTGCTTCCTCTCTCCCTCTGCCCTAATTCAGGGTACCGTAATCCGTAATTCAGGAAGAGAAGCACACATCCAGTATCCAGGCTCTTGACACCGTTCAGCTGTGTCATTGTCCGGGCAGGATCTCTAATTAATCCAAAGCCATGTGGCACCTTCTCATGGCCTACTGGCAAGAGTCCTTTCGCCCTTCTTCCAGGCAAAATCTCTTTTGCTCCCCGTGCCACGCAGCCAAAGGGAGCACCCCAAAGCTGCATGGTCCTTCTACCAAAGCTGTGGGGAAGGGATCCCCACTCTGGAAATGCCTCGTGGCTCTCCCTCTTCACCAAAGCTGCAGGGGTCTGCACTCTGGTGAAACCGCGTGGAATCTCTCCCTCTGGCAAAGCTGCGAGAGGGTCTCCACTCGGGCAAAGCCGAGTGGCAATTCTCTGCTAAAGTCACATGGTGATTTTCCCTCATGGAGCTGTGGGTCCTGCCCTCTGGTGAAACCGCATGGATCTCCCTCTCCTCTTCACCAAAGCTGCAGAAGTCTGCACTCTGGTGAAACCGCATGGATCTCCCCGCAGTGGCTGCTATGCCTGGGTTTAAATCCCCATGTCAATCCTCCTCTGCAGCCCTATTTCCGACTCCTCCTACAATCGGTTACACCTGCCAGCATTCCTGTATATTTCCAAGGTTATTGGGATGCCATCATGAGTCTGGGCAGGTGTCTGGAGCCAATCTTCTCCAAGCTCCCACACAGGTGCTGTAACCTGGGGCTCCTCCCCCAGTCACGTCCTGGGGGAAGTCCTTTCCATCCCCCTGGCTCAGAGCATGACCACAGCTGTTTAACACATCTATGAGACCAGTTAAGGTTATAGATATGTTAAATGACCATTCTGGAGGTTATCTGCAAAACCCTTGCTATGCAAAACAACTCAATGGCCCTGCTCCATTTGTGCCTTCCCCCAACTCACACCTGAGGGGGAAGGGGTGAGGACATCTTATATGTCTTTCTAATATTTCCTGGATACCGTGAGTTCTGGGCCCCATTCAAACTCCCTTTTGGGGGCCCCCCTCTTGGCTGCACCCTGTTACAAGACCACAATGGTCAGTGGGGGAAAGGGAGAGCCTTGTCATTACATGCAATGCTTGAGATTCCAGCATGCAGGCCTCTAAAGGAATGGGCAGCCTTCAGCTAGGTCTTGAAAAGCTAGAACTTTTCTCTCCTCCGCCACCTGCTTCCAATCTAGTTACCCTTCCTCTACATCAGCAGAGGGAAGCAACGTTCCTCTCCCCTGTGTTTAGCTTATCAAAACTCAGGACAACCTGCTAAAGGTTTGACTCATCCTGCCCCACAGTCATCCCAACAGAGTGATAGACAAACTGCATCTCAAGGCAAAAACAAAACAAAACAAAACAAAACAAAACAAAATAAAACAAAACAAATCTTTAAAATTACTGTTGCCATTTCAGGGCCATAATTTAGATCTCAATCTATTTAGATCAGAATCCTATGAATTTGACCTCTTTCAGGGAGGCTGGACTCCCAGTCTATTCTGGAGGAAAGGAGGAAAGCCTTCCAAGTGTATGTATGTGATGTATATAATACAGTGACCTTAATGTATTCATTAGTTCACCAGCCAAGTGTTTACTGAATAGCTATTACATTGACATTCATCTACCAGGATCTGGGGACACAACAGTGAGTGACTCCATGACCCCTGTCTCCAATCTGGGGAAGAGTGCAACCAACAAATAAACAGGTTATTGTCATGTATTAAAAACCGATCTATGGGGATAAGTACAGTGTGCAGTTGGGAACATGTTAAGAGGCACTTAACCATTTGAAGAATGATCTACCAATTGATTGATTGGTAGATCAATCAAAAACAAGCCCCTGTTTCGCCTAAGCCAATACCAGCCCAAACCAGAAGAGGGATCAACAAAATCAGGTTTACCTGTCAGAATGTGCCAATTTCTGACAGTCCTTGCACTCCAGACTTTCAACTTGCCTTCTCCAATATTTGCTAACAAATCTGAATGTTGTTGGGGAATGTAATTGCAGAGCATATGGTCCCCATTAGTTAGGCAAACTCCACTGCCAAATTCAGCTCCAAGGAAGGAGTCTGCATAAAGGATGAAGTATTAGCCAAAGATCGACAGTGACAGAGAAAGCAAATAAAAGAGATGAGACACTGAGTTACAAAATAGCAGGCTCGGCATCTGCAGCACAATGAATGTGGAACATATTTTTCTATTTGTTGAGAAAACAATATATGTGAATTTGTGCTAAAATCTCCCTGTAGCAAAAATCAAAGTAGACCATTCACCAGAATCAATGTTAACTGCTTTGCAATGTCAGATAAGATAGATTCTGCCTGGGAGAAAAACTGGGGGAAACAGAAGAGACAGTGTGCAAAGGAAATAAAGCATGAACAACATCAACATGTAAATATGGGCTTACCACTATTTTAAATGGTAATGGGCCAGGCATTTGAAGGAAGAAACAGAGTCTGAAAACACAGGCTAAACCTCAGAGATGCAAGGTATCTGGAAAGACACAAAGACCTGGAAACAATGGCTGAGCAAGGTGCGAGTGTGGGGTGTCCTGGAGCTGAAGGTAGTTTCCCTGTCCAGTGCAGCCTCTGAAACTTGCAGAGGAAGCAGGGCAGTGCCTGCACCCTAACCCACGCTTGCAGCACAGACTGCTCTGTCCAAAGAGCTCATGTGGGGGCACACCCACTGTCCACCCAGGGTTCTTTGGTTTCAGTCTATTATAATTATCTCACCCATACCTAATTTGACAGGTTTTTAAAAAAGCAATTTACCTAAAATCTAGTCTTTGCAAAAAATAATCAACATTGTTTTTGTAGAATCAACAATCTCTTTCTTGCACTCCCATTTCTATTTAATTAAATTGCATGCTATAACAAGTACAAATACTTGAACAAGCTTAGGATGGCCTGTACCATCAGGTGGTGAAAGCACAAGGAGGCAGGTGGAGTCAGGAGCAGTCTACAGAGCATTAAAGTCAGTGCACCACAGAAAGCAGTGAGCACGTCCACAGAGGATAGAGAGAACATCAGCTCAGCAGCTAACTGGTAGGTAATGCTTGATGAAGAGGGCTTCTAAAGGAAATGATTGGAGAGATCTACCAATAGGGGGTGAGTTAAGTAAATGTATGCATCCACTCAATGGAGTACTAGGCACCCATGAAAATGGATGAGGGAGATTTATGTATATGAGGGGTTGACACACTGTGTCTCATAGGCCAAATGTGGCCTGCTGCCTGTTTTGTAAGTAAAGTTTTGTTGGAACACAGCTATGCCCATTCATTATGTATCATGTATAGCTAATTTCATGATGTTAATAGCAGAGATGAGTAATTGGGACAGAGACTATATGACAGGTAAAGCCTAAAATATTTACTGTCTTACCATTCACAGAGAAATTTTGTTGACTCTTGGGCTATACTGCATACAGGTAGAAAATATAATGTATATAGTAGGATCCCATTTCTGTTAAGTGATTAAGTGTATTTATGCATTTATTAAAATTTGGAAGGAAGTACGATCAAGCCATAAATGGGGATTTCCAAGTTAAGGTAGGAGGCAGAGGGGAAAATTAAGAAACATATGAAGGGCTTGTGCTTTTCAATTCATACATTTCTGTTTATGTAGATTAAACATGTATAATTATCATCTGAAAAAGTGCTTAAGATATTTCTTTTCACAAAATGTAAATAAATAAGTCCCCAAGACCAGAAAGGACATAAATAGATTTACCAGAATGGGAAAGAAGTCCTGCCCACACTATAGCCATTCCAGGGCTCTGCATCTCATAGTTTCCTGTTTCCAGGTGTTCTGTACACAGCAGGCAAGCATGAGACATGGGGACATTTTGTCTATGGTCCTGTTTGTTGCAGTTGTTGAGCTCTGGACCTGTCAGGCCAGCAAGCTTATGTCTCATAACACCACAGGCTGTTCTTCCTGCAGTTGCGTACGTACCCAGCAACCCACACAGCACCCTCTCCATACCGCAGGAGGCTCCCGCAGCTCTGAGCTGCTGAACTCCAAGTTCCAAAGCTACACCTTCCCGCAGGCCTCAGTGGGGCATCACCTGCCTTACTGTGTTTGGCAGTCTGTTTTATAAAGGGACCTTCCCAAGAAAGGATGTGCCTCTCAAAAATCTTCATTCATTCATTAACTAAAACTGAATAAATTAATTAAACTGGATCATACAAACCAGTCACACACATTTAAAAAGCATAAATTAAGTGAACAATGACAGTAAGTCTCCTTTCTATTCTGAGTCATGCAGCTCCTCCCCTGTGGACTGTGGGTGGGCGGGGGGGCTCTGCCCCCAGAGCCCCATCCCTCCGTTATGGATGAAAACAAAACTACCAAGACATGATCTCTTTGGGGAGGAGAGGTGGTCCATCTCTCAAAGGAGAAGGAACCAGAGCCCCCTCCTCATTGGGCTTTTATTGGGTTCAAATGCACAGGAATACAGGTATGTCAGGTGGCAAGGATCAAACAATGGATAACATTTCAAAGAAATCCGAGGGCTTAATCTGAGTCAGTGTCTGTCAGGAAAGGGGGTTGCAAAAACTTTGGGAGACATACTCATTTCCTCCTTGGACCCTTATCATTAAATGAGAGCACTCTTAGCAAAGCAGGTTTCACAGGACTTTACCAATTCTTTCTTATGCTGGATCACCTGGGGAGCTGCTCTGGCCAGCGCAGGGCTGCACCGCCCTCCGTCATAGTTTCAGGCTTAAGTGGATGAGAGCCAGGAAGCAAGAGATAAGGAAAACTTCTCCCAGACAGAAATGGGGACTCAGGCTATATCAGAATAGCCAGGGGGTGAGGGTCCATCACCCCCTCTTTGCTGCAGCACCCCCCCCCCCCCCTGAGTCCTTCCATGAGGGCCTTCCAAGTGGTCGTGCCTGGCTTGGGTAGCCCCTACCTTGAGGGGTATTACCCATCATTGGCTAGCCGACCAAGCACTGGGGACCAAATATGGATGAAGCAGAAGCGGCACTCCTGCCAGGGAGATAAGCTTTGTGTCCTTAGTGGCTCAGGTCCTCTTGACAGAACAGACCCAGATGAAACGGGTCTCCTGGGCTCTTACGCAGCCTAGCCATGGGGTGGGGGTTACAGCTCCCAAAACCAGGCTGAACGGTCCACAACATTGGACAATCATGTCTGATGTTCTTTTTAACTCTGCCAGAAACAGGTTACACATATTCAAGTGTGATGAAAGCATAGCATGCTATACATTTTATATACACTTTATATGCTTTTTTAAAAGCATATAATGTTCACATTATTTTATCCATTCATCATCACTCTAGTATTTCGTATAAAAAGTAATTTATTTAGACTTTCTCCTACCTACTAACATTTAGATTGTTTTCAGTCTTCTTGTATTTTACCCACAGCCTCAGCAAACATCCTGTGCCTATATCTTTGCGTACGGATGTGAATGTAACTCCAGGATAAATTCTCAGAACTGAAATTGTTCTGTCACTTTAAAAAACATTTTAATTGTATTTGATACTGTGAAATTATCCTTCCAAGAGAGTGTCTTAAATCATAATTCTACCACCTATCACAGAATACCCAGCTAAACGTGCTGAGGCATGACATGTCTGCCGTCTGATAGAATGAGAAGTCCAGAGCAGAGTTAGGCACGGGGCCGGTTGGTGCAGGAATGGGCCACTTCTACCGAGAGTCTCAGCACTTTCCGTTTTCATGCCCTGTGGCCTTCAGCATGTTCTTGTCTGTGTTCCTGGGCAAACAATGACTGCAGTGGTCTCTGCAGCCACACAAGTCACAACACCATCCTGTGAATAAGAAGAGGGCATTTTATCCCATTTCCCAGCCTTCAACATAATCAATAAAATATATTTTTTAAAAAAAGAAGAGGGCATTTTATTTCATGGGACCTTTTTATTATAGAGGAAACATTTTCTGAGGCACCTAGTAAATTCCCTTTAGTCTCATTGACCAGATGGGGTCTGACACCCACCCCCCAAAAATAACTAGAAAATGGTTTGAAAATTACGTGTTTGACTTAGACTTTGAGCAATCACGGTGTGCCCATGTTAGATGGGAGGTGGGACCACCTCTTTCATGAGGTCAGACAGAGATCAAGCAAACAAAAAAAGAAGTGCTCACAGAGCAGCCCAGAGTAGTGAGCCAACTTGAGAGTCAAAATGTAGCTTTTCATTGTCACTTGAATTTGTAAACTATGAACAAAGTTAGGCATCTTTTCATATTTTTATTGTCAAATTTTCCATTTGTTTTTTTCCTTGTTTACCTTCCTATACAATTTAGCTTAAAGTTATAGATTTCTATAATTTGTTCATTAAATTTTGCTTTAAAATTCCCAAAGTAGCACGTACTCACCACAGACAATGACAAGAATGAAATAACTTCTTCACACCTCCTTTATCTTCCCAATCTCCTCATTGTGAACCAATGTTAAGATATGCACATATTTAAAGGTATGTAAAGAAATGCTTAACAATATTTTTTGCAAAACAAGGCTCCTACTATAAATATGAATATGCAACCTTCTTTTCTTAATTAAAATATATAAATATATCCCCTCAGAATTAATAGATATACATTTAACTTAGCCTTTTAAATATTAAATTATAATGACAAAAGATATAGGATATTACTATTCTGCATTATGTATATACCACAGTTCAAAAGCCACCCACTTTTTAGGACATTCAACTTGTTTTCTTTTTTTCCCAGCTTTGGCATTTCCTGCTCTCTCAGAGGGCAGAGTGCTGCTGTCCTGAGGAGACATCACTGAGAAAGGGGGAGGAATCAAGAGTGAGGTCCAAACTAAGATTTGTAAGGATTGTGATAGATTAGAATTTTCCCCTTGCTCATGAAAACCCAAACAAGCCTTAACTGTATCAAAGGGGAAAAATGCTGTCAAAAGAGAACCATTATGTGCATTCTGAAATTTCATAAGTGAAACACTACACAAAGCAGAGCAAACATAGCTATATCATGAAAGGTTAACTTTAAAGAGACAACAAAAAATAAAAGATAGAAAATAAGATAGCAAATTTAAGACTGTTTAAATAAGAACAAATTTAAACATAATACATACATAAATAAAATGCTGGTGACTTTATTTTCTAAAAAATACTTATGATGGAAAAGTA
This sequence comes from Anoura caudifer, assembly GCA_004027475.1. NCBI lineage: Eukaryota > Metazoa > Chordata > Mammalia > Chiroptera > Phyllostomidae > Anoura > Anoura caudifer. Next base: position 5,325 of record PVKU01000743.1, on the reverse strand, counting down.
AAACCTATCAGTACATTGTATAAAAATGTTAACGAAAAAAGCTGGAATAGTTGAAAATAAAAGCATGTGCAAAGGTATTCTGGGCAATTTAGATTTTTTTTTTTAAACAGAGGATAGTAGATTCTTAGTATCAGACAGTGTTTAATTTAACATCAGAACAAATTTCATTAAATAAAAAAACATTGCCCTGGCTGGTGTGGCTCAGTGGATTGAGTGCTGGCCTGTGAACCAAAGGGTCACTGGTTCAATTCCCAGTCAGGCCACATGCCTGGGTTGCAGGCCAGGTCCCCAGTAGGGGACACTCGAGAGGCAACCACACATTGATATTTCTATCCCTCTCTTTCTCCCTCACTTCCCCCTCTCTAAAAATAAATCAATAAAATATTTTTTAAAGGAAAAAACACTGTAGCACTTTTTATAATAATGGTACAATGAGATCACACAAATTCACCATCAGATATTGGACTTGAATATCACATCATCAAATTTCATGAAACAAAAATACATAAAAAGTAAGAATAAATATTTAGAAACAAATTAGTAGGAGCTGTTAATTCATTTCTCCCACTCTATAAATTATCTAGTGGACAAAAATAAGCAAGGCTATAAAAGACTTAATGAATAATATTAACAAAAATATACTGTATATGCAAGTTTCATATATATGTATAGATATGTACACACACATATACTAAAAAGAGAGAATACATTTCTTTTTCATATCCCATGAAACATTCAAAATATTATAGCACATACAGCCTCTGGCAGAAGTAATGCCATTGAGTGTGGTTGGCAGGATATGTGAATGTCTTGCACAAGATCAACAGCAATTTGAACATTTCACCTAAAATGTCATATGGTGTGCTTGGGTGCGCTATTGTTATGTTACAGAATTACATGCTTATGATTTTGTAATAAAAGTTTTTATGTAAGAAAAAGACATGTTATTTGTGCCAGACCCTGTATTATCCCACACACACAAAAAAATAAATGCCATAAATAGAAGTTACATATATTATTTATTGCAAGATTGTTAATAACCAATAACACCAGAAAGGAAAAATAAACCTACCAATTAAAAATTAAATAATTTTTAAACCAAAAATTACAACCAAATTGAGAAGTAGCTATAAAATGATATCTGAAGAATGCTGCCTAAACACTCCTCAAAGGAAAGATCAAACCCTTAAAACATATATATGTAAGAAATGAAATAAACAAACCCAGTGTATGGTTCAAAGAAGAAGAAAATAAATGAAATCAAATTTAGAGAAGTAAAAGAAATGGAATTTAAAAACATTACAACAGACAAGATTTCCGGCCAAGATGGAGGCAGAGGTGGACACACTATGCCTCCTCACACAACCAAAATTAAGGACAACAAAGATTTAGAAACAAGAAAACAACCAGAACCGATAGAAAATTGAACTGTATGGAAGTCCCACAAGCATTCATCCAGACTGGTAAGAAGGGCGGAGTTGTGGCAGGAAAAAGTGGAGGATGGTGGGCCCGGGTGCACAGGCAGCAGCTGGCAAACCCCAGGTGCACAGGCAGTGGCTAGTGGACCCAGGCACAGGGTGGGAACGGGCAGACCCAGTGAGGCTGCTCACAACCCAGGGCCCCAGCGCCAGGAAATAAAACCTAAAACACCGATTGCAAACACTTATAGGGGTTGAAGTGCCAGGATAGACTCCCAGCATCATGGGAGAGTCCGTTGGAGAGACCCACAGGGTCCTAGAATGTACACAAGCCCACTCACACACAAATCAGCACCAGAAGGGCCCAATTTGCTTGGGGAAAGTGGCAGAAGGGACTGAAATATGGGAGAGAGTGGAGCAAGCGCCATTGTTCCCTCTCGGGCCCCGCCCCCACATACAGTGTCACAACCCAGCAACTGGGCTGCCCCACCCTGGTGAACACCTAAGGCTCCACCCCTCATATGTAATTATTGGGACCAGACCAAAAATCAAAAACAAAAATAAAAAAAATGGCTCAAATGGGAGAACAGATCAAAGCCTCAGAGCCAAGTCATCTAAGCGACCAAGAGATAGCCAACCTATCAGATGCACAGTTCAAAGCACTGGTTATCAGGATACTCACAGAATTGGTTGATTTTGGTCACAAATTAGATGAACAAATGAAGGCTACAATAAGTGAAATGAAGGAAAATGCACAGGGAACCAATAGTGATGGGAGGAAAATTGGGACTCAAATCAATGCAGTGGACCAGAAGGAAGAAAGAAATAACCAAACAGAAAAGAATGAAGAAACAAGAATTCTAAAAAATGAGGAGAGGCCTAAGAACCTCCAGGACATCTTTAAACATCCCAACATCTGAATTATAGGGGTACCAGAAGGGGAAGAGGAAGAGCAACAAGTGAAAAAGTTACTTGAACAAATAATAAAGGAGAATTTCCCCAATCTGGCAAAGGAAATAGACTTCCAGGAAGTCCAGGAAGCTCAGAGAGTCCCCAAGAAGTTGGACCCAAGGAGGAACACACCAAGGCACACCATAATTACATTAGCCAAGATTAAAATGAAGGAGAGAATTCTAGAAGCAGCAAGGGATAAGGGGACAGTCACCTGCAAAGGAGTTCCCATCAGACTGTCAGCTGATTTCTCAAAAGAGACCTTCCAGGCAAGAAGGGGCTGGAAAGAAGTATTCCAAGTCATGAAAGGCAAGGACCTACATCCAAGATTGCTCTATCCAGCAAAGCTGTCATTTAGAATGGAAGGGAAGATAAAGCGCTTGTCAGATAAGGTCAAGTTAAAGGAGTTCATCATCACCAAGCCCTTACTATATGAAATGTTAAAGGGACTTATCTAAGAAAAAGAAGATAAAAAATAGCACAGTAAAAAGACAGCAAACTCACAGATATTAACAACCATACCTAAAACAATGCAAACTAAGCCAACAACTAGAACAGGAACAGAACCACAGAAATGGAGATCACATGGAGGGTTAGCAACAGGGGAGTGGGAGGAGGAGAGAGGGGGACAAGGTACAGAGAGTAAGTTGCATAGACGGTGGGTAGAAAATAGACAAGGGGAGGGCAAGAATAGTGTGGGGAACGTAGAAGCTAAGGAACTTATGACACATGGACATGAACTAAAGGAGGGAATGTGGGTGGGAGGGGCTGTGCAGGGTGGAGGGGAATGATGGGGAGAAATGGGACAACTGTAATAGCATAATCAATAAAATATATTTAACAAAACATTACAACAGACATTAATGAATTATACAACAAAAATTTGTAGGACTAATGATGTGAAGCAGCAATGCTATGAGAACAAAAAATGACAAAATAACTAAGGAGAAACCACAAATTCATAAAATAAAAATATCAATGGAGAGATAACTACAAATACAAATAATATTATTCTCAAGTGTGTTGAACTCTGTTAAAGTAAATTTTAAAATTAAGATGAAAATGCAATCTTAGAAAAATATAAGAAAATATAAGAGATATAAATAGAAATTAATTTCTACCTAAATGTAAAGAACAGACGTTTTCAATGCTATTTCAGAGCATAGAAAAAGAATTAATACTTCTGCCCTGGACAGTGTGGCTCAGTTCAATGAGGTATTGTCCTGTAAACTGAAAGGTCATAGGTTTCATTCCTGGTCAGGGAACATGCTTATGCTGCCTGTTTGTCCCCTGTTGCATGTATAAGAGAGAGGAAACCAATCTTTGATTTTCTCTCACATCAATGTTTGTCTCCCTCTCTCTAAAATCAATAAACACACCCTGGTTGGTGTGGTTTAGTGGATTGATCACTGGCCTGTGAACCAAAGAGTCATTGGTTCGATTCCCAGTGATGGCACATGCCTGGGTTGTGGGCCAGGTCCCCAGTAGGGAGCATGTGAGAGGCAACCACACATTGATGTTTCTCTCCCATTCTTTCTCCCTCCTTCGCCCTCTCTAAAAATAAATAAATAAAATCTTTTAAAAATTTAATAAACAAGTCTTCAGGTGAGAATACAAATAATATTTCCAATTATTTTATGAAATGCTCAAATAATTGCTTATAAAACCTGCCAGTTATATAAAAATGTATAGACCAATTTCACTTGCTTCTAATACAGTAAACATTATAAAAATAAACCCTGTAGTATATATACAAACATATGTTTTAATATTAGGAGTTTTAATAATGTAATTCTCCATACCAATGAGTTTGATGCAAAAAAAACCCCACCAAAACCCATGATATTTTCATATAGAGTGAAAGAGATTTGATAAAAACCACTATTTCCTTATCAAAACATAATAAATTAGATATCAATTATTATTTTTTGCATGAACCATGTCATGCTATGTGTCTCAACTCCAATTTACATTTCACTCTACATAAGAAGACAGATTTAAGATAAAAGAGGTTCTGACCCAAAGCCTCTTGATGTTTTAACAAGCTACTATGTAAGTTAAATTCCATTTAAAAACTAACATTTTACACATAATGAGGGGACTCTAGAAGTCTTCCATTCAAGGAACAATTCAAGAAAGAAAGTCTAATAATATTTAACTTTGTTTACTATATCTAGCTTATTTTATCAGGCAACAAAAACAAGTGAAATGCCTTCAAATTTGAAATGGAAGTAATTTTTTATAATTTTCAGATTGTGATTATGTCTATTCAAAGCCCAAGAGAATCAACTGAAAAACACTGACAAATTATAAAAGAATTAAAGAAGGTAGATGGACAAAAAGTTAAACTACAGAAGCCAATAGCTTTCCTAACTACAATTACAAAGTATATGCACATCAAAATGTGATGTAAAATATTAGAAAAAAGAAATGCCCCATTTATAGAAATAATTAAAAATAAAATATTAATAATAAGCTCTAAAAATTCAGTAAAGAAATGTTCACTCAATATCATTAGCCATTGGGGAAAAGCAAATTAAAACTACAATGAGGTACCAGTTTTCTTCCACTAGGTTGGCTAGAATTTAAAAAACCGACAATACCATGGGCTCTGAAGATGTGAGCAACTAGAAATTCACACTGCTGGTGAGAATGCTATTCAAGAAAACAGTTTGACAATGCCCACTGAAGTTACACATGCACTTTCAGTAAAATCCAGCCATCCTATTTCTAAAAATAAAAACATATATTCATAGCAGCTTTATTCATAATAACCCCAAACTTGGAAAAACTCCATCAACAGGTAAATGTATAAACAAAATTTAATACACCTGTAGTACACAACAATGAAATGGGGTGAACTGATGATAAATGCAAGAAAATAGATAGCTTCAAAAATATTGTGTTGAATCAAAGAAGCAACTCAAAAAAAGATATATGTGTTATGATTTCACTT